>CM059801.1:39220000-39795000 GCA_030435695.1 Brachymystax lenok tsinlingensis
AGTGGGTTTTCAGGAGAGTAGGTTGGTTTGAGGTTAACAGTGGTTTTTCAGGAGAGTAGGTTGGTTTGAGGTTAACAGTGGGTTTTCAGGAGAGTAGGTTGGCTTTGAGGATAACAGTGGGTTTTCAGGAGAGTAGATTGGTTTGAGGTTAACAGTGGGTTTTCAGGAGAGTAGGTTGGCTTTGAGGATAACAGTGGGTTTTCAGGAGAGTAGATTGGTTTGAGGTTAACAGTGGGTTTTCAGGAGAGTAGGTTGGTTTGAGGTTAACAGTGGGTTTTCAGGAGAGTAGATTGGTTTGAGGTTAACAGTGGGTTTTCAGGAGAGTAGGTTGGCTTTGAGGATAACAAACAAGAAACCGCTCACCCAGAAGCAGCGTTTCTGGTGGGCAGAGACTTTAACGAGGGGAGACTTAAAACCGTTCTACCTCTGCGCCGCTAGGGCGCTAAAACTTCAGACCACTTTTATTTTACCCACGAGGCTCTCCCTGGTCCTCACTTTGACAAATCTGACCGTGATTCCATATTCTCCTGCTTCCTGTTTACAAACAAAAGCTCAAACAGTGCCAGTGCCAGTGGACGCGCTCAATACAGAAGTCGTCGGGATGAAGCAGACACAAGGCCACAAGACTGCTTTGCTAAGTACAGACTGTGATATGTTCCGCGATTCATCCAATAGTATTGTGGAGTTTCCCACAACGGTCACGGGCTTCATCAATAAGTGCACAGACGACGTCCACACAGTGACTATGAGAAAGTATCCAAAGCCCCCCCAAAAAAAAAAAACCATTGATTAGAGGTAACACCACCCTGAGCTAGAAGCTAGAGCTACCACTTCCATTGATTAGAGGTAACACCACCCTGAGCTAGAAGCTAGAGCTACCACTTCCATTGATTAGAGGTAACACCACCCTGAGCTAGAAGCTAGAGCTACCACTTACATTGATTTCAGGTAACACCACCCTGAGCTAGAAGCTAGAGCTACCACTTCCATTGATTAGAGGTAACACCACCCTGAGCTAGAAGCTAGAGCTACCACTTCCATTGATTAGAGGTAACACCACCCTGAGCTAGAAGCTAGAGCTACCACTTACAAGGAACCGGACCCGGACATGGAAAGCCTGCTATGACCGCCGAGACATCAACCAGGAAAAAAAAGGAGAATATAGGAGGAAAGTGAAATCCGACTCTCGTCGTATGTGGCAAGGCTTTCAGACGATAACAGATTTACAAAAGGGGAAACCCGGCCGTGAGCTGCCCAGTAACGCAGAACTCCCAAACGAGCTAAATGTCCTTTTTAATGCTCGATTCGAGGAATATAACACTGTGCCTTGCGTTAGGGCTCCTGTTTTTTCCAGATGACTGTGTTATCTCGCTCTCCATGGCCGAAGTGAGAAAAACATTTAAACAGGTTAACAATCACAAGGCCAGAATACAAGGGCGCTTTGCGGTCAAGGGCGGTACAATTGCCGTACCAGGCGATGATGCAGCCAGTCAGAAACAAAAAATATTAAATGAACAGAACAGAAAAGATTCACATCCGTTCACATCTTACATGAAATGTTAAAGAAAACCATTCAGTGGATCATTAAACCAAACCAACAGGGCTGTAAGAGCAAACCGTTTCAGAGGGAAGGTAGGTTCCGGGGCAGGGAAAGACAGGGCTGTAGGAGGACTGGAGGTATAGAGGATGAGTGAAGGAGAGATGATGGAGAGGAGAAGTTGACTGAGGAAGAGGAAAGTAAATCAAACCAACGGTGGGGATGGAGGGAGGGAGGGAGGGAGGGATGATGGAGGGAGGGAACGTGGGAGGAAGGGAAGGATGACTGATGGAGGGAGGGAACGTGGGAGGGAGGGATGATGGAGGAGGGAGGGATGATGGAGGAGGGAGGGAACATGGGAGGGAGGGATGATGGAGGGAGGGAGGGAGGGAGGGAGGGTGGGAGGGAAGATGGAGGGAGGGAGGGAACGTGGGAGGAAGGGATGATGGAGGGAGGGAGGGAGGGATGATGGAGGGAGGGAGGGAACGTGGGAGGAAGGGAAGGATGACTGATGGAGGGAGGGAACGTGGGAGGGAGGGATGATGGAGGGAGGGAGGGAGGGATGATGGAGGGAGGGAGGGAACATGGGAGGGAGGGATGATGGAGGGAGGGAGGGAGGGATGATGGAGGGAGGGAGGGAACGTGGGAGGGAGGGAGGGAGGGAGGGAGGGAGGGAACGTGGGAGGGAAGGAGGGAGGGATGATGGAGGGAGGGAGGGAACGTGGGAGGAAGGGAGGGAACGTGGCGACGGAGGGAACAGAAAGCAGGCAGTAACCCACCTATTCATGATCAGATACACACGGCCATTGACTTTAGCATGACTGTGTGAGGAGAGGCAGGAATGGAGTGTTGACCGAGGAGGAGGAGAGACGGCAGCAGGATAGAAAGACAAGAGAAGAGGCAGGATGAATGGCAAGTAGGAAATGGATGAGAAATCAACAGACCACCACACAGACCACCACACAGACCACCACACAGACCACTACACAGACCACTACACAGACCACTACACAGACCACCACACAGACCACCACACAGACCACCACCCACTCCACTACACAGACCACCACACAGACCACCACACAGACCACCACACAGACCACCACACATAACACTACAGTTTCAGCATTTCTCAGTGTGAAAGGATCCTCCTAATGAGGTAGTTATAACGACAGCATGACATCAGAACCTCAGACCACCCAGTGAATCCCAGGACATAAACATGTCAAAATGAGTTGAACCATCGCTGGGTTCAGAGCCAGTCACCCAGCTCATCTGTAGATGCCGCTGAAACTCATGTTAGCTCCACAAAACGAATGCGTAGACTTTAGCTCAGTGGGTTAACACAGTCTAGAGCAGTACCAGGGTTCAACCCCCAGTCAGCTCATCTGTAGATGCTGCTGAAACTCATGTTAGCTCTCCAAACTAATGCCCAGGCGTTTTGGCTCAGTGGGCTAACGTAACACATGGTTCAAAACCCCTGGCCTGTCACTCAGTCTCACCTGTAGACGGCGCTGTCCTGTTTTTGGGCCACGGCCTTCAGGTCAGTGAGCAGGAGGAAGCGGTCGTGGAAGTAGTGAAGGTGAAGGATACACACCAGGAGGAAGGAGGTGGGGATGAAGATACGTGTGAAGAGCATCGATACAGAGAACCGTTCTAGCCCCAGGTCCTTCAGTCTGCAGAGAGAGGAGGGGGAGAGAGACAGACCACACCATACATCAGATCTCAACCCCAGGTCCTTCAGTCTGGAGACAGAGGAGGGGGAGAGAGACAGACCACACCATACATCAGATATCAACCCCAGGTCCTTCAGTCTGGAGACAGAGGAGGGGGAGAGAGACAGACCACACCATACATCAGATATCAACCCCAGGTCCTTCAGTCTGGAGAGAGAGGAGGGGGAGAGAGACATACCACACCATACATCAGATCTCAACCCCAGGTCCTTCAGTCTGGAGAGAGAGGAGGGGGAGAGAGACAGACCACACCATACATCAGATATCAACCCCAGGTCCTTCAGTCTGGAGACAGACCACACCATACATCAGATATCAACCCCAGGTCCTTCAGTCTGGAGACAGAGGAGGGGGAGAGAGACAGACCACACCATACATCAGATATCAACCCCAGGTCCAACAGTCTGGAGACAGACCACGCCATACATCAGATATCAACCCTAGGTCCTTCAGTCTGGAGACAGACCACGCCATACATCAGATATCAACCCCAGGTCCTTCAGTCTTGAGACAGACCACACCATACATCAGATCTCAACCCCAGGTCCTTCAGTCTGGAGACAGACCACACCATACATCAGATCTCAACCCCAGGTCCTTCAGTCTGGAGACAGACCACGCCATACATCAGATATCAACCCCAGGTCCTTCAGTCTTGAGACAGACCACACCATACATCAGATCTCAACCCCAGGTACTTCAGTCTGGAGACAGACCACACCATACATCAGATCTCAACCCCAGGTCCTTCAGTCTGGAGACAGACCACGCCATACATCAGATCTCAACCCCAGGTCCTTCAGTCTGGAGACAGACCACCCCATACATCAGATATCAACCCCAGGTCCTTCAGTCTGGAGACAGACCACGCCATACATCAGATCTCAACCCCAGGTCCTTCAGTCTGGAGACAGACCACGCCATACATCAGATATCAACCCCAGGTCCTTCAGTCTGGAGACAGACCACGCCATACATCAGATATCAACCCCAGGTCCTTCAGTCTGGAGACAGACCACACCATACATCAGATATCAACCCCAGGTCCTTCAGTCTGGAGACAGACAACACCATACATCAGATCTCAACCCCAGGTCCTTCAGTCTGGAGACAGACCACGCCATACATCAGATCTCAACCCCAGGTCCTTCAGTCTGGAGACAGACCACCCCATACATCAGATCTCAACCCCAGGTCCTTCAGTCTGGAGACAGACCACGCCATACATCAGATAACAACCCCAGGTCCTTCAGTCTGGAGACAGACCACACCATACATCAGATCTCAACCCCAGGTCCTTCAGTCTGGAGACAGACCACGCCATACATCAGATCTCAACCCCAGGTCCTTCAGTCTGGAGACAGACCACGCCATACATCAGATATCAACCCCAGGTCCTTCAGTCTGGAGACAGACCACGCCATACATCAGATATCAACCCCAGGTCCTTCAGTCTGGAGACAGACCACGCCATACATCAGATCTCAACCCCAGGTCCTTCAGTCTTGAGAGAGAGGAGGGGGAGAGAGACAGACCACACCATACATCAGATCTCAACCCCAGGTCCTTCAGTCTGGAGACAGACCACACCATACATCAGATATCAACCCCAGGTCCTTCAGTCTGGAGACAGAGGAGGGGGAGAGAGACAGACCACACCATACATCAGATCTTAACCCCAGGTCCTTCAGTCTGGAGAGAGAGGAGGGGGAGAGAGACAGACCACACCATACATCAGATATCAACCCCAGGTCCTTCAGTCTGGAGACAGACCACACCATACATCAGATCTCAACCCCAGGTCCTTCAGTCTGGAGACAGAGGAGGGGGAGAGAGACAGACCACACCATACATCAGATCTTAACCCCAGGTCCTTCAGTCTGGAGAGAGAGGAGGGGGAGAGAGACAGACCACACCATACATCAGATATCAACCCCAGGTCCTTCAGTCTGGAGGCAGACCATGCCATACATCAGATATCAACCCCAGGTCCTTCAGTCTGGAGACAGAGGAGAGGGAAAGAGACAAACCACACCATACATCAGATATCAACCCCAGGTCCTTCAGTCTGGAGACAGACCACACCATACATCAGATATCAAACCCAGGTCCTTCAGTCTGGAGACAGACCACACCATACATCAGATCTCAACCCCAGGTCCTTCAGTCTGGAGACAGACCACACCATACATCAGATATCAACCCCAGGTCCTTCAGTCTGGCGACAGACCACGCCATACATCAGATATCAACCCCAGGTCCTTCAGTCTGGAGACAGACCACGCCATACATCAGATCTCAACCCCAGGTCCTTCAGTCTGGAGACAGACCACGCCATACATCAGATATCAACCCCAGGTCCTTCAGTCTGGAGACAGACCACCCCATACATCAGATCTCAACCCCAGGTCCTTCAGTCTGGAGACAGACCACGCCATACATCAGATATCAACCCCAGGTCCTTCAGTCTGGAGACAGACCACACCATACATCAGATATCAACCCCAGGTCCTTCAGTCTGGAGACAGACCACGCCATACATCAGATATCAACCCCAGGTCCTTCAGTCTGGAGACAGACCACGCCATACATCAGATCTCAACCCCAGGTCCTTCAGTCTTGAGAGAGAGGAGGGGGAGAGAGACAGACCACACCATACATCAGATCTCAACCCCAGGTCCTTCAGTCTGGAGACAGACCACACCATACATCAGATATCAACCCCAGGTCCTTCAGTCTGGAGACAGAGGAGGGGGAGAGAGACAGACCACACCATACATCAGATCTTAACCTCAGGTCCTTCAGTCTGGAGAGAGAGGAGGGGGAGAGAGACAGACCACACCATACATCAGATATCAACCCCAGGTCCTTCAGTCTGGAGACAGACCACACCATACATCAGATATCAACCCCAGGTTCTTCAGTCTGGAGACAGAGGAGGGGGAGAGAGACAGACCACACCATACATCAGATCTTAACCCCAGGTCCTTCAGTCTGGAGAGAGAGGAGGGGGAGAGAGACAGACCACACCATACATCAGATATCAACCCCAGGTCCTTCAGTCTGGAGACAGACCACGCCATACATCAGATATCAACCCCAGGTCCTTCAGTCTGGAGACAGAGGAGGGGGAGAGAGACAGACCACACCATACATCAGATATCAACCCCAGGTCCTTCAGTCTGGAGACAGAGGAGGGGGAGAGAGACAGACCACGCCATACATCAGATCTCAACCCCAGGTCCTTCAGTCTGGAGACAGACCATGCCATACATCAGATATCAACCCCAGGTCCTTCAGTCTGGAGACAGACCACGCCATACATCAGATATCAACCCCAGGTCCTTCAGTCTGGAGACAGACCACGCCATACATCAGATATCAACCCCAGGTCCTTCAGTCTGGAGACAGACCACGCCATACATCAGATATCAACCCCAGGTCCTTCAGTCTGGAGACAGACCACGCCATACATCAGATATCAACCCCAGGTCCTTCAGTCTGGAGACAGACCACGCCATACATCAGATCTCAACCCCAGGTCCTTCAGTCTGGAGACAGACCACGCCATACATCAGATCTCAACCCCAGGTCCTTCAGTCTGGAGACAGACCACCCCATACATCAGATCTCAACCCCAGGTCCTTCAGTCTGGAGACAGACCACGCCATACATCAGATATCAACCCCAGGTCCTTCAGTCTGGAGACAGACCACGCCATACATCAGATCTCAACCCCAGGTCCTTCAGTCTGGAGACAGACCACGCCATACATCAGATCTCAACCCCAGGTCCTTCAGTCTGGAGACAGACCACACCATACATCAGATATCAACCCCAGGTCCTTCAGTCTGGAGACAGACCACGCAATACATCAGATATCAACCCCAGGTCCTTCAGTCTGGAGACAGACCACGCCATACATCAGATCTCAACCCCAGGTCCTTCAGTCTTGAGAGAGAGGAGGGGGAGAGAGACAGACCACACCATACATCAGATCTCAACCCCAGGTCCTTCAGTCTGGAGACAGACCACACCATACATCAGATATCAACCTCAGGTCCTTCAGTCTGGAGACAGAGGAGGGGGAGAGAGACAGACCACACCATACATCAGATCTTAACCCCAGGTCCTTCAGTCTGGAGAGAGGAGGGGGAGAGAGACAGACCACACCATACATCAGATATCAACCCCAGGTCCTTCAGTCTGGAGGCACACCATGCCATACATCAGATATCAACCCCAGGTCCTTCAGTCTGGAGACAGAGGAGGGGGAGAGAGACAGACCACACCATACATCAGATATCAACCCCAGGTCCTTCAGTCTGGAGACAGACCACACCATACATCAGATATCAACCCCAGGTCCTTCAGTCTGGAGACAGACCACACCATACATCAGATCTCAACCCCAGGTCCTTCAGTCTGGAGACAGACCACACCATACATCAGATATCAACCCCAGGTCCTTCAGTCTGGCGACAGACCACGCCATACATCAGATATCAACCCCAGGTCCTTCAGTCTGGAGACAGACCACACCATACATCAGATCTCAACCCCAGGTCCTTCAGTCTGGAGACAGACCACACCATACATCAGATATCAACCCCAGGTCCTTCAGTCTGGAGACAGACCACACCATACATCAGATATCAACCCCAGGTCCTTCAGTCTGGAGACAGACCACGCAATACATCAGATATCAACCCCAGGTCCTTCAGTCTGGAGACAGACCACGCCATACATCAGATCTCAACCCCAGGTCCTTCAGTCTTGAGAGAGAGGAGGGGGAGAGAGACAGACCACACCATACATCAGATCTCAACCCCAGGTCCTTCAGTCTGGAGACAGACCACACCATACATCAGATATCAACCTCAGGTCCTTCAGTCTGGAGACAGAGGAGGGGGAGAGAGACAGACCACACCATACATCAGATCTTAACCCCAGGTCCTTCAGTCTGGAGAGAGAGGAGGGGGAGAGAGACAGACCACACCATACATCAGATATCAACCCCAGGTCCTTCAGTCTGGAGGCACACCATGCCATACATCAGATATCAACCCCAGGTCCTTCAGTCTGGAGACAGAGGAGGGGGAGAGAGACAGACCACACCATACATCAGATATCAACCCCAGGTCCTTCAGTCTGGAGACAGACCACACCATACATCAGATATCAACCCCAGGTCCTTCAGTCTGGAGACAGACCACACCATACATCAGATCTCAACCCCAGGTCCTTCAGTCTGGAGACAGACCACACCATACATCAGATATCAACCCCAGGTCCTTCAGTCTGGCGACAGACCACGCCATACATCAGATATCAACCCCAGGTCCTTCAGTCTGGAGACAGACCACGCCATACATCAGATCTCAACCCCAGGTCCTTCAGTCTGGAGACAGACCACGCCATACATCAGATATCAACCCCAGGTCCTTCAGTCTGGAGACAGACCACCCCATACATCAGATCTCAACCCCAGGTCCTTCAGTCTGGAGACAGACCACGCCATACATCAGATATCAACCCCAGGTCCTTCAGTCTGGAGACAGACCACACCATACATCAGATATCAACCCCAGGTCCTTCAGTCTGGAGACAGACCACGCCATACATCAGATATCAACCCCAGGTCCTTCAGTCTGGAGACAGAGGAGGGGGAGAGAGACAGACCACACCATACATCAGATCTTAACCCCAGGTCCTTCAGTCTGGAGAGAGAGGAGGGGGAGAGAGACAGACCACACCATACATCAGATATCAACCCCAGGTCCTTCAGTCTGGAGACAGACCACACCATACATCAGATATCAACCCCAGGTCCTTCAGTCTGGAGACAGAGGAGGGGGAGAGAGACAGACCACACCATACATCAGATATCAACCCCAGGTCCTTCAGTCTGGAGACAGAGGAGGGGGAGAGAGACAGACCACACCATACATTAGATATCAACCCCAGGTCCTTCAGTCTGGAGGCAGACCATGCCATACATCAGATATCAACCCCAGGTCCTTCAGTCTGGAGACAGAGGAGGGGGAGAGAGACAGACCACACCATACATCAGATATCAACCCCAGGTCCTTCAGTCTGGAGACAGACCACACCATACATCAGATATCAACCCCAGGTCCTTCAGTCTGGAGACAGACCACACCATACATCAGATCTCAACCCCAGGTCCTTCAGTCTGGAGACAGACCACACCATACATCAGATATCAACCCCAGGTCCTTCAGTCTGGCGACAGACCACGCCATACATCAGATATCAACCCCAGGTCCTTCAGTCTGGAGACAGACCACGCCATACATCAGATCTCAACCCCAGGTCCTTCAGTCTGGAGACAGACCACGCCATACATCAGATATCAACCCCAGATCCTTCAGTCTGGAGACAGACCACGCCATACATCAGATATCAACCCCAGGTCCTTCAGTCTGGAGACAGACCACACCATACATCAGATCTCAACCCCAGGTCCTTCAGTCTGGAGACAGACCACACCATACATCAGATCTCTCAATAATGCAGGGCTAAAGGTACAGAGAAATGTAGGTGTTCCCAGCTATCTAACGCAGGACTAAATGTAGGTGTCTGAGCATTGCAAATGTGCTATTTAGCTATTGTGTAATCTTTGGGGTAGGGAGGGTCAGGGGTTAGGACTCACTTCTCTTTGCTCATGCCAGTCATGTTAGACCAGAAGGGTAGGGAGGGTCAGGGGTTAGGGTAGGGAGGGTCAGGGGTCAGAGTTAAGGACTCACTTCTTGTTGCTCATGCCAGTCATGTTAGACCAGGAAGGGTAGGGAGGGTCAAGGGTTAGGGTAGGGAGGGTCAGGGGTCAGAGTTAAGGACTCACTTCTCTTTGCTCATGCCAGTCATGTTAGACCAGAAGGGTAGGGAGGTCTCTAACTGGAAGGTGTAGACAAGGATGAGGACCAGCATAGTGTAGACCACAACAGACATCCAGAAGTATTTCAGGATCCTCCTCCAATATTCATAGTGCACCTGGAGACACACACACACACACATAATTGCAAAAGGGTTTTCTAATGATCAATTAGCCTTTTTAAAATGATAAACTTGGATTAGCTAACACAACGTGCCATTGGAACACAGGAGTGATGGTTGCTGATAATGGGCCTCTGTACGCCTATGTAGATATTCCATAAAAAAATCTGCCGTTTCCAGCTACAATAGTCAATTACAACATTAACAATGTCTACACTGTATTTCTGATCAATATGATGTTATTTTAAATGGACAAAAAAATAATTGCTTTTCTTTCAAAAACAAGGACGATTCTAAGTGACCACAAACTTTTGAACGGTAGTGTACGTGTGTGTACGTGTGTGTGCGTGTGTGTGTGTATCGTGCACGCCTGTTTCTATATACAGTGTGTGTGCGTGCGCGTGCGTGTGTGTACCTGATAGAGCGCCACACAGAAGAGGAGGAGCACCATGTAGATGATCTTGTACACGACCATGCGTCCCTCGAAGCTGACTAAGAAGAACATTCCTCCACAGATATAGATCCAGTATTTAACCAGCATCTCCATCACCATGTTCCCTACAACCAGCATGATGTCCTGTTCCCCTCCCTCCTCGTCCTCCTCTTCCTCTAGAAACAAGAAAACAGACAGGAGATACTGAGTAAAGGGGCTCCTACATGATGAATTTTACGTAAACGATAGCAGTGTGGATAACAGGATACTGTATGTAAACGATTGTAGTGTAGACAACAGGATACTGTATGTAAACGATTGTAGTGTAGACAACAGGATACTGTATGTAAACGATTGTAGTGTAGACAACAGGATACTGTATGTAAACGATTGTAGTGTAGACAACAGGATACTGTAACATTTCCTGAGACCTGAAGACTTGTCCCTGAGCTAATGCCTAGACTTCAGCTCAGCGGGCTAACACCGTTTTTTTTAGGCATGCAGGAAACCCAGGTTTGTACCCAGTCGGTCACGCATGATAAAAACAGTATATTGTTGAGCAGCTGTGATATTAGTTCTGACCCTTCTTCTTGGGTTGGTCGTCCACATGTACGTCAGTGAGGACAGCAGCCTCCTTTCTCTGATCCTCCTGTCTCTCTGTCAGAGTCTGTCTCAGCAGCAGCCAAAAACTCAACAGACATAGGATCTAGAGACAGACAACAGACATCATTACTGACACGGGAAGTACAGACAACAGACATCATTATAGACACGGGGAAGTGCAGCCAACAGTACTGAGATAAAACGGGATCAAGAGAGACTGTCATGTGAATGTCATCTTAGAAAGAGACCTGATTGATCCAAGACGGCAACGATGGCAGCAGTTTCACATCCTCAGCAGTTAGACATACCAGTTTACTCAGTACAGTTCTGTCTCTACTAAACAGTTCTGTCTCTACCAGTTTACTCAGTACAGTTCTGTCTCTACCAGTTTACTCAGTACAGTTCTGTCTCTACCAGTTTACTCAGTACAGTTCTGTCACTACCAGTTTACTCAGTACAGTCAGTTCTGTCTCTACCAGTTTACTCAGAACAGTCAGTTCTGTCTCTACCAGTTTACTCAGAACAGTTCTGTCTCTACCAGTTTACTCAGTACAGTCAGTTCTGTCTCTACCAGTTTACTCAGAACAGTTCTGTCTCTACCAGTTTACTCAGAACAGTTCTGTCACTACCAGTTTACTCAGAACAGTTCTGTCTCTACCAGTTTACTCAGTACAGTTCTGTCTCTACCAGTTTACTCAGTACAGTCAGTTCTGTCTCTACCAGTTTACTCAGAACAGTTCTGTCTCTACCAGTTTACTCAGTACAGTTCTGTCTCTACCAGTTTACTCAGAACAGTTCTGTCTCTACCAGTTTACTCAGAACAGTTCTGTCTCTACCAGTTAACTCAGTACAGTCAGTTCTGTCTCTACCAGTTAACTCAGTACAGTCAGTTCTGTCTCTACCAGTTTACTCAGAACAGTTCTGTCTCTACCAGTTTACTCAGAACAGTTCTGTCTCTACCAGTTTACTCAGAACAGTTCTGTCTATACCAGTTTACTCAGTACAGGTCTGTCTCTACCAGTTTACTCAGTACAGTTCTGTCTCTACCAGTTTACTCAGTACAGTTCTGTCTCTACCAGTTTACTCAGAACAGTTCTGTCTCTACCAGTTTACTCAGTACAGTCAGTTCTGTCTCTACCAGTTTACTCAGTACAGTCAGTTCTGTCTCTACCAGTTTACTCAGAACAGTTCTGTCTCTACCAGTTTACTCAGAACAGTTCTGTCTCTACCAGTTTACTCAGAACAGTTCTGTCTCTACCAGTTTACTCAGTACAGTCAGTTCTGTCTCTACCAGTTTACTCAGAACAGTTCTGTCTCTACCAGTTTACTCCAGAACAGTTCTGTCTCTACCAGTTTACTCCAGAACAGTTCTGTCTCTACCAGTTTACTTAGAACAGTTCTGTCTCTACCAGTTTACTCAGTACAGTTCTGTCTCTACCAGTTTACTCCAGAACAGTTCTGTCTCTACCAGTTTACTCAGAACAGTTCTGTCTCTACCAGTTTACTCAGTACAGTTCTGTCTCTACCAGTTTACTCAGAACAGTTCTGTCTCTACCAGTTTACTCAGAACAGTTCTGTCTCTACCAGTTTACTCAGAACAGTTCTGTCTCTACCAGTTTACTCAGTACAGTCAGTTCTGTCTCTACCAGTTTACTCAGAACAGTCAGTTCTGTCTCTACCAGTTTACTCAGAACAGTTCTGTCTCTACCAGTTTACTCAGTACAGTCAGTTCTGTCTCTACCAGTTTACTCAGTACAGTCAGTTCTGTCTCTACCAGTTTACTCAGAACAGTTCTGTCTCTACCAGTTTACTCAGTACAGTTCTGTCTCTACCAGTTTACTCAGTACAGTCAGTTCTGTCTCTACCAGTTTACTCAGAACAGTTCTGTCACTACCAGTTTACTCAGAACAGTTCTGTCTCTACCAGTTTACTCAGTACAGTCAGTTCTGTCTCTACCAGTTTACTCAGAACAGTTCTGTCTCTACCAGTTTACTCCAGAACAGTTCTGTCTCTACCAGTTTACTCAGTACAGTTCTGTCTCTACCAGTTTACTCAGTACAGTTCTGTCACTACCAGTTTACTCAGTACAGTCAGTTCTGTCTCTACCAGTTTACTCCAGAACAGTTCTGTCTCTACCAGTGTACTCAGAACAGTTCTGTCTCTACCAGTTTACTCAGTACAGTTCTGTCACTACCAGTTTACTCAGTACAGTCAGTTCTGTCTCTACCAGTTTACTCAGAACAGTTCTGTCTCTACCAGTTTACTCAGAACAGTTCTGTCTCTACCAGTTTACTCAGTACAGTCAGTTCTGTCTCTACCAGTTTACTCAGAACAGTTCTGTCACTACCAGTTTACTCAGTACAGTCAGTTCTGTCTCTACCAGTTTACTCAGTACAGTCAGTTCTGTCTCTACCAGTTTACTCAGAACAGTTCTGTCTCTACCAGTTTACTCAGTACAGTTCTGTCTCTACCAGTTTACTCAGTACAGTCAGTTCTGTCTCTACCAGTTTACTCAGTACAGTCAGTTCTGTCTCTACCAGTTTACTCAGAACAGTTCTGTCTCTACCAGTTTACTCAGAACAGTTCTGTCTCTACCAGTTTACTCAGTACAGTTCTGTCTCTACCAGTTTACTCAGTACAGTTCTGTCTCTACCAGTTTACTCAGTACAGTCAGTTCTGTCTCTACCAGTTTACTCAGTACAGTCAGTTCTGTCTCTACCAGTTTACTCAGAACAGTTCTGTCTCTACCAGTTTACTCAGTACAGTCAGTTCTGTCTCTACCAGTTTACTCAGAACAGTTCTGTCTCTACCAGTTTACTCAGAACAGTTCTGTCTCTACCAGTTTACTCAGAACAGTTCTGTCTCTACCAGTTTACTCAGAACAGTTCTGTCTCTACCAGTTTACTCAGTACAGTTCTGTCTCTACCAGTTTACTCAGTACAGTTCTGTCTCTACCAGTTTACTCAGAACAGTTCTGTCACTACCAGTTTACTCAGTACAGTCAGTTCTGTCTCTACCAGTTTACTCAGAACAGTTCTGTCTCTACCAGTTTACTCAGTACAGTCAGTTCTGTCTCTACCAGTTTACTCAGTACAGTCAGTTCTGTCTCTACCAGTTTACTCAGTCTTACCAGTTTACTCAGAACAGTTCTGTTCTCTACCAGTTTACTCAGAACAGTTCTGTCTCTACCAGTTTACTCAGAACAGTTCTGTCTCTCAGTTTACAGTCAGTTCTGTCTCTACCAGTTTACTCAGTACAGTCAGTTCTGTCTCTACCAGTTTACTCCAGAACAGTTCTGTCTCTACCAGTTTACTCAGTACAGTTCTGTCTCTACCAGTTTACTCAGTACATTCAGTTCTGTCTCTACCAGTTTACTCAGTACAGTCAGTTCTGTCTCTACCAGTTTACTCCAGAACAGTTCTGTCTCTACCAGTTTACTCAGAACAGTTCTGTCTCTACCAGTTTACTCAGTACAGTTCTGTCTCTACCAGTTTACTTCAGAACAGTTCTGTCTCTGTCTCTACCAGTTTACTCAGTACAGTCAGTTCTGTCTCTACCAGTTTACTCAGTTCTGTCTCTACCAGTTTACTCAGTCAGTTCTGTCTCTACCAGTTTACTCCAGAACAGTTCTGTCTCTACCAGTTTACTCAGTACAGTCAGTTCTGTCTCTACTAGTTTACTCAGAACAGTTCTGTCTCTACCAGTTTACTCAGAACAGTTCTGTCTCTACCAGTTTACTCAGAACAGTTCTGTCTCTACCAGTTTACTCCAGAACAGTTCTGTCTCTACCAGTTTACTCAGTACAGTTCTGTCTCTACCAGTTTACTCAGTACAGTTCTGTCTCTACCAGTTTACTCAGAACAGTTCTGTCTCACTACCAGTTTACTCAGTACAGTCAGTTCTGTCTCTACCAGTTTACTCAGAACAGTTCTGTCTCTACCAGTTTACTAGTACAGTCAGTTCTGTCTCTACCAGTTTACTCAGTACAGTTCTGTCTCTACCAGTTTACTCAGAACAGTTCTGTCTCTACCAGTTTACTCAGAACAGTTCTGTCTCTACCAGTTTACTCAGTACAGTTCTGTCTCTACCAGTTTACTCAGTACAGTTCTGTCTCTACCAGTTTACTCAGTACAGTCAGTTCTGTCTCTACCAGTTTACTCAGAACAGTTCTGTCTCTACCAGTTTACTCAGAACAGTTCTGTCTCTACCAGTTTACTCCAGAACAGTTCTGTCACTACCAGTTTACTCAGTACAGTCAGTTCTGTCTCTACCAGTTTACTCAGAACAGTTCTGTCTCTACCAGTTTACTCCAGAACAGTTCTGTCTCTACTCAGTTTACTCAGTACAGTTCTGTCTCTACCAGTTTACTCCAGAACAGTTCTGCTCTCTACCAGTTTCAGTTCTGTCTACTACCAGTTTACTCAGTACAGTCAGTTCTGTCTCTACCAGTTTACTCAGTACAGTCAGTTCTGTCTCTACCAGTTTACTCAGAACAGTTCTGTCTCTACCAGTTTACTCAGTACAGTTCTGTCTCTACCAGTTTACTCAGTACAGTCAGTTCTGTCTCTACCAGTTTACTCAGTACAGTCAGTTCTGTCTCTACCAGTTTACTCAGAACAGTTCTGTCTCTACCAGTTTACTCAGAACAGTTCTGTCTCTACCAGTTTACTCAGTACAGTTCTGTCTCTACCAGTTTACTCAGTACAGTTCTGTCTCTACCAGTTTACTCAGTACAGTCAGTTCTGTCTCTACCAGTTTACTCAGTACAGTCAGTTCTGTCTCTACCAGTTTACTCAGAACAGTTCTGTCTCTACCAGTTTACTCAGTACAGTCAGTTCTGTCTCTACCAGTTTACTCCAGAACAGTTCTGTCTCTACCAGTTTACTCCAGAACAGTTCTGTCTCTACCAGTTTACTCAGAACAGTTCTGTCTCTACCAGTTTACTCCAGAACAGTTCTGTCTCTACCAGTTTACTCAGTACAGTTCTGTCTCTACCAGTTTACTCAGTACAGTTCTGTCTCTACCAGTTTACTCAGAACAGTTCTGTCACTACCAGTTTACTCAGTACAGTCAGTTCTGTCTCTACCAGTTTACTCAGAACAGTTCTGTCCCTACCAGTTTACTCCAGTACAGTCAGTTCTGTCTCTACCAGTTTACTCCAGTACAGTCAGTTCTGTCTCTACCAGTTTACTCAGAACAGTTCTGTCTCTACCAGTTTACTCCAGAACAGTTCTGTCTCTACCAGTTTACTCAGAACAGTTCTGTCTCTACCAGTTTACTCAGAACAGTTCTGTCTCTACCAGTTTACTCAGTACAGTCAGTTCTGTCTCTACCAGTTTACTCAGTACAGTCAGTTCTGTCTCTACCAGTTTACTCCAGAACAGTTCTGTCTCTACCAGTTTACTCAGTACAGTTCTGTCTCTACCAGTTTACTCAGTACATTCAGTTCTGTCTCTACCAGTTTACTCAGTACAGTCAGTTCTGCCTCTACCAGTTTACTCAGAACAGTTCTGTCTCTACCAGTTTACTCAGAACAGTTCTGTCTCTACCAGTTTACTCAGTACAGTACAGTTCTGTCTCTACCAGTTTACTCAGTACAGTTCTGTCTCTACCAGTTTACTCAGAACAGTTCTGTCACTACCAGTTTACTCAGTACAGTCAGTTCTGTCTCTACCAGTTTACTCAGAACAGTTCTGTCTCTACCAGTTTACTCAGTACAGTCAGTTCTGTCTCTACCAGTTTACTCAGAACAGTTCTGTCTCTACCAGTTTACTCAGAACAGTTCTGTCTCTACCAGTTTACTCAGTACAGTTCTGTCTCTACCAGTTTACTCAGTACAGTTCTGTCTCTACCAGTTTACTCAGAACAGTTCTGTCTCTACCAGTTTACTCAGTACAGTCAGTTCTGTCTCTACCAGTTTACTCAGTACAGTCAGTTCTGTCTCTACCAGTTTACTCAGTACAGTTCTGTCTCTACCAGTTTACTCAGAACAGTTCTGTCTCTACCAGTTTACTCAGAACAGTTCTGTCTCTACCAGTTTACTCAGTACAGTTCTGTCTCTACCAGTTTACTCAGAACAGTTCTGTCTCTACCAGTTTACTCAGAACAGTTCTGTCTCTACCAGTTTACTCAGAACAGTTCTGTCTCTACCAGTTTACTCAGTACAGTCAGTTCTGTCTCTACCAGTTTACTCAGTACAGTCAGTTCTGTCTCTACCAGTTTACTCAGAACAGTTCTGTCTCTACCAGTTTACTCAGTACAGTTCTGTCTCTACCAGTTTACTCAGTACAGTCAGTTCTGTCTCTACCAGTTTACTCAGTACAGTCAGTTCTGTCTCTACCAGTTTACTCAGAACAGTTCTGTCTCTACCAGTTTACTCAGAACAGTTCTGTCTCTACCAGTTTACTCAGTACAGTTCTGTCTCTACCAGTTTACTCAGTACAGTTCTGTCTCTACCAGTTTACTCAGAACAGTTCTGTCACTACCAGTTTACTCAGTACAGTCAGTTCTGTCTCTACCAGTTTACTCAGAACAGTTCTGTCTCTACCAGTTTACTCAGTACAGTCAGTTCTGTCTCTACCAGTTTACTCAGAACAGTTCTGTCTCTACCAGTTCACTCCAGAACAGTTCTGTCTCTACCAGTTTACTCCAGAACAGTTCTGTCTCTACCAGTTTACTCAGAACAGTTCTGTTTCTACCAGTTTACTCAGTACAGTTCTGTCTCTACCAGTTTACTCAGTACAGTCAGTTCTGTCTCTACCAGTTTACTCAGAACAGTTCTGTCACTACCAGTTTACTCAGTACAGTCAGTTCTGTCTCTACCAGTTTACTCAGAACAGTTCTGTCCCTACCAGTTTACTCAGTACAGTCAGTTCTGTCTCTACCAGTTTACTCAGTACAGTCAGTTCTGTCTCTACCAGTTTACTCAGTACAGTTCTGTCTCTACCAGTTTACTCAGAACAGTTCTGTCTCTACCAGTTTACTCAGTACAGTTCTGTCACTACCAGTTTACTCAGTACAGTCAGTTCTGTCTCTACCAGTTTACTCAGAACAGTCAGTTCTGTCTCTACCAGTTTACTCAGAACAGTTCTGTCTCTACCAGTTTACTCAGTACAGTCAGTTCTGTCTCTACCAGTTTACTCAGAACAGTTCTGTCTCTACCAGTTTACTCAGAACAGTTCTGTCTCTACCAGTTTACTCAGAACAGTTCTGTCTCTACCAGTTTACTCAGTACAGTTCTGTCTCTACCAGTTTACTCAGAACAGTTCTGTCTCTACCAGTTTACTCAGTCAGTTCTGTCTCTACCAGTTTACTCAGTCAGTCAGTTCTGTCTCTACCAGTTTACTCAGTACAGTTCTGTCTCTACCAGTTTACTCAGAACAGTTCTGTCTCTACCAGTTTACTCAGTACAGCAGTTCTGTCTCTACCAGTTTACTCAGAACAGTTCTGTCTCTACCAGTTTACTCAGAACAGTTCTGTCTCTACCAGTTTACTCAGAACAGTTCTGTCTCTACCAGTTTACTCAGTACAGTCAGTTCTGTCTCTACCAGTTTACTCAGAACAGTTCTGTCTCTACCAGTTTACTCAGAACAGTTCTGTCTCTACCAGTTTACTCAGAACAGTTCTGTCTCTACCAGTTTACTCAGTACAGTCAGTTCTGTCTCTACCAGTTTACTCAGTACAGTCAGTTCTGTCTCTACCAGTTTACTCAGAACAGTTCTGTCTCTACCAGTTTACTCAGAACAGTTCTGTCTCTACCAGTTTACTCAGTACAGTCAGTTCTGTCTCTACCAGTTTACTCAGTACAGTCAGTTCTGTCTCTACCAGTTTACTCAGAACAGTTCTGTCTCTACCAGTTTACTCAGAACAGTTCTGTCTCTACCAGTTTACTCAGAACAGTTCTGTCTCTACCAGTTTACTCAGTACAGTCAGTTCTGTCTCTACCAGTTTACTCCAGAACAGTTCTGTCTCTACCAGTTTACTCAGAACAGTTCTGTCTCTACCAGTTTACTCAGTACAGTCAGTTCTGTCTCTACCAGTTTACTCAGTACAGTTCTGTCTCTACCAGTTTACTCAGAACAGTTCTGTCTCTACCAGTTTACTCAGTACAGTTCTGTCTCTACCAGTTTACTCAGAACAGTTCTGTCTCTACCAGTTTACTCAGTACAGTTCTGTCTCTACCAGTTTACTCAGAACAGTTCTGTCTCTACCAGTTTACTCAGAACAGTTCTGTCTCTACCAGTTTACTCAGTACAGTTCTGTCTCTACCAGTTTACTCAGTACAGTCAGTTCTGTCTCTACCAGTTTACTCAGAACAGTTCTGTCTCTACCAGTTTACTCAGTACAGTCAGTTCTGTCTCTACCAGTTTACTCAGAACAGTTCTGTCTCTACCAGTTTACTCAGAACAGTTCTGTCTCTACCAGTTTACTCAGTACAGTTCTGTCTCTACCAGTTTACTCAGTACAGTCAGTTCTGTCTCTACCAGTTTACTCCAGAACAGTTCTGTCTCTACCAGTTTACTCAGAACAGTTCTGTCTCTACCAGTTTACTCAGTACAGTCAGTTCTGTCTCTACCAGTTTACTCAGAACAGTTCTGTCTCTACCAGTTTACTCCAGAACAGTTCTGTCTCTACCAGTTTACTCAGAACAGTTCTGTCTCTACCAGTTTACTCAGTACAGTTCTGTCTCTACCAGTTTACTCAGTACACAGTTCTGTCTCTACCAGTTTACTCAGTACAGTCAGTTCTGTCTCTACCAGTTTACTCAGAACAGTTCTGTCTCTACCAGTTTACTCAGAACAGTTCTGTCTCTACCAGTTTACTCAGTACAGTTCTGTCTCTACCAGTTTACTCAGTACAGTCAGTTCTGTCTCTACCAGTTTACTCAGAACAGTTCTGTCTCTACCAGTTTACTCCAGAACAGTTCTGTCTCTACCAGTTTACTCAGTACAGTCAGTTCTGTCTCTACCAGTTTACTCAGTACAGTCAGTTCTGTCTCTACCAGTTTACTCAGAACAGTTCTGTCTCTACCAGTTTACTCAGAACAGTTCTGTCTCTACCAGTTTACTCAGTACAGTTCTGTCTCTACCAGTTTACTCAGTACAGTCAGTTCTGTCTCTACCAGTTTACTCAGAACAGTTCTGTCTCTACCAGTTTACTCAGAACAGTTCTGTCTCTACCAGTTTACTCAGAACAGTTCTGTCTCTACCAGTTTACTCAGAACAGTTCTGTCTCTACCAGTTTACTCAGAACAGTTCTGTCTCTACCAGTTTACTCAGTACAGTTCTGTCTCTACCAGTTTACTCAGTACAGTCAGTTCTGTCTCTACCAGTTTACTCAGTACAGTCAGTTCTGTCTCTACCAGTTTACTCAGAACAGTTCTGTCTCTACCAGTTTACTCCAGAACAGTTCTGTCTCTACCAGTTTACTCAGTACAGTTCTGTCTCTACCAGTTTACTCAGTACAGTTCTGTCTCTACCAGTTTACTCAGTACAGTCAGTTCTGTCTCTACCAGTTTACTCCAGAACAGTTCTGTCTCTACCAGTTTACTCAGAACAGTTCTGTCTCTCAGTTCTGTCTCTCAGTTTACTCAGTACAGTTCTGTCTCTACCAGTTTACTCAGTACAGTTCTGTCTCTACCAGTTTACTCAGAACAGTTCTGTCTCTACCAGTTTACTCAGAACAGTTCTGTCTCTACCAGTTTACTCAGACAGTCAGTTCTGTCTCTACCAGTTTACTCAGAACAGTTCTGTCTCTACCAGTTTACTCAGTACAGTCAGTTCTGTCTCTACCAGTTTACTCCAGAACAGTTCTGTCTCTACCAGTTTACTCCAGAACAGTTCTGTCTCTACCAGTTTACTCAGAACAGTTCTGTCTCTACTCAGTTTACTCAGAACAGTTCTGTCTCTACCAGTTTACTCAGTACAGTTCTGTCTCTACCAGTTTACTCAGTACAGTTCTGTCTCTACCAGTTTACTCAGAACAGTTCTGTCTCTACCAGTTTACTCAGTACAGTCAGTTCTGTCTCTACCAGTTTACTCAGTACAGTCAGTTCTGTCTCTACCAGTTTACTCAGTACAGTTCTGTCTCTACCAGTTTACTCAGAACAGTTCTGTCTCTACCAGTTTACTCAGAACAGTTCTGTCTCTACCAGTTTACTCAGTACAGTTCTGTCTCTACCAGTTTACTCAGAACAGTTCTGTCTCTACCAGTTTACTCAGAACAGTTCTGTCTCTACCAGTTTACTCCAGAACAGTTCTGTCTCTACCAGTTTACTCAGTACAGTCAGTTCTGTCTCTACCAGTTTACTCAGAACAGTCAGTTCTGTCTCTACCAGTTTACTCAGAACAGTTCTGTCTCTACCAGTTTACTCAGTACAGTCAGTTCTGTCTCTACCAGTTTACTCAGTACAGTCAGTTCTGTCTCTACCAGTTTACTCAGAACAGTTCTGTCTCTACCAGTTTACTCAGTACAGTTCTGTCTCTACCAGTTTACTCAGTACAGTCAGTTCTGTCTCTACCAGTTTACTCAGAACAGTTCTGTCACTACCAGTTTACTCAGAACAGTTCTGTCTCTACCAGTTTACTCAGTACAGTCAGTTCTGTCTCTACCAGTTTACTCAGAACAGTTCTGTCTCTACCAGTTTACTCAGAACAGTTCTGTCTCTACCAGTTTACTCAGTACAGTTCTGTCTCTACCAGTTTACTCAGTACAGTTCTGTCACTACCAGTTTACTCAGTACAGTCAGTTCTGTCTCTACCAGTTTACTCAGAACAGTTCTGTCTCTACCAGTGTACTCAGAACAGTTCTGTCTCTACCAGTTTACTCAGTACAGTTCTGTCACTACCAGTTTACTCAGTACAGTCAGTTCTGTCTCTACCAGTTTACTCAGAACAGTTCTGTCTCTACCAGTTTACTCAGAACAGTTCTGTCTCTACCAGTTTACTCAGTACAGTCAGTTCTGTCTCTACCAGTTTACTCAGTACAGTCAGTTCTGTCTCTACCAGTTTACTCAGAACAGTTCTGTCTCTACCAGTTTACTCAGTACAGTTCTGTCTCTACCAGTTTACTCAGTACAGTCAGTTCTGTCTCTACCAGTTTACTCAGTACAGTCAGTTCTGTCTCTACCAGTTTACTCCAGAACAGTTCTGTCTCTACCAGTTTACTCCAGAACAGTTCTGTCTCTACCAGTTTACTCAGTACAGTTCTGTCTCTACCAGTTTACTCAGTACAGTTCTGTCTCTACCAGTTTACTCAGTACAGTCAGTTCTGTCTCTACCAGTTTACTCAGAACAGTTCTGTCTCTACCAGTTTACTCAGAACAGTTCTGTCTCTACCAGTTTACTCAGTACAGTTCTGTCTCTACCAGTTTACTCAGTACAGTTCTGTCTCTACCAGTTTACTCAGTACAGTCAGTTCTGTCTCTACCAGTTTACTCAGTACAGTCAGTTCTGTCTCTACCAGTTTACTCCAGAACAGTTCTGTCTCTACCAGTTTACTCAGTACAGTCAGTTCTGTCTCTACCAGTTTACTCCAGAACAGTTCTGTCTCTACCAGTTTACTCAGAACAGTTCTGTCTCTACCAGTTTACTCAGAACAGTTCTGTCTCTACCAGTTTACTCAGAACAGTTCTGTCTCTACCAGTTTACTCAGTACAGTTCTGTCTCTACCAGTTTACTCAGTACAGTTCTGTCTCTACCAGTTTACTCAGAACAGTTCTGTCACTACCAGTTTACTCAGTACAGTCAGTTCTGTCTCTACCAGTTTACTCAGAACAGTTCTGTCCCTACCAGTTTACTCAGTACAGTCAGTTCTGTCTCTACCAGTTTACTCAGTACAGTCAGTTCTGTCTCTACCAGTTTACTCAGAACAGTTCTGTCTCTACCAGTTTACTCCAGAACAGTTCTGTCTCTACCAGTTTACTCCAGAACAGTTCTGTCTCTACCAGTTTACTCCAGAACAGTTCTGTCTCTACCAGTTTACTCAGTACAGTCAGTTCTGTCTCTACCAGTTTACTCAGTACAGTCAGTTCTGTCTCTACCAGTTTACTCAGAACAGTTCTGTCTCTACCAGTTTACTCAGTACAGTTCTGTCTCTACCAGTTTACTCAGTACAGTCAGTTCTGTCTCTACCAGTTTACTCAGTACAGTCAGTTCTGCCTCTACCAGTTTACTCAGAACAGTTCTGTCTCTACCAGTTTACTCAGAACAGTTCTGTCTCTACCAGTTTACTCAGTACAGTTCTGTCTCTACCAGTTTACTCAGTACAGTTCTGTCTCTACCAGTTTACTCAGAACAGTTCTGTCACTACCAGTTTACTCAGTACAGTCAGTTCTGTCTCTACCAGTTTACTCAGAACAGTTCTGTCTCTACCAGTTTACTCAGTACAGTCAGTTCTGTCTCTACCAGTTTACTCAGAACAGTTCTGTCTCTACCAGTTTACTCAGTACAGTTCTGTCTCTACCAGTTTACTCAGTACAGTTCTGTCTCTACCAGTTTACTCCAGAACAGTTCTGTCTCTACCAGTTTACTCAGTACAGTCAGTTCTGTCTCTACCAGTTTACTCAGTACAGTCAGTTCTGTCTCTACCAGTTTACTCAGTACAGTTCTGTCTCTACCAGTTTACTCAGAACAGTTCTGTCTCTACCAGTTTACTCAGAACAGTTCTGTCTCTACCAGTTTACTCAGTACAGTTCTGTCTCTACCAGTTTACTCAGAACAGTTCTGTCTCTACCAGTTTACTCAGAACAGTTCTGTCTCTACCAGTTTACTCAGAACAGTTCTGTCTCTACCAGTTTACTCAGTACAGTCAGTTCTGTCTCTACCAGTTTACTCAGTACAGTCAGTTCTGTCTCTACCAGTTTACTCAGAACAGTTCTGTCTCTACCAGTTTACTCAGTACAGTTCTGTCTCTACCAGTTTACTCAGTACAGTCAGTTCTGTCTCTACCAGTTTACTCAGTACAGTCAGTTCTGCCTCTACCAGTTTACTCAGAACAGTTCTGTCTCTACCAGTTTACTCAGAACAGTTCTGTCTCTACCAGTTTACTCAGTACAGTTCTGTCTCTACCAGTTTACTCAGTACAGTTCTGTCTCTACCAGTTTACTCAGAACAGTTCTGTCACTACCAGTTTACTCAGTACAGTCAGTTCTGTCTCTACCAGTTTACTCAGAACAGTTCTGTCTCTACCAGTTTACTCAGTACAGTCAGTTCTGTCTCTACCAGTTTACTCAGAACAGTTCTGTCTCTACCAGTTTACTCAGAACAGTTCTGTCTCTACCAGTTTACTCAGAACAGTTCTGTCTCTACCAGTTTACTCAGAACAGTTCTGTCTCTACCAGTTTACTCAGAACAGTTCTGTTTCTACCAGTTTACTCAGTACAGTTCTGTCTCTACCAGTTTACTCAGTACAGTTCTGTCTCTACCAGTTTACTCAGAACAGTTCTGTCACTACCAGTTTACTCAGTACAGTCAGTTCTGTCTCTACCAGTTTACTCAGAACAGTTCTGTCCCTACCAGTTTACTCAGTACAGTCAGTTCTGTCTCTACCAGTTTACTCAGTACAGTCAGTTCTGTCTCTACCAGTTTACTCAGTACAGTTCTGTCTCTACCAGTTTACTCAGAACAGTTCTGTCTCTACCAGTTTACTCAGTACAGTTCTGTCTCTACCAGTTTACTCAGAACAGTTCTGTCTCTACCAGTTTACTCAGAACAGTTCTGTCTCTACCAGTTTACTCCAGTACAGTCAGTTCTGTCTCTACCAGTTTACTCAGAACAGTTCTGTCTCTACCAGTTTACTCCAGAACAGTTCTGTCTCTACCAGTTTACTCAGAACAGTTCTGTCTCTACCAGTTTACTCCAGAACAGTTCTGTCTCTACCAGTTTACTCCAGAACAGTTCTGTCTCTACCAGTTTACTCAGTACAGTTCTGTCTCTACCAGTTTACTCAGTACAGTTCTGTCTCTACCAGTTTACTCAGAACAGTACTGTCACTACCAGTTTACTCAGTACAGTCAGTTCTGTCTCTACCAGTTTACTCAGAACAGTTCTGTCCCTACCAGTTTACTCAGTACAGTCAGTTCTGTCTCTACCAGTTTACTCAGAACAGTTCTGTCTCTACCAGTTTACTCAGTACAGTTCTGTCTCTACCAGTTTACTCAGAACAGTTCTGTCTCTACCAGTTTACTCAGTACAGTTCTGTCTCTACCAGTTTACTCAGAACAGTACTGTCACTACCAGTTTACTCAGTACAGTCAGTTCTGTCTCTACCAGTTTACTCAGAACAGTTCTGTCCCTACCAGTTTACTCAGTACAGTCAGTTCTGTCTCTACCAGTTTACTCAGTACAGTCAGTTCTGTCTCTACCAGTTTACTCAGTACAGTTCTGTCTCTACCAGTTTACTCAGAACAGTTCTGTCTCTACCAGTTTACTCAGTACAGTTCTGTCTCTACCAGTTTACTCAGAACAGTTCTGTCTCTACCAGTTTACTCAGAACAGTTCTGTCTCTACCAGTTTACTCAGAACAGTTCTGTCTCTACCAGTTTACTCAGTACAGTTCTGTCACTACTAGTTTACTCAGAACAGTTCTGTCTCTACCAGTTTACTCAGAACAGTTCTGTCTCTACCAGTTTACTCAGTACAGTCAGTTCTGTCTCTACCAGTTTACTCAGAACAGTTCTGTCTCTACCAGTTTACTCAGAACAGTTCTGTCTCTACCAGTTTACTCAGTACAGTTCTGTCTCTACCAGTTTACTCAGAACAGTTCTGTCTCTACCAGTTTACTCAGAACAGTTCTGTCTCTACCAGTTTACTCAGTACAGTCAGTTCTGTCTCTACCAGTTTACTCAGTACAGTCAGTTCTGTCTCTACCAGTTTACTCAGTACAGTCAGTTCTGTCTCTACCAGTTTACTCAGAACAGTTCTGTCTCTACCAGTTTACTCAGAACAGTTCTGTCTCTACCAGTTTACTCAGTACAGTTCTGTCACTACCAGTTTACTCAGAACAGTTCTGTCTCTACCAGTTTACTCAGAACAGTTCTGTCTCTACCAGTTTACTCAGTACAGTCAGTTCTGTCTCTACCAGTTTACTCAGAACAGTTCTGTCTCTACCAGTTTACTCAGAACAGTTCTGTCTCTACCAGTTTACTCAGAACAGTTCTGTCTCTACCAGTTTACTCAGTACAGTTCTGTCTCTACCAGTTTACTCAGTACAGTTCTGTCTCTACCAGTTTACTCAGTACAGTCAGTTCTGTCTCTACCAGTTTACTCAGTACAGTCAGTTCTGTCTCTACCAGTTTACTCAGAACAGTTCTGTCCCTACCAGTTTACTCAGAACAGTTCTGTCCCTACCAGTTTACTCAGTACAGTCAGTTCTGTCTCTACCAGTTTACTCAGTACAGTCAGTTCTGTCTCTACCAGTTTACTCAGAACAGTTCTGTCTCTACCAGTTTACTCAGAACAGTTCTGTCTCTACCAGTTTACTCAGAACAGTTCTGTCTCTACCAGTTTACTCAGAACAGTTCTGTCTCTACCAGTTTACTCAGAACAGTTCTGTCTCTACCAGTTTACTCAGTACAGTTCTGTCACTACCAGTTTACTCAGAACAGTTCTGTCTCTACCAGTTTACTCAGAACAGTTCTGTCTCTACCAGTTTACTCAGTACAGTTCTGTCTCTACCAGTTTACTCAGAACAGTTCTGTCACTACCAGTTTACTCAGTACAGTCAGTTCTGTCTCTACCAGTTTACTCAGAACAGTTCTGTCCCTACCAGTTTACTCAGTACAGTCAGTTCTGTCTCTACCAGTTTACTCAGTACAGTCAGTTCTGTCTCTACCAGTTTACTCAGTACAGTTCTGTCTCTACCAGTTTACTCAGAACAGTTCTGTCTCTACCAGTTTACTCAGTACAGTTCTGTCTCTACCAGTTTACTCAGAACAGTTCTGTCTCTACCAGTTTACTCAGTACAGTCAGTTCTGTCTCTACCAGTTTACTCAGAACAGTTCTGTCTCTACCAGTTTACTCCAGAACAGTTCTGTCTCTACCAGTTTACTCAGAACAGTTCTGTCTCTACCAGTTTACTCAGAACAGTTCTGTCTCTACCAGTTTACTCAGAACAGTTCTGTCTCTACCAGTTTACTCAGAACAGTTCTGTCTCTACCAGTTTACTCAGTACAGTTCTGTCTCTACCAGTTTACTCCAGAACAGTTCTGTCTCTACCAGTTTACTCCAGAACAGTTCTGTCTCTACCAGTTTACTCAGAACAGTTCTGTCTCTACCAGTTTACTCAGTACAGTCAGTTCTGTCTCTACCAGTTTACTCAGTACAGTCAGTTCTGTCTCTACCAGTTTACTCCAGAACAGTTCTGTCTCTTCCAGTTTACTCAGTACAGTTCTGTCTCTACCAGTTTACTCAGTACAGTCAGTTCTGTCTCTACCAGTTTACTCAGTACAGTCAGTTCTGCCTCTACCAGTTTACTCAGAACAGTTCTGTCTCTACCAGTTTACTCAGAACAGTTCTGTCTCTACCAGTTTACTCAGTACAGTTCTGTCTCTACCAGTTTACTCAGTACAGTTCTGTCTCTACCAGTTTACTCAGAACAGTTCTGTCACTACCAGTTTACTCAGTACAGTCAGTTCTGTCTCTACCAGTTTACTCCAGAACAGTTCTGTCTCTACCAGTTTACTCAGTACAGTCAGTTCTGTCTCTACCAGTTTACTCCAGAACAGTTCTGTCTCTACCAGTTTACTCAGAACAGTTCTGTCTCTACCAGTTTACTCAGAACAGTTCTGTTTCTACCAGTTTACTCAGTACAGTTCTGTCTCTACCAGTTTACTCAGTACAGTTCTGTCTCTACCAGTTTACTCCAGAACAGTTCTGTCACTACCAGTTTACTCAGTACAGTCAGTTCTGTCTCTACCAGTTTACTCAGAACAGTTCTGTCCCTACCAGTTTACTCAGTACAGTCAGTTCTGTCTCTACCAGTTTACTCAGTACAGTCAGTTCTGTCTCTACCAGTTTACTCAGTACAGTTCTGTCTCTACCAGTTTACTCCAGAACAGTTCTGTCTCTACCAGTTTACTCAGTACAGTTCTGTCTCTACCAGTTTACTCAGTACAGTTCTGTCTCTACCAGTTTACTCAGAACAGTTCTGTCTCTACCAGTTTACTCAGTACAGTCAGTTCTGTCTCTACCAGTTTACTCAGTACAGTCAGTTCTGTCTCTACCAGTTTACTCCAGTACAGTCAGTTCTGTCTCTACCAGTTTACTCCAGTACAGTCAGTTCTGTCTCTACCAGTTTACTCAGAACAGTTCTGTCTCTACCAGTTTACTCAGAACAGTTCTGTCTCTACCAGTTTACTCAGTACAGTTCTGTCACTACCAGTTTACTCAGAACAGTTCTGTCTCTACCAGTTTACTCAGAACAGTTCTGTCTCTACCAGTTTACTCAGTACAGTCAGTTCTGTCTCTACCAGTTTACTCAGAACAGTTCTGTCTCTACCAGTTTACTCAGAACAGTTCTGTCTCTACCAGTTTACTCAGAACAGTTCTGTCTCTACCAGTTTACTCAGAACAGTTCTGTCTCTACCAGTTTACTCAGTACAGTTCTGTCTCTACCAGTTTACTCAGTACAGTTCTGTCTCTACCAGTTTACTCAGTACAGTCAGTTCTGTCTCTACCAGTTTACTCAGTACAGTCAGTTCTGTCTCTACCAGTTTACTCAGAACAGTTCTGTCCCTACCAGTTTACTCAGTACAGTCAGTTCTGTCTCTACCAGTTTATTCAGTACAGTCAGTTCTGTCTCTACCAGTTTACTCAGTACAGTCAGTTCTGTCTCTACCAGTTTACTCAGAACAGTTCTGTCTCTACCAGTTTACTCAGAACAGTTCTGTCTCTACCAGTTTACTCAGAACAGTTCTGTCTCTACCAGTTTACTCAGAACAGTTCTGTCTCTACCAGTTTACTCAGAACAGTTCTGTCTCTACCAGTTTACTCAGTACAGTTCTGTCACTACCAGTTTACTCAGAACAGTTCTGTCTCTACCAGTTTACTCAGAACAGTTCTGTCTCTACCAGTTTACTCAGTACAGTTCTGTCTCTACCAGTTTACTCAGAACAGTTCTGTCACTACCAGTTTACTCAGTACAGTCAGTTCTGTCTCTACCAGTTTACTCCAGAACAGTTCTGTCCCTACCAGTTTACTCAGTACAGTCAGTTCTGTCTCTACCAGTTTACTCAGTACAGTCAGTTCTGTCTCTACCAGTTTACTCAGTACAGTTCTGTCTCTACCAGTTTACTCAGAACAGTTCTGTCTCTACCAGTTTACTCAGTACAGTTCTGTCTCTACCAGTTTACTCAGAACAGTTCTGTCTCTACCAGTTTACTCAGTACAGTCAGTTCTGTCTCTACCAGTTTACTCCAGAACAGTTCTGTCTCTACCAGTTTACTCAGAACAGTTCTGTCTCTACCAGTTTACTCAGAACAGTTCTGTCTCTACCAGTTTACTCAGAACAGTTCTGTCTCTACCAGTTTACTCCAGAACAGTTCTGTCTCTACCAGTTTACTCCAGAACAGTTCTGTCTCTACCAGTTTACTCAGTACAGTTCTGTCTCTACCAGTTTACTCAGAACAGTTCTGTCTCTACCAGTTTACTCAGAACAGTTCTGTCTCTACCAGTTTACTCAGAACAGTTCTGTCTCTACCAGTTTACTCCAGTACAGTCAGTTCTGTCTCTACCAGTTTACTCCAGTACAGTCAGTTCTGTCTCTACCAGTTTACTCCAGAACAGTTCTGTCTCTACCAGTTTACTCAGTACAGTTCTGTCTCTACCAGTTTACTCAGTACAGTCAGTTCTGTCTCTACCAGTTTACTCAGTACAGTCAGTTCTGCCTCTACCAGTTTACTCAGAACAGTTCTGTCTCTACCAGTTTACTCAGAACAGTTCTGTCTCTACCAGTTTACTCAGTACAGTTCTGTCTCTACCAGTTTACTCAGTACAGTTCTGTCTCTACCAGTTTACTCCAGAACAGTTCTGTCACTACCAGTTTACTCAGTACAGTCAGTTCTGTCTCTACCAGTTTACTCAGAACAGTTCTGTCTCTACCAGTTTACTCAGTACAGTCAGTTCTGTCTCTACCAGTTTACTCAGAACAGTTCTGTCTCTACCAGTTTACTCCAGAACAGTTCTGTCTCTACCAGTTTACTCAGAACAGTTCTGTCTCTACCAGTTTACTCAGAACAGTTCTGTTTCTACCAGTTTACTCAGTACAGTTCTGTCTCTACCAGTTTACTCAGTACAGTTCTGTCTCTACCAGTTTACTCAGAACAGTTCTGTCACTACCAGTTTACTCAGTACAGTCAGTTCTGTCTCTACCAGTTTACTCAGAACAGTTCTGTCCCTACCAGTTTACTCAGTACAGTCAGTTCTGTCTCTACCAGTTTACTCAGTACAGTCAGTTCTGTCTCTACCAGTTTACTCAGTACAGTTCTGTCTCTACCAGTTTACTCAGAACAGTTCTGTCTCTACCAGTTTACTCAGTACAGTTCTGTCTCTACCAGTTTACTCAGAACAGTTCTGTCTCTACCAGTTTACTCAGTACAGTCAGTTCTGTCTCTACCAGTTTACTCAGAACAGTTCTGTCTCTACCAGTTTACTCAGTACAGTCAGTTCTGTCTCTACCAGTTTACTCAGAACAGTTCTGTCTCTACCAGTTTACTCAGAACAGTTCTGTCTCTACCAGTTTACTCAGTACAGTTCTGTCTCTACCAGTTTACTCAGAACAGTTCTGTCTCTACCAGTTTACTCAGAACAGTTCTGTCTCTACCAGTTTACTCAGTACAGTCAGTTCTGTCTCTACCAGTTTACTCAGAACAGTTCTGTCTCTACCAGTTTACTCAGAACAGTTCTGTCTCTACCAGTTTACTCAGAACAGTTCTGTCTCTACCAGTTTACTCAGTACAGTCAGTTCTGTCTCTACCAGTTTACTCAGTACAGTCAGTTCTGTCTCTACCAGTTTACTCAGAACAGTTCTGTCTCTACCAGTTTACTCAGTACAGTTCTGTCTCTACCAGTTTACTCAGTACAGTCAGTTCTGTCTCTACCAGTTTACTCAGTACAGTCAGTTCTGCCTCTACCAGTTTACTCCAGAACAGTTCTGTCTCTACCAGTTTACTCAGAACAGTTCTGTCTCTACCAGTTTACTCCAGTACAGTTCTGTCTCTACCAGTTTACTCAGTACAGTTCTGTCTCTACCAGTTTACTCAGAACAGTTCTGTCACTACCAGTTTACTCAGTACAGTCAGTTCTGTCTCTACCAGTTTACTCCAGAACAGTTCTGTCTCTACCAGTTTACTCAGTACAGTCAGTTCTGTCTCTACCAGTTTACTCCAGAACAGTTCTGTCTCTACCAGTTTACTCAGAACAGTTCTGTCTCTACCAGTTTACTCAGAACAGTTCTGTTTCTACCAGTTTACTCAGTACAGTTCTGTCTCTACCAGTTTACTCAGTACAGTTCTGTCTCTACCAGTTTACTCAGAACAGTTCTGTCACTACCAGTTTACTCAGTACAGTCAGTTCTGTCTCTACCAGTTTACTCAGAACAGTTCTGTCCCTACCAGTTTACTCAGTACAGTCAGTTCTGTCTCTACCAGTTTACTCAGTACAGTCAGTTCTGTCTCTACCAGTTTACTCAGTACAGTTCTGTCTCTACCAGTTTACTCAGAACAGTTCTGTCTCTACCAGTTTACTCAGTACAGTTCTGTCTCTACCAGTTTACTCAGAACAGTTCTGTCTCTACCAGTTTACTCAGAACAGTTCTGTCTCTACCAGTTTACTCAGTACAGTCAGTTCTGTCTCTACCAGTTTACTCAGAACAGTTCTGTCTCTACCAGTTTACTCAGAACAGTTCTGTCTCTACCAGTTTACTCAGAACAGTTCTGTCTCTACCAGTTTACTCAGAACAGTTCTGTCTCTACCAGTTTACTCAGAACAGTTCTGTCTCTACCAGTTTACTCAGAACAGTTCTGTCTCTACCAGTTTACTCAGTACAGTTCTGTCTCTACCAGTTTACTCAGTACAGTTCTGTCTCTACCAGTTTACTCAGAACAGTACTGTCACTACCAGTTTACTCAGTACAGTCAGTTCTGTCTCTACCAGTTTACTCAGAACAGTTCTGTCCCTACCAGTTTACTCAGTACAGTCAGTTCTGTCTCTACCAGTTTACTCAGTACAGTCAGTTCTGTCTCTACCAGTTTACTCAGTACAGTTCTGTCTCTACCAGTTTACTCAGAACAGTTCTGTCTCTACCAGTTTACTCAGTACAGTTCTGTCTCTAGCAGTTTACTCAGAACAGTACTGTCACTACCAGTTTACTCAGTACAGTCAGTTCTGTCTCTACCAGTTTACTCAGAACAGTTCTGTCCCTACCAGTTTACTCAGTACAGTCAGTTCTGTCTCTACCAGTTTACTCAGTACAGTCAGTTCTGTCTCTACCAGTTTACTCAGTACAGTTCTGTCTCTACCAGTTTACTCAGTACAGTTCTGTCTCTACCAGTTTACTCAGAACAGTTCTGTCTCTACCAGTTTACTCAGAACAGTTCTGTCTCTACCAGTTTACTCAGAACAGTTCTGTCTCTACCAGTTTACTCAGAACAGTTCTGTCTCTACCAGTTTACTCAGTACAGTTCTGTCACTACTAGTTTACTCAGAACAGTTCTGTCTCTACCAGTTTACTCAGAACAGTTCTGTCTCTACCAGTTTACTCAGAACAGTTCTGTCACTACCAGTTTACTCAGTACAGTCAGTTCTGTCTCTACCAGTTTACTCAGAACAGTTCTGTCTCTACCAGTTTACTCAGTACAGTCAGTTCTGTCTCTACCAGTTTACTCAGAACAGTTCTGTCTCTACCAGTTTACTCCAGAACAGTTCTGTCTCTACCAGTTTACTCAGAACAGTTCTGTCTCTACCAGTTTACTCAGTACAGTTCTGTCTCTACCAGTTTACTCAGTACAGTTCTGTCTCTACCAGTTTACTCAGAACAGTTCTGTCACTACCAGTTTACTCAGTACAGTCAGTTCTGTCTCTACCAGTTTACTCAGAACAGTTCTGTCTCTACCAGTTTACTCAGTACAGTCAGTTCTGTCTCTACCAGTTTACTCCAGAACAGTTCTGTCTCTACCAGTTTACTCCAGAACAGTTCTGTCTCTACCAGTTTACTCAGAACAGTTCTGTTTCTACCAGTTTACTCAGTACAGTTCTGTCTCTACCAGTTTACTCAGTACAGTTCTGTCTCTACCAGTTTACTCAGAACAGTTCTGTCACTACCAGTTTACTCAGTACAGTCAGTTCTGTCTCTACCAGTTTACTCAGTACAGTCAGTTCTGTCTCTACCAGTTTACTCCAGAACAGTTCTGTCTCTACCAGTTTACTCCAGAACAGTTCTGTCTCTACCTAGTTTACTCAGAACAGTTCTGTCTCTACCAGTTTACTCAGAACAGTTCTGTCTCTACCAGTTTACTCAGAACAGTTCTGTCTCTACCAGTTTACTCAGTACAGTTCTGTCTCTACCAGTTTACTCAGTACAGTTCTGTCTCTACCAGTTTACTCAGAACAGTTCTGTCTCTACCAGTTTACTCAGTACAGTCAGTTCTGTCTCTACCAGTTTACTCAGAACAGTTCTGTCTCTACCAGTTTACTCAGAACAGTTCTGTCTCTACCAGTTTACTCAGTACAGTTCTGTCTCTACCAGTTTACTCCAGAACAGTTCTGTCTCTACCAGTTTACTCAGAACAGTTCTGTCTCTACCAGTTTACTCCAGAACAGTTCTGTCTCTACCAGTTTACTCAGTACAGTCAGTTCTGTCTCTACCAGTTTACTCAGTACAGTCAGTTCTGTCTCTACCAGTTTACTCAGTACAGTCAGTTCTGTCTCTACCAGTTTACTCCAGAACAGTTCTGTCTCTACCAGTTTACTCCAGAACAGTTCTGTCTCTACCAGTTTACTCAGTACAGTTCTGTCACTACCAGTTTACTCAGAACAGTTCTGTCTCTACCAGTTTACTCAGTACATTCAGTTCTGTCTCTACCAGTTTACTCAGTACATTCAGTTCTGTCTCTACCAGTTTACTCAGAACAGTTCTGTCTCTACCAGTTTACTCAGAACAGTTCTGTCTCTACCAGTTTACTCAGAACAGTTCTGTCTCTACCAGTTTACTCAGTACAGTTCTGTCTCTACCAGTTTACTCAGTACAGTTCTGTCTCTACCAGTTTACTCAGTACAGTTCTGTCTCTACCAGTTTACTCAGTACAGTCAGTTCTGTCTCTACCAGTTTACTCAGTACAGTCAGTTCTGTCTCTACCAGTTTACTCAGAACAGTTCTGTCCCTACCAGTTTACTCAGTACAGTCAGTTCTGTCTCTACCAGTTTACTCAGTACAGTCAGTTCTGTCTCTACCAGTTTACTCAGTACAGTCAGTTCTGTCTCTACCAGTTTACTCAGAACAGTTCTGTCTCTACCAGTTTACTCAGAACAGTTCTGTCTCTACCAGTTTACTCAGAACAGTTCTGTCTCTACCAGTTTACTCAGAACAGTTCTGTCTCTACCAGTTTACTCCAGAACAGTTCTGTCTCTACCAGTTTACTCAGTACAGTTCTGTCACTACCAGTTTACTCAGAACAGTTCTGTCTCTACCAGTTTACTCCAGAACAGTTCTGTCTCTACCAGTTTACTCAGTACAGTCAGTTCTGTCTCTACCAGTTTACTCCAGAACAGTTCTGTCTCTACCAGTTTACTCAGAACAGTTCTGTCTCTACCAGTTTACTCAGAACAGTTCTGTCTCTACCAGTTTACTCAGTACAGTTCTGTCTCTACCAGTTTACTCAGAACAGTTCTGTCTCTACCAGTTTACTCAGAACAGTTCTGTCTCTACCAGTTTACTCAGTACAGTCAGTTCTGTCTCTACCAGTTTACTCAGTACAGTTCTGTCTCTACCAGTTTACTCAGTACAGTCAGTTCTGTCTCTACCAGTTTACTCAGTACAGTCAGTTCTGTCTCTACCAGTTTACTCAGAACAGTTCTGTCTCTACCAGTTTACTCAGTACAGTTCTGTCACTACCAGTTTACTCAGAACAGTTCTGTCTCTACCAGTTTACTCAGAACAGTTCTGTCTCTACCAGTTTACTCAGTACAGTCAGTTCTGTCTCTACCAGTTTACTCAGAACAGTTCTGTCTCTACCAGTTTACTCCAGAACAGTTCTGTCTCTACCAGTTTACTCAGAACAGTTCTGTCTCTACCAGTTTACTCAGTACAGTTCTGTCTCTACCAGTTTACTCCAGAACAGTTCTGTCACTACCAGTTTACTCAGTACAGTCAGTTCTGTCTCTACCAGTTTACTCAGAACAGTTCTGTCCCTACCAGTTTACTCAGTACAGTCAGTTCTGTCTCTACCAGTTTACTCAGTACAGTCAGTTCTGTCTCTACCAGTTTACTCCAGTACAGTCAGTTCTGTCTCTACCAGTTTACTCAGAACAGTTCTGTCTCTACCAGTTTACTCAGAACAGTTCTGTCTCTACCAGTTTACTCAGAACAGTTCTGTCTCTACCAGTTTACTCAGAACAGTTCTGTCTCTACCAGTTTACTCAGTACAGTTCTGTCTCTACCAGTTTACTCAGAACAGTTCTGTCTCTACCAGTTTACTCAGAACAGTTCTGTCTCTACCAGTTTACTCAGTACAGTCAGTTCTGTCTCTACCAGTTTACTCAGTACAGTTCTGTCTCTACCAGTTTACTCAGAACAGTTCTGTCTCTACCAGTTTACTCAGAACAGTTCTGTCTCTACCAGTTTACTCAGTACAGTTCTGTCTCTACCAGTTTACTCAGTACATTTCTGTCTCTACCAGTTTACTCAGTACATTTCTGTCTCTACCAGTTTACTCAGAACAGTTCTGTCACTACCAGTTTACTCAGTACAGTCAGTTCTGTCTCTACCAGTTTACTCCAGAACAGTTCTGTCTCTACCAGTTTACTCAGTACAGTCAGTTCTGTCTCTACCAGTTTACTCAGTACAGTCAGTTCTGTCTCTACCAGTTTACTCAGAACAGTTCTGTCTCTACCAGTTTACTCAGAACAGTTCTGTCTCTACCAGTTTACTCAGAACAGTTCTGTCTCTACCAGTTTACTCAGAACAGTTCTGTCTCTACCAGTTTACTCAGTACAGTTCTGTCTCTACCAGTTTACTCAGTACAGTTCTGTCTCTACCAGTTTACTCAGAACAGTTCTGTCTCTACCAGTTTACTCAGTACAGTCAGTTCTGTCTCTACCAGTTTACTCAGAACAGTTCTGTCTCTACCAGTTTACTCAGTACAGTCAGTTCTGTCTCTACCAGTTTACTCAGTACAGTCAGTTCTGTCTCTACCAGTTTACTCAGTACAGTCAGTTCTGTCTCTACCAGTTTACTCAGAACAGTTCTGTCTCTACCAGTTTACTCAGAACAGTTCTGTCTCTACCAGTTTACTCAGAACAGTTCTGTCTCTACCAGTTTACTCAGTACAGTTCTGTCTCTACCAGTTTACTCAGTACAGTTCTGTCTCTACCAGTTTACTCAGTACAGTCAGTTCTGTCTCTACCAGTTTACTCAGAACAGTTCTGTCTCTACCAGTTTACTCAGAACAGTTCTGTCTCTACCAGTTTACTCAGAACAGTTCTGTCTCTACCAGTTTACTCAGTACAGTTCTGTCTCTACCAGTTTACTCAGTACATTTCTGTCTCTACCAGTTTACTCAGAACAGTTCTGTCACTACCAGTTTACTCAGTACAGTCAGTTCTGTCTCTACCAGTTTACTCAGAACAGTTCTGTCTCTACCAGTTTACTCAGTACAGTCAGTTCTGTCTCTACCAGTTTACTCAGTACAGTCAGTTCTGTCTCTACCAGTTTACTCAGAACAGTTCTGTCTCTACCAGTTTACTCAGTACAGTTCTGTCTCTACCAGTTTACTCAGTACAGTTCTGTCTCTACCAGTTTACTCAGTACAGTTCTGTCTCTACCAGTTTACTCAGTACAGTCAGTTCTGTCTCTACCAGTTTACTCAGTACAGTCAGTTCTGTCTCTACCAGTTTACTCAGTACAGTCAGTTCTGTCTCTACCAGTTTACTCAGAACAGTTCTGTCTCTACCAGTTTACTCAGAACAGTTCTGTCTCTACCAGTTTACTCAGAACAGTTCTGTCTCTACCAGTTTACTCAGAACAGTTCTGTCTCTACCAGTTTACTCAGTACAGTTCTGTCACTACCAGTTTACTCAGAACAGTTCTGTCTCTACCAGTTTACTCAGTACAGTCAGTTCTGTCTCTACCAGTTTACTCAGTACAGTCAGTTCTGTCTCTACCAGTTTACTCAGAACAGTTCTGTCTCTACCAGTTTACTCAGAACAGTTCTGTCTCTACCAGTTTACTCAGAACAGTTCTGTCTCTACCAGTTTACTCAGTACAGTTCTGTCTCTACCAGTTTACTCAGAACAGTTCTGTCTCTACCAGTTTACTCAGAACAGTTCTGTCTCTACCAGTTTACTCAGTACAGTCAGTTCTGTCTCTACCAGTTTACTCAGTACAGTTCTGTCTCTACCAGTTTACTCAGTACAGTTCTGTCTCTACCAGTTTACTCAGAACAGTTCTGTCTCTACCAGTTTACTCAGAACAGTTCTGTCTCTACCAGTTTACTCAGAACAGTTCTGTCTCTACCAGTTTACTCAGTACAGTCAGTTCTGTCTCTACCAGTTTACTCAGTACAGTCAGTTCTGTCTCTACCAGTTTACTCAGTACAGTTCTGTCACTACCAGTTCCATGTCAACTATGCCTAAGTAGTCAAGTCTACCAGTTTACCTTGGAACCCAGTTGCCTGAAGGGCACGTCCATCTTGATGAAGAGTCCAGGTACCTTCTCCAGCAGCTCAAAGCTCCAGATGTACTGCAGCACAATGAGCAGGTTCCCATAGAGCACCATGAAGGGAGAGGTTAGCATGGTGTAGCGACGACGATCCCTCACCATCCACAACATACACGACCACATGAGGAACACAAACGTCAACCAGCTAACATACGTGATGCTCCACGCCTGGAGAGGGAGAGAGAGAAAGAGAGAGAGGGGGGAGTAACACAGAGAGAGAGAGAGATAAAGAGGGAGATACATGGAGACAGAGAGAGGGAGAGAGAGAGGGAGATAAAGAGGGAGAGAAAGAGAGCAGTAGAGAGGGAGAGAAAGAGAGAGGTAGAGATAGAGAGAGGGAGAGAAAGAGAGAGACATGGAGACAGAGAGACAGAGAGAGGCAGAGAGAGACAGAGAGAGAGAGAGAGACAGAGAGAGACAGAGGTAGAGAGAGACAGAGAGGTAGAGAGAGAGAGAGAGACAGAGAGAGACAGAGAGGTAGAGAGAGAGAGAGACAGAGAGGTAGAGAGAGACAGAGAGGTAGAGAGAGACAGAGAGGTAGAGAGAGAGAGAGAGAGAGAGAGAGAGAGAGAGAGAGAGAGAGAGAGAGAGAGAGAGAGAGAAAGAGAGGGTCAGATAGACATGGAGACATATATAGAAATAACCCAGCTAGCACATAACATTCTGAGAACCATTTCTTTATTTCTGTGAATGATAGCTTTGTGGAACATTCTAAGCACATTTAAGGAACTTGACCAAAAAAAAAAAAGGTTATTTTCTTGGTATTGAATTACTTTAACAGAACGTTTCCTAAAAGTTCAAAACATGATTACATTTTATTTCAGTTTTGGTAGGAACATTCTCCAACTGGTTTGACATTGGGAAGTGTCTCAAACTGTTCAGAGAACCTTAAGAAGCAATGCTCTTCTGTGGAAATGTCAGTACCTCAGCATACCGTTTCCTACAGGTTTCCTCATGTTTCTATTTAAAAGAATGTGCAAAGCTGTCATCAAGGCAAAGGGTGGCTACTTTGAAGAATCTCAAATATAAATTTTAATTTGTTTGTTTTGGTTACTACCTGATTCCATATGTGTTATTTCATAGTTTTGATGTCTTCACTATTATTCTATACGATGTAGAAAATAGTAAAAAATAAAGAAAAAAACCTGGATTGAGGTGTGTCCTAACTTCTGACTGGTACTGTACTTCCATACATTTTTTAAGCTGGAAGCGGAACACTGGGGACTTTCAGACAAGTTTTGCAAAGGCCTGTGGGAGTCCTAGAGCAAAACATGACGTGTTTGTGAGAGTCTCATCTTTCCATAATAGTTTCCCAAACCCAAACGTTTTGGATGCTACAGACATTTGAGAGCAGACCGATTTCTTTTGGGGGTCTGACAAACATTGCTTAAGCTCTGCCACCTTCCACCGCTGATGAGGATGGCCGACATAGGTGTACGAGTTGGATTGAGACGCAGCCCACGCAAACAAACAGATATTAAAAGGGGATTAAAGGGGATTAAAAGTTATGTCCTCGAATTGTTCCAAGAATGTTTAGAAAACAACGTTCTTCTTTGGGAATTTCAGTACTTCAGCATAACGTTTCCTACAGGTTTTTTTAAAGTCATGTTCTCAAATTGTTCAGAGAACGTTAAAAAAACGTTCTATAAAAACCACAACAAAACTTTAGTAACGTTCAGAGAACGTTCTAAGAATGTTACAACGTAAACAATCCATTCTCAGCATCAACAAAAACTCTTATCTTCCATCTTGTTAAGTGTGTTCAGGTCTGTTGGCCGCGCCAAACTAATTATCCACACCTGATATTAATAAGTTATTGTTTCCTTTGAAATGCGGTCTGTTTGACAAAAGCTAAAATTAATAGCTTTGCATGCATAAAGAAACATGCTCCATCATAGTGGCGCAGTGGACTAATTCCATGGATAGAGAACAGAAGATCATAGGTTAAAATCTCACTGACGTCACAATAAAAAAAAATAAATGTGTCGGCATGTTTAATGCCTGAGGAATTTCCAAATCAATCTTTGCTTGGAGTTAGATTGGAGTTGTTATTAAAAGTATCGCAGTGGTGTGTATTTAAACGTGTTAACCCTCGCAAGGCTGCCGGCCCAGATGGCATCCCTGGCCGCGTCCTCAGAGCATGCGCAGACCAGCTGCCTGGTGTGGTTACGGACAAATTCAATCAATCCTTATCCCAGTCTGCTGTTCCCACATGCTTCAAGAGGGCCACCATTGTTCCTGTTCCCAAGAAAGCTAAGGTGACTGAGCTAAATGACTATCGCCCCCGTAGCACTTACTTCCGTCATCATGAAGTGCTTTGAGAGACTAGTCAAGGATCATATCACCTCCACCCTACCTGACACCCACTCCAATTTGCTTACCGCCCCAATAGGTCCACAGACGACGCAATCGCAATCGCACTGCACACTGCCCTAACCCATCTGGACAAGAGGAATACCTATGTAAGAATGCTGTTCATCGACTACAGCTCAGCATTCAACACCATAGTACCCTCCAAACTCGTCATTAAGCTCGAGACCCTGGGTAACTGGGTCCTGGACTTCCTGACGGGCCGCCCCCAGGTGGTGAGGGTAGGAAACAACATCTCCACCCCGCTGATCCTCAACACTGGGGCCCCACAAGGGTGCGTTCTCAGCCCTCTCCTGTACTCCCTGTTCACCCATGACTGCGTGGCCATGCACGCCTCAATCATCAAGTTTGCAGACGACACTACAGTGGTAGGCTTGATTACCAACAACGACGAGACGGCCTACAGGGAGGAGGTGAGGGCCCTCGGAGTGTGGTGTCAGGAAAATAACCTCTCACTCAACGTCAACAAAACAAAGGAGATGATCGTGGACTTCAGGAAACAGCAGAGGGAGCACCCCCCTATCCACATCGAGAGGACAGTAGTGGAGAAGGTGGAAAGTTTTAAGTTCCTCGGCGTACACATCACGGACAAACTGAAATGGTCCACCCACACAGACAGCGTGGTTAAGAAGGCACAACAGCGCCTCTTCAACCTCAGGAGGCTGAAGAAATTCGGCTTGTCACCAAAAACACTCACAAACCTTTACAGATGCACAATCGAGAGCATCCTGTCAGGCTGTATCACCGCCTGGTACGGCAACTGCTCCGCCCACAACCAAAAGGCTCTCCAGAGGGTAGTGAGGTCTGCACAACGCATCACCGGGGGCAAACTACCTGCCCTCCAGGACACCTACACCACCCGATGTCACAGGAAGGCCAAAAAGATCATCAAGGACAACAACCACCCGAGCCACTGCCTGTTCACCCCGCTGTCATCCAGAAGGCGAGGTCAGTACAGGTGCATCAAAGCTGGGACCGAGAGACTGAAAAACAGCTTCTACCTCAAGGCCATCAGACTGTTAAACAGCCATCACTAACATTGAGTGGCTGCTGCCAACATACTGACTCAAATCTCTAGCCACTTTAATAATTAATAATTGGATGTAATAAATGTATCACTAGTCACTTAAACAATGCCACTTTATATAATGTTTACATATAGTACCCTACATTACTCATCTCATATGTATATACTGTACTCTATACCATCTACTGCATCTTGCCTATGCCGGTCAGCCATCGCTCATCCATATATTTATATGTACATATTCTTAATCATTCCTTTACACTTGTGTGTGAAATTGTTACATTACTTGTTAGATACTACTGCACGGTCGGAACTAGAAGCACAAGCATTTCGCTACACTCGCATTAACATCTGCTAACCATGTGTATGTGACCAATAAAATTTGATTTGATTTGATTTGATTTGAGGCATAACTACAGCTTAGGGTTCGATCCCAGGCTGTGTCCCACTGGCTGTGACCGGGAGTCCCATAGGGCGGCGCACAATTGGCCCAGTGTCGTCCGGGTTGGGGGAGGGTTTGGCCGGGGGGGTTTACTTGGCTCATCACGCTCTAGCGCCTCCTTGTGGCGAGCAGGGCACCTGCAGGCTGACTTCGGTCGTCAGTTGAACAGTGTTTCCTCTGTCACATTGGTGTAGCTGGCTTCCCGGTTAAGCAGGCAGGTGTTAAGAAGCGCGGTTTGGAGGGTCATGTTTTGGAGGACGTATGACTCAACCTTCGCCTCTCCCGAGCCCGTTGGGCAGTTGCAGCGATGAGACAAGATCATAATTGGATATCATGATATTGGGGAGAAAAAAAAGGAAACAATTATAATCATATAGAAGATGCGCAGTATATCAAAGGATTAAGCTAAAAAAGATGAACAACTTCATAGTTAAGAACGCTATAACAGTCTCGAAGAAAAATGAAATGGATTCTACAATAACCAATATCACTCCCTAGACACACACCCTAATGGAACAACCCACTGATAAATTGGTCCACATGGAAAATTAATTGCATAGGTAAATTAAAGGTGATTTACGTGGTAATAGGAAATAAAAACGTTTCCATGACAGAATTAAAAAAGCCATTTTGGACTGACCAATGTAGACATTTTCAAATATATGCAACTTCGGCCGGGCGCCTGCACGCTGACTTCGGTCGCCAGCTGGACGGTTTTTCCTCCGACACATTGGTGCGGCTTGCTTCCGGGTTAAGCGAGCAGTGTGTCAAGAAGCAGTGCGGCTTGGCAGGGTCGTATTTTGGAGGATGCAGGGCTCTCGACCTTCGCCTCTCCCGAGTCCGTACGGGAGTTGCAGCGATGAGACAAGACTGTAACTACCAATTAGGTTGAAAAAGGTGTAAAAGAACAAAAATATATATTTTACAAAAAGAAAATGAAAACAAAATAAATAATTAATTACAATAAATGTATATCACAAAATGTTCACCTGAAAGCTTTTGGACATCGGAGAAATATTAAGGGAATCCTATTTTAGTCATAAAAAGATATTCATATGATCGGTAAGATGTAGAAAACCTTCCAACTGACAATCTCCTAGGAGAAAAGCTAAACTATAAAATATAAATTGGAACCAAGACTTAAAAAATAACTGATATTAGCACAAGATGAAGTGTTGGAATATAACGAACGAAAATACTACAGTTAATGAAAATGTACACTTAATACAGTATAAATTACTATATATAATTTATAATACAAGAGACCAAAGTCACAAATTCTACAGCACAATGGCAGATTAATGCCTCAAGTGTACTAACAATGACTCAATAATTCATGCCTTCTGGGAGTGCTATAAAGTCCAATAGTTATGGGCAGAGTTAGAAAGCTGTCTGTCAGAAGTTTTACGATGTAAGTTTACTTTTTATGTGTCTGTCTGCATATTTCAAGACTTGGCATATGAGAGTGCGGTGAGATACCCGATGGATTGGACAATATTATTTCCGTCTCTTATATTGCAGACGCTATTACTTAAATACTGGAAGTCAAATGATAGCCCAACGTTAAGAGAATGGAAGAATAAAATGCAAAAGTATGTGGACACCTGCTCGTCGAACATCTCATTCCAACATCATGGGCATAAAAAAGGAGTTTGTCCCCCCTTTGTTGCTATAACAGCCTCCACTCTCCCATGAAGGCTTTCCAGTAGTTGTTGGAACATTGCTGCGGGGACCACAAGAGCATTAGTGAGGTCGGGCACTGATGTTTGGCGATTAGGCCTGGCTCGCAGTCGGCGTTCCAATTCATCCCAAAGGTGTACGATGGGGTTGAGGTCAGGGCTCTGTACAGGCCAGTCAAGTTCTTCCACACCGATCTCGACAAACCAATTCTGTTTGGACCTTTTTGCACGGGGGCATTGTCATGCTGAAACAGGAAAGGGCCTTCCCCAAACTGTTGCCACAAAGTTGGAAGCACAGAATCGTCTAGAATGTCATTGTATGCTGTAGCGTTAAGATTTCCCTTCACCGTAACTAAGAGGCCTAGCCCGAAACATGAAAAACAGCCCCAGAACATTATTCTTCCTCCACCAAACTTTACAGTTGGCACTATGCATTGGGGAAGGTAGCGTTCTCCTGGCATCTGCCTAACTCAGAATCGTCCATCAAACTGCCAGATGGTGAAGCGTGATTCATCACTCCACAGAACGCGTTTCCACTGCTCCAGAGTCCAATGTCGGCGAGCTTTACACCACTCCAGCCCACGCTTGGCATTGTGCATGGTGATCTTAAGCTTGTGTGCGGCTGCTCAGCCATGGAAACCCATTTCATAAGGCTCCCGACAAACAGTTATTGCGCTGGCGTTGCTTCCAGAGGCAGTTTGGAACTCGGTAGTGAGTGTTGCAACCGAGGACCATTTTTACGCGCTTCAGCACTCGGCGTTCTGTGAGCTTGTGTGGTCTACCATTTCGCGGCTGAGCCGTTGTTGCTCCTAGACCTTTCCAATTCACAATAACAGCACTTACAGTTGACCGTGGCAGCTCTAAGCAGGGCAGAAATTTGACAAAACTGACTTGTTGGAAAGGTGGCTTACTATGAACGTGCCACATTGAAAGTCACTGAGCTCTTCAGTAACGGACCATTCTACTGCCAATGTTTGTCTATGGAGATTGCATGGCTGTGTGCTGAATGTTATACACCTGTCAGCATTGGGTGAGACTGAAATAGCGAATCCACAAATTTGAAGTGATGTCCACATACGTTCGGCCATGTAGGTGTTTTTGTTTATTGTTAAAAAAGTGTTAAGGTACTGCATCGCAGTGCTTGACGCGTCACTACAGACCCGGGTTCGATCCCAGGCTGTGTCACTGCCGGCCCTGACCGGGAGATCCATGAGGCGGCGCACAATTTGGCCCAGCGTCGTCCGGGTTATAGGGGAGGGTTTGGCAAGCTGACTTCGGTCGCCAGTTGTACAGTGTTTACCTCACACGACACATTGGTGCGGTTGGCTTCCGGGTTAAGAGAGCAGTGTGTCAAGAAGCAGTGCAGCTTGGCAGGGTCGTGTTTTAGACGTGACGTAAGCACACACACACACACACACACTTTCTTTAGCCTCGACATGAGCACTGTCACCTATAGGGACCAGTCACTGTGTTTACTCACCATCATGGCTATGAGAGCACAGATATAGCTCTGTTTCCTAATGAACCTGAACACTGTTACAACAGCATTCACTCTGCCCTCCTCCTCCTCTTCCTCCTCCGCTCCCTCCGACCCAGCAGTCTCTCCTCGCAGGGTTGGACTGAAGTCATACACTCCTCCATCCTTCTCTGTTTAGATAAAGACACACAGATACTACATATAGTACAACACCTACAGTATATACAGGGTGATATATTACAGAATATACAGGATATATAGGATGATATAGTACAGTATATACAGGGTGATATAGTACAGTATATACAGGATATATAGGATGATATAGTACAGTATATACAGGGTGATAAAGTACAGTATATACAGGGTGATATATTACAGAATATACAGGATATATAGGATGATATAGTACAGTATATACAGGGTGATAAAGTACAGTATATACAGGGTGATATAGTACAGTATATACAGGGTGATATAGTACAGTATATACAGGATATATAGGATGATATAGTACAGTACATACAGGGTGATATAGTACAATATATACAGGAGATATAGTATGATATAGTACAGTATATACAGGAGAAATAGGGTGACATAGTACAGTATTTACAGGGTGATATAGTACAATATATACAGGAGATATAGGATGATATAGTACAATATATACAGGAGATATAGGGTTATATAGTACAGTATATACAGGAGATATAGGGTGATATAGTACAGTATATACAGGGTGATAAAGTACAGTATATACAGGGTGATATAGTACAATATATACAGGAGATATAGGGTGATATAGTACAGTATATACAGGATATATAGGGTGATATAGTACAGTATATACAGGATATATAGGGTGATATAGTACAGTATATACAGGGTGATATAGTACAGTATATACAGGGTGATATAGTACAGTATATACAGGAGATATAGGGTGATATAGTACAGTATATACAGGGTGATATAGTACAGTATATACAGGGTGATATGGTACAGTATATACAGGGTGATATGGTACAGTATATACAGGAGATATAGGGTGATATAGTACAGTATATACAGGGTGATATGGTACAGTATATACAGGGTGATATGGTACAGTATATACAGGGTGATATAGTACAGTATATACAGGAGATATAGGGTTATATAGTACAGTATATACCGGAGATATAGGGTGATATAGTACATTATATACAGGGCGATATAGTACATTATATGCAGGGTGATATAGTACAGAATATACAGGAGATATAGGGTGATATAGTACAGTATATACAGGGTGATATAGTACAGTATATACAGGGTGATATGGTACAGTATATACAGGGTGATATAGTACAGTATATACAGGAGATATAGGGTGATATAGTACAGTATATACAGGAGATATAGGGGGATATAGTACATTATATACAGGGTGATATAGTACATTATATTCTGGGTGATATAGTACAGAATATACAGGAGATATAGGGTGATATAGTACAGTATATACAGGGTGATATAGTACAGAATATACAGGGTGATATAGTACAGTATATACAGGATATATAGGGTGATTTAGTACAGTATATACAGGGTGATATAGTACAGTATATACAGGGTGATATAGTACAGTATATACAGGGTGAAGTAGTACAGAATATACAGGGTGATGTAGTACAGAATATACAGGGTTGTATAGTACAGTATATACAGGATATATAGGGTAATATAGTACAGTATATGCAGGGTGATATAGTAAAGTATATACAGGGCGATATAGTACAGTATATACAGGGCGATATAGTACAGTATATACAGGGCGATATAGTACAGTATATACAGGGCGATATAGTACAGTATATACAGGGCGATATAGTACAGTATATACAGGGTTGTATAGTACAGTATATACAGGATATATAGGGTGATTTAGTACAGTATATACAGGGTGATAAAGGACAGTATATACAGGGTGATGTAGTACAGAATATACAGGGTGATATAGTACAGTATATACAGGGTGATATAGTACAGTATATACAGGGCGATATAGTACAGAATATACAGGGAGATATAGTACAGTATATACAGGGCGATATAGTACAGTATATACAGGGAGATATAGTACAGTATATGCAGGGTGATATAGTAAAGTATATACAGGGCGATATAGTACAGTATATGCAGGGTGATATAGTAAAGTATATACAGGGCGATATAGTACAGTATATACAGGGCGATATAGTACAGTATACACAGGGCGATATAGTACAGTATATACAGGGCGATATAGTACAGTATATACAGGGCGATATAGTACAGTATATACAGGGCGATATAGTACAGTATATACAGGGCGATATAGTACAGTATATACAGGGCGATATAGTACAGTATATACAGGGCGATATAGTACAGGGTATACAGGGTGATATAGTACAGGATATATAGGAGATAAGGGGGTATCCCAAATGGCAGTATATTCCCTATATTATGCACTACTTTTGATCAAGGCCCAGTTTACAAAAAAACAAAATGTAAATCGTGTTGCAGATTATAATTTCACTCGTCCCATATACTCAGCCTGTATATTCAAAATGTTACAGTGAGATTGCTCACAGCACGTGTCTAGCGCGAATATACTTTTTGCCCAGTGTGTGTACAGTAAAACTCACCTGTAATGTTGTTGATTTGGTCCATTTCATACTGTGGGGTGGAGTACAGGTCCTGGCGGACTGGTCCATTTTTCACTGAGTTTAGGGTGGAGATGTAGTCGAAAGACATCTCGTTGGACTTGGCGACCAACCCCTGTGGAACAACACAGCAACAATATGGACTGGTGGTTAGAGCCCGGAGGTTTTCCTTGTCATGTGACCATTCATATGCGTCATAGGCTGGAGTCCCCTGTAGCTCTGTTTGTAGAGCATGGTGCTTGCAACACCAGGACAGTGGGTTTGATTCCAGGGACCATCCACATGTATAAATATGTTTAAAAAAAAATATGCACGCATGACGGTAAAACCGCTTTGGATCAAAGCCTCTGCTAAATGGCATATATTATATAGCATACACTAAAAGTATGTGGACACCCCTTCAAATTAGTGGATTCGGCTATTTCAGAAACACCCGTTGCTGACTGGTGTATAAAGTCGAGCACACAGCCATGCAATCTCCATAGACAAACATTGGCAGTAGAATGGCCCGCACTGGGTTGTATCTCTATGTCGTTACCTACCCTGTCTATGGGTTGTATCTCTATGTCGTTACCTACCCTGTCTATGGGTTGTATCTCTATGTCGTTACCTACCCTGTCTATGGGTTGTATCTCTATGTTGTTACCTACCCTGTCTATGGGTTGTATCTCTATGTTGTTACCTACCATCTCTATGGGTTGTATCTCTATGTTGTTACCTATCCTGTCTATGGGTTGTATCTCTATGTCGTTACCTACCCTGTCTATGGGTTGTATCTCTATGTCGTTACCTACCCTGTCTATGGGTTGTATTTATATGTTGTTACCTATCCTGTCTATGGGTTGTATTTCTATGTCGTTACCTACCCTGTCTATGGGTTGTATCTCTTTGTCGTTTCCTACCCTGTCTATGGGTTGTATCTCTATGTTGTTACCTACCTCTAAGGGTTCCTGGAGCCAGAGGCGTATGAGAGATGCCAGGGTGTTTCCTACCTCTATAGGTAACCAGGGTGTTACCTACCTCTAAGGGTTCCTGGAGCCAGAGGCGTATGAGCGTGGCCAGGGTGTTACCTACCTCTAAGGGTTCCTGGAGCCAGAGGCGTATGAGAGATGCCAGGGTGTTTCCTACCTCTATAGGTAACCAGGGTGTTGCCTACCTCTAAGGGTTCCTGGAGCCAGAGGCGTATGAGCGTGGCCAGGGTGTTACCTACCTCTAAGGGTTCCTGGAGCCAGAGGCGTATGAGCGTGGCCAGGGTGTAGTACAGCAGTAGAAGCACAATGGGGTTAACAAAGTGGTGCCAGGCAAGCTCAGGGTTAACTATCAACCTCCAGGTAGAGGAACAGTCAGTCTGGATGATGGATGAGATCCCACAAAGACTGGAGTGAGAGGGAGGGAGAGGGAAGGGGGAGAGAGAGGGAGGGAGAGGGAAGGGGAGGGAGAGGGAGAGGGAGGTGGGAGGGGGAAGTGAGAGGGAGGGGGAGGGAGAGGGAGGGGGAGAGGGAGTGAGAGGGAGGGGAGAGGGAGGAGAGGGAGGGAGAGGGAGTGAGAGGGAGAGGGAGTGAGAGGGAGGGAGAGGGAGGGGGAGAGGGAGAGTGAGAGGGGAGTGAGAGGGAGAGAGGGAGTGAGAGGGAGAGGGAGTGAGAGGGAGGGAGAGGGAAGGGGAGAGAGAGGAGGGAGGGAGAGGGAAGGGGAGGGAGGGAGAGGGGTAGTGAGAGGGAGGGGGAAGTGAGAGGGAGGGGGAGGGAGAGGGAGGGGGAGAGGGAGTGAGAGGGAGGGGGAGAGGGAGTGAGAGGGAGGGGGAGAGGGAGAGTGAGAGGGGAGTGAGAGGGAGAGGGAGGAGAGGGAGAGGGGAGTGAGAGGGAGGGAGAGGGAGGGAGGGGGAGGGAGAGGGAGGGAGGGGGAGTGAGAGGGGGAGTGAGAGGGAGGTGGGAAGGAGAGGGGGAGGGAGAGACAGAGAGAGATATTATTGAACATATTATTGAACTTGCAGCACCTCGATACATAAAGGTTACATACATTTACAGTATAGTTGAGGCCATTTTAAATGCACACTTTGTGTATTATTGTATTTAATCCGTTTTAGAATGAGGCTGTAACATAACAAAATGTGGAAAAATTCAAGATGTCTGAATACTTTACGAATGCACTGTACACAGACATGGGGTCACTGGTCACTTTAATAATGTTTACATACTGATTTTCTAATTTTGAATTCAATTCAATGCCATCCTATTCAACATTTGCTGTATACAGTGCATTCGGAAAGTATTCAGACCCCTTGACTTTTTGCACATTTTGTTTACGTTACAGCCTTATTCCGAAATTGATTAAATTAAAACAATTCCTCATAAATGTACACACAATAGCCCATAATGACAAAGCGAAAACAGTATTTTTTAAATGTTTGCAAATGTATTAATTTTTTTTTTTTAAATAAACGTATTTACATAAGTATTCAGACCCTTTGCTATGAGACTCAATTGAGCTCAGGTGCATCCTGCTTCCATTGATCATCCTTGAGACATTTCAACAAGTTGATTGGAGTCCACCTGTGGTAAATTCAATTGATTGGACATGATTTGGAAAGGTTCACACCTGTCTATATAAGGTCCCACAGTTGACAGTTTATGTCAGAGCAAAAACCAAGTCATGAGGTCGAAGAGATACTTAATGAAAACCTGCTCCAGAGTGCTCAGGACCTCAGACTGGGGCGAAGGTTCACCTTCCAACAGGACAACGACCCTAAGCACACCGCCAAGACAACGCAGGAGTGGCTTTGGGACAAGTCTCTGAATGTCCTTGAGTGGCCCATCCAGAGCCCGGACTTAAACCTGATCGAACATCTCTAGAGAGACCTGAAAACGCTCCCCATCCAACCTGACAGAGCTTGAGAGGATCTGCAGAGAAGAACGGGAGAAACTCCCCAAATACAGGTGTGCCAAGCTTGTAGCATCATACCCAAGAAGACTCAAGGCTGTAATCGCTGACAAAGGTGCTTCAACAAAGTACTGAGTAAAGAGTCTGAATACTTATGTAAATGGGACATTTCTGTTTCTTATTTTATACATTTGCAAAAATTTATAAAAATCTGTTTTTGCTTAGTCGTTATCAGGTATTGTGTGTAGATTGATTAGGGCAAAACAACGATTTAATCCATTTTGGAATAAGGCTGTAACGTAACAAAATGTGGAAGAAGTCAAGGGGTCTGAATACTTTCCAGATGCCATGTATATTCTATCCTACATTATCTACAGATATACTACATATTCTATCCTACATTATCTACAGATATACTACATATTCTATCCTACATTATCTACAGATATACTACATATTCTATCCTACATTATCTACAGATCTACTACATATTCTATCCTACATTATCTACAGATCTACTACATATTCTATCCTACATTATCTACAGATCTACTACATATTCTATCCTACATTATCTACAGATATACTACATATTCTATCCTACATTAACTACAGATATACTACATATTCTATCCTACATTATCTACAGATCTACTACAAATTCTATCCTACATTATCTACAGATATACTACATATTCTATCCTACATTATCTACAGATCTACTACATATTCTATCCTACATTATCTACAGATCTACTACATATTCTATCCTACATTATCTACAGATCTACTACATATTCTATCCTACATTATCTACAGATATACTACATATTCTATCCTACATTATCTACAGATATACTACATATTCTATCCTACATTATCTACAGATCTACTACAAATTCTATCCTACATTATCTACAGATCTACTACATATTCTATCCTACATTATCTACAGATCTACTACATATTCTATCCTACATTATCTACAGATCTACTACATATTCTATCCTACATTATCTACAGATATACTACATATTCTATCCTACATTATCTACAGATATACTACATATTCTATCCTACATTATCTACAGATATACTACATATTCTATCCTACATTATCTACAGATATACTACATATTCTATCCTACATTATCTACAGATATACTACATATTCTATCCTACATTATCTACAGATATACTACAAATTCTATCCTACATTATCTACAGATATACTACATATTCTATCCTACATTATCTACAGATATACTACAAATTATATCCTACATTATCTACAGATATACTACATATTCTATCCTACATTATCTACAGATATGCTACATATTCTATCCTACATTATCTACAGATATCCTACATATTCTATCCTACATTATCTACAGATATACTACATATTTTATCCAACATTATCTACAGATATACTACATATTCTATCCTACATTATCTACAGATATACTACATATTCTATCCTACATTATCTACAGATCTACTACATATTCTATCCTACATTATCTACAGATCTACTACATATTCTATCCTACATTATCTACAGATCTACTACATATTCTATCCTACATTATCTACAGATCTACTACATATTCTATCCTACATTATCTACAGATATACTACATATTCAATCCACAAGCTGTCGATCATGTCTATACATCCCATCATATATGTACAGTTGAAGTCAGAAGTTTACATACACCGTAGCCAAATACATTTAAACTCAGTTTTCCTGACAATTCCTGACATTTAATCCTAGTAAAAATTCCCTGTCGTAGGTCAGTTAGGATCACCACTTTATTTTAAGAATGTGAAATGTCAGAATAATAGTAGAGAGAATGACTTATTTCAGCTTTTATTTCTTTCATCACATTCCCAGTGGGTCAGAAGTTTACATACGCTCAATTAGTATTTGGTAGGATTGCCTTCAAATTGTTTAACTTGGGTCAAACGTTTCAGGTAGCCTTCCACAAGCTTCCCTATAGGTAGCGTTGCTAACCATCCAAGGTGGTACTAATGCTATAGGTAGCGTTGCTAACCATCCAAGGTGGTACTAATGCTATAGGTAGCGTTGCTAACCATCCAAGGTGGTACTAATGCTATAGGTAGCGTTGCTAACCATCCAAGGTGGTACTAATGCTATAGGTAGTGTTGCTAACCATCCAAGGTGGTACTAATGCTATAGGCAGCATTGTTAACCATCCAAGGTGGTACTAATGCTATAGGTAGCGTTGTTAACCATCCAAGGTGGTACTAATGCTATAGGCAGCATTGTTAACCATCCAAGGTGGTACTAATGCTATAGGTAGCATTGTTAACCATCCAAGGTGGTACTAATGCTATAGGTAGTGTTGCTAACCATCCAAGGTGGTACTAATGCTATAGGTAGCGTTGCTAGCCATCCAAGGTGGTACTAATGCTATAGGTAGTGTTGCTAACCATCCAAGGTGGTACTAATGCTATAGGTAGCGTTGCTAACCATCCAAGGTGGTACTAATGCTATAGGTAGCGTTGCTAACCATCCAAGGTGGTACTAATGCTATAGGTAGCGTTGCTAACCATCCAAGGTGGTACTAATGCTATAGGTAGCGTTGCTAGCCAGATCTGTCATCAAACAGAGTTACAACCATGGCAGCCTGGGTACACGTAGAGCAACTCACCTAATGCAGTCATTTAATAAGAAAAGGACGAAAGTTCTTTCCAGTATCTAACCTGATGTAGCTGTCCTCTGGAGGGATGATCTCTTGGAAGAACTGGAACTGGTAGAGGTAAAGGACGACCAGGTGTCCAGCGCTGAATATGGCCATGAGGACACACATACAGCTGAAGATGAGGGTGTCGAAGGTCCGGCAGAACGACCACCACGTACACAGGAACAGGAACGCGAAGAAATAGACTGCCGACGTCAGGGATGGCAGAATTATACCTTAAAATACACATACATTTATAAATCAATTAATCAATCAACCAACCAACCAATCAATAAGTAGACTGCCGAGTTCAGGGAGGTCAGCATGACACCTGGTGGAAACAGCACAATAATAAGCATTCAGATATCAGAAATAGGACCAGACGTTTATATACAGTGAGCTACACTGTGGGTGAGACGTGGCCATTGGTCAGCGACCACCTCCTGACCAACTCCATTACTGCAGTAATTAAGTAATAAAGTTCAATTGTTTTGAAGAAATCTAAAAGTCTCTCTCCTTTGATTAGAATAATTCCCAGACACAGATAGGACCAGACGTTTGTATACGGCAAGCTACACTGTGGGTGAGACGTGAGCATTCAGATATAACAGATAGGACCAGAAGTTTTTCCTGACCACGTACGTGACCTGACTAAGAAAATCTCTGGGCCCTATTTTCACTATAGTCAAATTTAAGAAATATCAAATCTCTGGGCCCTGGTTTCACTATAGCTATAATTAAGAAATGTAATAACACTCATAAAGAAGGGTTTGTACACAGTAAGATAGTTGGAGGCTGATTCTACCACTGAAAGACACTGACCTGTTAGTCCTAGTAGTATGGTGACCACTGAAAGACACTGACCTGTTAGTCCTAGTAGTATAGTGACCACTGAAGACACTGACCTGTTAGTCCTAGTAGTATGGTGACCACTGAAGACACTGACCTGTTAGTCCTAGTAGTATGGTGCCCACTGAAAGACACTGACCTGTTAGTCCTAGTAGTATGGTGACCACTGAAGACACTGACCTGTTAGTCCTAGTAGTATGGTGACCACCACTTTCCCTGCGGTGGTGATCAGATTCCCAATGATCTCCTTCATTTTGGACGCCACGGCAGCGACGCGACCCAGAATCTTCATCTTGGTGCTCTCCTCTTCCTCCTCTTCTTCTTCCTCCTCCTCTTCCTCCTCCTCATCTTCCTCCTCCTCCTCCATTTCTTCATCATCCTCTTCCTCCTCTTCTCCGGCCTCGTACCCAGCCTCAAAGTCTTCATCCAACAGGACATTGTCATCAAGGCTAAGCTGTTCCTCTTCCACCTGGTTGGTAGACAGAGAGTTCAGAGTTCACAGACAGTGTGCCTAAACAATTCAAAGCCAATCCAAAACGGATACATACTTGTTCCTGCAAAAACCAGCACCTGGTTTTAGACACACTGCGGTGCACAGGCTTTATGTTGTATTTCCTTCAACAATTCAGTGTATAAAGAAAGGGACGGCCAAACCTCCTCATGGAGAACTACTGGTTAGAGGTGGCTAAACCTCCTCATGAAGAACTACTGGTTAGAGGTGGCCAAACCTCTTCATGGAGAGCTACTGGTTAGAGGTGGCCAAACCTCCTCATGGAGAACTACTGGTTAGAGATGGCCAAACCTCCTCATGGAGAACTACTGGTTAGAGGTGGCCAAACCTCCTCATGGAGAACTACTGGTTAGACGTGGCCAAACCTCTTCATGGAGAGCTACTGGTTAGAGGTGGCCAAACCTCCTCATGGAGAACTACTGGTTAGAGATGGCCAAACCTCCTCATGAAGAACTACTGGTTAGAGGTGGCCAAACCTCCTCATGGAGAACTACTGGTTAGAGGTGGCCAAACCTCCTCATGGAGAACTACTGGTTAGAGGTGGCCAAACCTCCTCATGGAGAACTACTGGTTAGAGATTGCTAAACCTCCTCATGAAGAACTACTGGTTAGAGGTGGCCAAACCTCCTCATGGAGAACTACTGGTTAGAGGTGGCCAAACCTCCTCATGGAGAACTACTGGTTAGAGGTGGCCAAACCTCCTCATGGAGAGCTACTGGTTAGAGGTGGCCAAACCTCCTCATGGAGAACTACTGGTTAGAGGTGGCCAAACCTCCTCATGGAGACCTACTGGTTAGAGGTGGCCAAACCTCCTCATGAAGAACTACTGGTTAGAGGTGGCCAGACCTCCTCATGAAGAACTACTGGTTAGAGGTGGCCAAACCTCCTCATGGAGAACTACTGGTTAGAGGTGGCCAAACCTCCTCATGGAGACCTACTGGTTAGAGGTGGCCAAACCTCCTCATGGAGAACTACTGGTTAGAGGTGGCCAAACCTCCTCATGGAGAACTACTGGTTAGAGATGGCCAAACCTCCTCATGGAGAACTACTGGTTAGAGGTGGCCAAACCTCCTCATGGAGAACTACTGGTTAGAGGTGGCCAAACCTCCTCATGGAGAACTACTGGTTAGAGGTGGCCAAACCTCTTCATGGAGAGCTACTGGTTAGAGGTGGCCAAACCTCCTCATGGAGAACTACTGGTTAGAGGTGGCCAAACCTCCTCATGGAGAACTACTGGTTAGAGGTGGCCAAACCTCTTCATGGAGAGCTACTGGTTAGAGGTGGCCAAACCTCCTCATGGAGAACTACTGGTTAGAGGTGGCTAAACCTCCTCATGAAGAACTACTGGTTAGAGGTGGCCAAACCTCTTCATGGAGAGCTACTGGTTAGAGTTGGCCAAACCTCCTCATGGAGAACTACTGGTTAGAGATGGCCAAACCTCCTCATGGAGAACTACTGGTTAGAGATGGCCAAACCTCCTCATGGAGAACTACTGGTTAGAGGTGGCCAAACCTCTTCATGGAGACCTACTGGTTAGAGGTGGCCAAACCTCCTCATTGAGAACTACTGGTTAGAGGTGGCCAAACCTCCTCATGGAGAACTACTGGTTAGAGGTGGCCAAACCTCCTCATGGAGAACTACTGGTTAGAGGTGGCCAAACCTCCTCATGGAGAACTACTGGTTAGAGGTGGCCAAATCTCCTCATGGAGAACTACTGGTTAGAGTTGGCCAAACCTCCTCATGGAGAACTACTGGTTAGAGATTGCTAAACCTCCTCATGGAGAGCTACTGGTTAGAGGTGGCCAAACCTCCTCATGGAGAGCTACTGGTTAGAGGTGGCCAAACCTCCTCATGGAGAACTACTGGTTAGAGGTGGCCAAACCTCCTCATGGAGAACTACTGGTTAGAGGTGGCCAAACCTCCTCATGGAGAACTACTGGTTAGAGGTGGCCAAACCTCTTCATGGAGACCTACTGGTTAGAGATGGCCAAACCTCCTCATGGAGAACTACTGGTTAGAGGTGGCCAAACCTCCTCATGAAGAGCTACTGATTAGAGATGGCCAAACCTCCTCATGGAGAACTACTGGTTAGAGATGGATCTACAGTAAATTTACCTGGAGTAAAAATGGGAGGGACATGCTCAGTCAAGGGGAGGGTTCAGTATTCTTAATTATTTTTATCTAGTCCAGGGGAGGGTCATGTCGATGACATTTCTTTATTTCTCAGTATTTTAGAATTAATTGCTTATTAGTCTACACACTGAGTGTACAATTCTTTTTTAAATAAAAACAATGTTTCTTGCCCATGATGTATTTCTCAGGGTTATTGACCACACAATAAGACAGATTCAAGTAACTTACATTGTGATGCTGGGAAGTTAAAGATTTTTAAAGCAGACAGCTTTTAGGGAAACCTTCTCTCGTTGGGTTAAACCACGGTAGAAGAGTAGCCAGCAGTAAAAGCTGTGTAACGCCCAGGCCTGAGATGACAGGCTGGAGCGTGTTAGTTTCGTTTTGGGTGTAGGGTTTGTGTTTTCTAGGGTGTCTATTTCTATGTTGGGATAATGGTTCCCAATTAGAGGCAGCTGAGTCTCGTTGTCTCTAATTGGGAATCATATATATGTTTGGGGGTTGCACTTTTGTTTCGTGGGTTATTGATTATGTTTATGTTACGTTCCGTTCATCTTGTTCAGTCGGGTTCTTGTCTTTCGTGTCTAGTTAGGTTTCGACGTTCGTGGTTAGGTTAGGTTAGGTTAGGTTAGGTTAGGTTAGGTTAGGTTAGGTTAGGTTAGGTTAGGTTAGGTTAGGTTAGGTTAGGTTAGGTTAGGTTAGGTTAGGTTAGGTTAGGTTAGGTTAGGTTAGGTTAGGTTAGGTTTAGATCTTTGTGTTTAGTTTAGTATTTAGCGTTAGGACTCACGTCTTGTTTCTTCGTTTATTGTTTTGTTCCGTCTCGTCATTAAACATGTATTCTGGCTACATCGCTGCGTCTTGGTCTGTCCCTAACAAAGAGAATCGTGACAAGCTTGAGTTTATCTGTGTCGGTAGGCCTACGTTGTAGGACTAACTTTTGAAAGTACTCAGCTTCCTAATTAAGTCTCAGATTTAACAAGACACACTGATTTGGCATTGGAGAAATAAGATGAACACAGTCCCATCTCTCTGTCCATTCTTAGCCTGGAATTTCAGTAATTTGTGTGGTATAATTTTTTGTTGTTGAATTACGTAGAATTGTAATAAATATATTTTTTTCTCTGACCTGCAAATAGGATTATAGATTCATGCAATGCTTTTACTATGAAGGAGATATTTCCACCCCTACTCTTGTCCACAGTGGTCTGTGAACCCACAACCTTCTGGCCCGTAGACCTTTACGCTATCAAAATTCTCACGTTGCCATGTAATGCTGACAGGCTCTGGTCTGTCCAAGAAGTGAGGGTAAATGGTAGACATGTTCTCTACATCCAAGAAGTGAGGGTAAACGGTAGAGATGTTCTCTACATCCAAGAAGGGAGGGTAAACGGTAGAGATGTTCTCTACATCCAAGAAGTGAGGGTAAACGGTAGAGATGTTCTCTACATCCAAGAAGTGAGGGTAAACGGTAGAGATGTTCTCTACATCCAAGAAGTGAGGGTAAACGGTAGACATGTTCTCTACATCCAAGAAGTGATGGTAAACGGTAGACATGTTCTCTACTATCCATTTTATGTTTTAATTATTATTTGGGGTATAGGGGATGGTCACTTGTGTACAGGGAGGGTTTAGGTAAAATACATTTTGCTGAAGGGAGGGCCATCTATTTTAATTTCAGAGAGGTCGAATTTTCTCTATGTAACCCTTACTATAAATAACATGTACTCCCCTAGTGTGTGGCACATTGAGTTTGTCGCTAGAGCTGTCCATGGTTCTGAAACATGACTGCTTAGAGGTGGCCCTGATAGAGCCCTGCTAGAGCTGCCCGGTCAACTGTAAGCGCTGTTACTGTGAAGTGGAAATGTCTAGGAGCAATAATGGCTCAACCACAAAGTGGTAGATGGCGTCGCTGAGTGCTGAAGCGCGTAGCACATAAAAATCGTCTGTCCTCGGTTGCAACACTCACTTCCAAGTTCCAACGTCAGCACAATAACTGTTCATCGGGAGCTTCATGAAAATGGGTTTCCATGGCCGAGCAGTCACACACAAGCCTAAGATCACCATGCGCAATGCCAAGCGTCGCCTGGAGTTGTTTTAAAGCTTCGCTGCCATTGGACTCTGGAGCAGTGGAAACGGGTTCTCTGGAAAGATGAATCACACTTCACCATCTGGCAGTCCAAGGGACAAATCTGGTCTACAGTGCCGTCTGAGTTTTAAATATATCAGAGCAATAAAGAGAGGTGAGTAGATGCCAGGGAAGGGGCTTAATGCCAGGGGGGGGCAGCCTTCCAACTTTATCACCACTCTAGGGGAACACTGCTAAACTCAAATTCTGTTCTCAGTATCAGTGTTTATGAACCATGGGAGAGTTTGAAGCTGGGGCGCTATGCCTAGCAGGTATTGATGGGAAAGAGAGAACAATTATATATTTTTTTTAAATAGAAGCATGGAGGCTGGGAGAGAGGGAAAGGGCGAAGGAGAGGGAGACATAGTATGACGAACCAGACAAACTCTTCCAAGGGGAAAAAACACTTCAGATACATCGGTAATGTTCACATTAAGATTCAGGAAACATTCAAGACCTCAAATGTTCTTATTTAACTGAACTCTGAAATAGGTTGTTAATTATACATCCATGGTGGATATCAACTTTTATTTAATTACGTTTAACGTAGCAAGATGGCGCCGACAGAGACGTTCTTAGGAAACTATGCAGTATTTTGTTTTTTTTATATGTATTATTTCTAACACTGTTACCCCGGGAAATCTGAAGTGTTATTACATACAACCGGGAAGAACTACTGGATATAAGAGCGACGTCAACTTACCAACATTACGACCAGGAATACGACTTTCCCGAAGCAGATCCTCTGTTTGGACCACCACCCAGTAAAATGGATCTAATCCCAGAAGCCGACCCAGAAGCCGACGGCGCCCAACGCTCCCGAGTATACTACTCGGTAGACGAAAATCGAGAAAGGGTTGCCTTCCAGAGAGACATCAGAGATTGTAACACTCTCTGTTTTTACGGAAACATGGCTCTCTCGGGATAGGTTCAGCCACCGGGCTTCTCCATGCATCGCGCCGACAGAGATAAACACCTCTCTGGGAAGAGGAAGGGCGGGGGTGTATACTTCATGATTAACAACTCATGGTGTAATCATAACAACATACAGGAACTCAAGTCCTTCTGCTCACCCCACCTAGAATTCCTTACAATCAAATGCCGGCCATTTTACCTCCCAAGAGAATTCTCGTCAGTTATAGTCACAGCTGTGTACATTCCCCGTCAAGCAGACACCAAGACGGCCCTCAAGGAACTTCACTGGACTCTGTGTAAACTTGTAAACCATATATCCTGAGGCTGCATTTACTGTAGCTGGGGATTTTAACAAAGCAAATTTGAGAACAAGGCTACCTAAATTCTATCAGCATATTTATTGCACTACGGGCAGGGGTAATACACTCGGACTACAAAAAGAAAACCAGCCACGTCACGGACACCGACGTCATGCTTCCAGACAAACTAAACACCTTCTTTGCCCACTTTGAGGATAATGAAGTGCCACCATCGCGGCCCGCTAACATGGACTGCGCCCTCTCCGTGGCTGACGTGAGTAAAACATTTAAACGTGTTAAACCACGCAAGGCTGCTGGCCCAGACAGCATCCCTAGCCGTGTCCTCAGAGCATGCGCAGACCAGCTGGCTGGTGTGTTTACGGACATATTCAATCAGTCCCTATGCCAGTCTGCTGTCCCCACATGCTTCAAGATGGCCACCATTGTTCCTGTACCCAAGAAGGCAAAGATAACTAAACTAAATGACTATCACCCCGTAGCATAGATTACTTGTTAGATATTACTGCACTGTCAGAACTAGAAGCACAAGCATTTCGCTACACTCGCAATTTGATTTGATAAGGTTTAATAAACCTTTAAAGTATTGAGGTATTTCATAACCAACTCATAACATTTGTGAAGTAAATTGTTGTAAATTGTTGTGATGATAAATGAATGTTAATAAAGAAAATAAACTGATTTTATAACAGAAAAAAATAAGGTTTTATTGTAATAAATGTTTTCATTAGACTTCAACTTCAACTGTGTGTGTGTGTGAGTGTGTGTCCCTCCACTCACCCCTTCCTCCGGTTCGAAGTCGTAAGCCATGTCCTCTGATGGTCTCTTTTGGACCAGACTGTGACACAGCAGCCAGCAGGCCAGACCAGTTAGAAACATCCCTATGTCAGGGAGAAACACACGAATACCGTTCCCTGCATCTGCACCTATCACACTGGACACAGAGAGACGGACGGAGACAGTTGAGAGTTACAATTGTTACAGTACAATCAAACCTACACAGATCACACACAGACAGTTGAGTCCTACACCTACAGTATCACTCAGGACACAGCAGAGAGACAGAGAGAGACAGATGAGAGTTACCGTTGTCACTCTTCATAATGTCTGTCTTTACAACCGCTCTGGGACATGTTCAATAGGTTCATGGATATAATGTACAGCGCGTTCGTAAAGTATTCAGAGCCCTTGACTTTTTCCACATTTTGTTAAGTTACAGCCTTATTCTGAAATTGATAAAAAAATAAAATAATTCTCATCAATCTAAACACAATACCACATAATGACAAAAAAATGTGTTTTTAGAAAAGCTTGAAAATTAATTTAAAGAAAATGGAATATGTATTCAGACCCTTTATTCAGTATTTTGTTTAAGCACCTACAGCCTGGAGTCTTCTTGGGTCTACATTTTGTTAGGTTACAGCCTTATTCTAAAATTGATTACATTCTTTTTTTTCTTCTCATGAATTAACACAAAATACCCCATAATGACAAAGCAAAAACATGTTTTTAGAAATTGTAGTGGTTAGAGTGTTGGACTAGTAACCGAAAGGTTGCAAGTTCAAATCCCCGAGCTGACAAAGTACAAATCTGTCGTTCTGCCCCTGAACAGGCAGTTAACCCACTGTTCCTAGGCCGTCATTGAAAATAAGAATTTGTTCTTAACTGACTTGCCTAGTAAAATAAAAGGTAAAATACCCCATAATAACAAAGCAAAAAAAAGTTAGAAAATAAAATACATAAATATCCCATTTACATAAGTATTCAGACCCTTTACTCAGTACTTTGTTGAAGCACATTTGGCAGCGATTACAGCATTGAGTCTTCTTGGGTATGACGCTACAAGCTTGGCACACCTGTATTTGGGGAGTTTCTCCCATTCTTCTCTGCGGATCCTCTCAAGCTCTGTCAGATTGGATGGGGAGCGTCACTGCACAGCTATTTTCAGGTCTTTCCAGAGATGTTCGATCGGGTTCAAGTCCGGGCTCTGGCTGGTCCACTCAAGGACATTCAGAGACTTGTCCCAAAGCCACTCCAGCGTTGAATTGGCTGTGTGCTTAGGTTCGTTGTCCTGTTGGAAGGTCAACCTTCGCCCCAGTCTGAGGTCCTGAGCGCTCTGGAGTTCATTTTTCCCCTCAATCCTAGTTTCCCAGTCTCTGCCACTTAAAAACATGCCCACAGCATTATGCTGCCACCACCATGCTTCACCGTAGGGATGATGCCCGGTTTCTTAAAGACGTGACGTTTGCCGTTCAGACCGAAGAGTTCAATCTTGGTTTCATCAGACCAGATAATCTTGTTTCTCATTGTCTGAGAGTCTTTAGGTGCCTTTTGGCAAACTCCAAGTGGGCTGTCATGTGCCTTTTACTGAGGAGTGGCTTTCGTCTGGCCACTCTACCATAAAGGCCTGATTGGTGGAGTGCTGCAGAGATGGTTGTCCTCCTGGAAGGTTCTTCCATCTCCACAGAGGAACTCTAGAGGTCTGTCAGAGTAACCATCGGGTACTTGGTCATCTCCCTGATCAAGGCCCTTCTCCCCCGATTTCTCAGTTTGGCCGGGCGGCCAGCTTTAGGAAGAGTCTTGGTGTTTCCAAACTTCTTCCATTTAAGAATGATGGAGGCCATTGTGTTCTTGGGGACCTTCAATGCTGGTGCCGTTGTTGGGTTCTTAACAAACAGAGTAAAAACTCATAGACAGCTTAAAAAGCTCAAACTGGGTCGAAACAGCGGCAAAGACATGATTACACAAGCACATATATTTATACCCTCCTGCTAGGAGGAGTCAACTCCTTGCACATCTAGACAGCCAATACATCTCTGTTGCTAGGCAGGAACTTAATGGTTTCCTCTCACTGGTGTAGTCATGGCCCTGCCTCATGCTAGAACCTTTGTGGGGAAGTATAGTTTAAAACTACTTAGGGAGCACAGGCGCGCTAGCGGGCCACTCCCGACACTACCCTGGTGAAATGCAAGGCGCCAAATTCAAAATCCAAAAGTTGAATTATTAAACATTCATCAATATACAAGTGTTGCATAGCCATCAAAAGCTCTGCTTCTTGGCAATATCACAGCGTTGTTATTATTATCACCTTATCAGTGCCTTTCGCCTCCCTCCTTAGGAGCCATGGTTTTTAACAATAACATGTTTGACAGAATGCTCAACTTTTCTGCACTTCCTCTTGTCTCAGTAACTTTTCCATAAACCTAGTTCTTATCCACCCTCCATTGACCCCGACACATTCATTCCGTATACATGTACAGTAATCAATGAGTTCTAGTACGGTAACATGAATAAGTATATTTCAAGCTAGAATCCAACACTTTCAATGCTGCATAATTTTTTGGGATACCCTTCCCCAAATCTGTGCCTCGACACAATCCTGTCTCGGAGCTCTAAGGGCAATTCCTTTGACCTCATGGCTTGGTTTTTGCTCTGACATGCGCTGTTAACTGTGGGACCTTGTATAGACAGGTGTGTGCCTTTCCAAATCATGTCCAATCAATTGAATTTACCACAGGTGGATTCCAATCAAGTTGTAGAAACATCTCAAGGATGATCAATGGAAACAGCATGCAGCTGAGCTCAATTTCGAGTGTCATACCAAAGTGTATGAATACCTATGTAAATAAGGTATTTTCAAAATGTTCCAACATTTCTAAAAACCTGTTTTTTGCTTTGTCATTATGGGCTATTGTGTGTAGATTGATGAGGAAATACATTTCTTTAATCGATTTTAGAATAAGTCTGTAACGTAACAAAATGTGGGAAATGTGGTACATTTACAAAACCAAGCGATGATGCAGCCTGTCAAGATGCTCTCGACGGTGCAGCTGTAGAACTTTTTGAGGATCCGATGGCCCATCTCTCCTCCTGAGAGAGACGAGGCGCTGTCATGCCCTCTTCACAACTGTGCGGGTGGGTGTGGACCACGTTAAGTCCTTAGTGATGTGGACACCAAGGAACTTGAAGCTCTCAACCCGCTCCACTACAACCCTGTCGATGTGGATGGAGGCGTGCTCCCCTCTTTCTCCTGTAGTCCACGATCAGCTCCTTGGCCTTACCAACATTGAGGGAGAGGTTGTTGTCATGGCACCACACTGCAAAGTCTCTGACCTCCTCCCTATAGGCTGTCTCATCGCTATCTTTGATCTGCCCTGCCACCGTCGTGTCGTCAGCAAACTTGATGGTTGTGTTGGAGTTGGGTGAACAGGGAGTACAGGAGGGGACTAAGCACACACCCCTGAGGGGCCCCCGTGTTGAGGGTCAGCATGACGGAGGTGTTGTTGCCTACCCTCACCACCTTGGGCCGGCCCATCAGGAAGTCCAGGATCCAATTCGGGAGGTGTTCATTCCCAGGGTCCCGAGCATGGTGATGAGCTTGGAGGGGACTATGGTGTTGAACGTAGTCTATGAACTGGAGTCATATGTGGATCTGTTGAGGCAGCATGCGAATTGGAGTGGGTCCAGGGTATCTGGGCTGATGGTGCTGGTGTGTGTCATGACAAGCCTTTCAAAGCACTTCATACTTACAGATATACAGCAGAAATAATGTATATAATAATAACATTATTTACTTTATTAACTCTATCTATGTACTGTACATGTTTTCCTTATCTCTTACCTCTCAAAGCCAATCTGTCGTATGGATCTCTCCCACGTGGAACCTAGAGAAAACACAGAAAAACATTATCAGAGCAGGTAGGGCTTCGTTTCTCTGCAGGTAGGGTTCGTTTCTCTGCAGGTAGGGCTTCGTTTCTCTGCAGGAAGGGTTCGTTTCTCTGCAGGTAGGGCTTCGTTTCTCTGCAGGAAGGGCTTTGTTTCTCTGCTGGTAGGGCTTCGTTTCTTTGCAGGTAGGGCTTCGTTTCTCTGCAGGTAGTGCTTCGTTTCTCTGCAGGTAGGGTTCGTTTCTCTGCAGGTAGGGTTCGTTTCTCTGCAGGAAGGGCTTCGTTTCTCTGCAGGAAGGGCTTCGTTTCTCTGCAGGTAGGGCTTCGTTTCTCTGCAGGAAGGGCTTTGTTTCTCTGCTGGTAGGGCTTCGTTTCTTTGCAGGTAGGACTTCGTTTCTCTGCAGGTAGGGCTTAGTTTCTCTGCAAGTAGGGCTTTGTTTCTCTGCAGGAAGGGGTTCATTTCTCTGCAGGAAGTGCTTTGTTTCTCTGCAGGTAGGGCTTTGTTTCTCTGCAGGAAGGGCTTTGTTTCTCTGCAGGTAGGGCTTTGTTTCTCTACAGGTAGGGCATAGTTTCTCTGCAGGTAGGGCTTAGTTTCTCTGCAGGTAGGGCTTAGTTTCTCCGCAGGTAGGGCTTAGTTTCTCTGCAGGTAGGGCTTAGTTTCTCTGCAGGAAGGGCTTAGTTTCTCTGCAGGTAGGGCTTTGTTTCTCTGCAGGAAGGGCTTAGTTTCTCTGCAGGTAGGGCTTTGTTTCTCTGCAGGTAGGGCTTAGTTTCTCTACAGGTAGGGCATAGTTTCTCTGCAGGTAGGGCATAGTTTCTCTGCAGGTAGGGCTTAGTTTCTCTGCAGGTAGGGCTTAGTTTCTCTGCAGGTAGGGCTTAGTTTCTCTGCAGGTAGGGCTTAGTTTCTCTGTAGGTAGGGCTTTGTTTCTCTTCAGATAGGGCTTTGTTTCTCTGCTACCTGAAGTGTTCCTGATCGCAGTTGTGTATTTCAAGACACATTTCCAGGTATTCTAGTATTTTCTCTTCACCTCATGCAGAAAATGACCCACGGCTGATAATGCCTTAGTTCCAGAGAAAACACATCATCACGTTGTGACTGGAGACTACAGACAAATCTAGACTAATGACAAATCAATATGGAGGTTTATTAGGTGAGTAGTTAGGTGTTGAATATCCTACTGATGGTAGTGTTGTTGTGGAGACCGTTGAAATAGAATCTCCACCCATTATGACCTGAATAGGGAGGTCCGCTCTATACATTCTATCTCTATGGTTTAGACACTACAGAGGCAGACAGTCTTATAACAACAAACACAACTCAACACAGACACATCTTTCTTCAGGCAGGTCTTAGTCATTTTAGGCTACCTCTTCTTGCTGTACAAATTTGTGCTCTGTCTCAATCTCTCTCTCTCTCCCGATTGCTCTCTTTCCACAATCTCTCTTACTCTCACTTTCTCTGTCTGTCTGTCTCTCTCTCTCTCTCTCTCTCTGCATCTCTTTCTCTGTCTCTCACTGTCTCTCTCTCTCTCACTCTCTTTCTGTCTCTCAATTTCAATTTAGGTTTAAGGGCATTATTGGCATGGGAAACACATGTTAACTTTGCCAAAGCAAGTGAAGTAGATAAAAAAGTGAAATAAACAATACAAATTAACAGTAAACATTACACTCACAAAAGTCCTAAAAGAATAAAGACATTTCAAATGTCATTATGTGCAAATAGTTAAAGTACAAAAGGGAAAATAAATAAACATAAATATGGGTTGAATTTACAACGCTGATGTTTAAGCCAAGGTATGTATAGTTTTTTGAGTGCTCTAGGGCAACGGTGTCTAGATGGAATTTGTGTTCCAGGCAACTGGACCTTTTTTGGAACACCATTATTTTGGTCTTGCTGAGATTTACTGTCAGGGCCCAGGTCTGACAGAATCTGTGCAGAAGATCTAGGTGCTCCTGTAGGCCCTCATTGGTTGGGGACAGAAGCACCAGATCATTAGTAAACAGTAAACATTTGACTTCAGATTCTAGTAGGATGAGGCCAGGTGCTGCAGACTGCTCTAGTGCCCTCGCCAATCTAGTGCCCTCGCCAATATATATGTTGAAGAGGGTGGGGCTTAAGCTGCATCCCTGACTCACCCCCCGGCCCTGTGGAAAGAAATGTGTGTTTTTTTTGCCTATTTTAACCGCACACTTGTTGTTTGTGCACATGGATTTTATAATGTCATATGTTTTTGCCCTAAAACCGTTTTGCCAAATTGAGTCAAAAGCTTTTTTTAAATTCCTTTGTTTTGGTTTGTTTGTTTGTCAATTAGGGTGTGCAGGGTGAATACGTGGTCTGTTGTACAGTAATTTGGTAAAAAGCCAATATGACATTTGCTCAGTACTGTTTTGTTTTTACTGAGGAAATGTACAAGTCTGCTGTTAATGATAATGCAGAGGATTTCCCCAAGGTTGCTGTTGACGCATATCCCACGGTAGTTATTGGGGTCAGATTTGTCTCCACTTTTGTGGATTAGGGTGATCAGTTCTTGGTTCCAAATATTGGGCAAGATGCCAGAGCTGAGGATGATGTTAAAATGTTTAAGTATAGCCAATTGGTATTTGTGGTCTGTATTATGGGACAAAAGTGGAGAGAAATTTGACCACAATAACTACCGTGGGATATGAGTCAACCCTCTGACATTATGCATGCAGCAGAACCATATATTTACAATGTTGCATGTTGTTCTAATTCTAGACATTCGGTTACATAGCATCATTCATACTGGCTTTACCCTGTCAGACTACTGGCTTCACCCTGTCAGACTACTGGCTTCACCCTGTCAGACTACTGGCTTTACCCTGTCAGACTACTGGCTTTACCCTGTCAGACTACTGGCTTTACCCTGTCAGACTACTGGCTTCACCCTGTCAGACTACTGGCTTTACCCTGTCAGACTACTGGCTTCACCCTGTCAGACTACTGGCTTTACCCTGTCAGACTACTGGCTATACCCTGTCAGACTACTGGCTTCACCCTGTCAGACTACTGGCTTCACCCTGTCAGACTACTGGCTTCACCCTGTCAGACTACTGGCTTCACCCTGTCAGACTACTGGCTTTACCTTGTCAGACTACTGGCTTCACCCTGTCAGACTACTGGCTTTACCCTGTCAGACTACTGGCTTTACTGAGCGCTCCAGTGAGTCCAGGGCCAACTATTCACACCCAACTTCCAACACCTCCACAAAATGTATCGCTCACATCATTTCCCTTTACAGGCTGAAAAATGTATAATTTTTTCTACGTCTACATAATAATAATATTTTGGTAATTTATCAGACACTCTCAGTCAGAGCATGCAACTAAGGTAAGGATTCCTTCCTCATCTCCAAAAAGAGATATTAACAGCACTCTGCCTCGTCCACTGAATGTACTGTATGTTAGAACAGGTCAGATATTAACAGTATGTTAGAACAGGTCAGATATTAACAGTATGTTAGAACAGGTCAGATATTAACAGTATGTTAGAACAGGTCAGATATTAACAGTACGGAAGAACAGGTCAGATATTAACAGTATGTTAGAACAGGTCAGATATTAACAGTATGGGAGAACAGGTCAGATATTAACAGTATGGGAGAACAGGTCAGATATTAACAGTATGGGAGAACAGGTCAGATATTAACAGTATGGGAGAACAGGTCAGATATTAACAGTGTGGGAGAACAGGTCAGATATTAACAGTATGTTAGAACAGGTCAGATATTAACAGTATGGGAGAACAGGTCAGATATTAACAGTACGGGAGAACAGGTCAGATATTAACAGTACGGGAGAACAGGTCAGATATTAAACAGTATGGGAGAACAGGTCAGATATTAACAGTATGTTAGAACAGGCCAGATATTGCAGTATGTTAGAACAGGCTGTGATATTAACAGTATGGGAGAACAGGTCAGATATTAACAGTATGTTAGAACAGGTCAGATATTAACAGTATGGGAGAACAGGTCAGATATTAACAGTATGGGAGAACAGGTCAGATATTAACAGTATGGGAGAACAGGTCAGATATTAACAGGTATGGGGAGAACAGGCCAGATATTAACAGTATGTTAGAACAGGTCAGATATTAACAGTATGGGAGAACAGGTCAGATATTAACAGTATGGGAGAACAGGTCAGATATTAACAGTACGGAAGAACAGGTCAGATATTAACAGTATGTTAGAACAGGTCAGATATTAACAGTATGTTAGAACAGGTCAGATATTAACAGTACGGAAGAACAGGTCAGATATTAACAGTATGGGAGAACAGGTCAGATATTAACAGTATGGGAGAACAGGTCAGATATTAACAGTACGGAAGAACAGGTCAGATATTAACAGTATGGGAGAACAGGTCAGATATTAACAGTATGGGAGAACAGGTCAGATATTAACAGTACATAAAATAGGAACAGGTCAGATATTAACAGGTGGGAGAACAGGTCAGATATTAACAGTATGTTAGGAACAGGTCAGATATTAACAGTATGGGAGAACAGGTCAGGATATTAACAGTATGTTAGAACAGGTCAGATATTAACATATGTTAGGAACAGGTCAGATATTAACAGTATGTTAGAACAGGTCAGATATTAACAGGAGAACAGGTCAGATATTAACAGTATGGGGAGAACAGGTCAGATATTAACAGTATGTTAGAACAGGTCAGATATTAACAGTATGGGAGAACAGGTCAGATATTAACAGTATGGGAGAACAGGTCAGATATTAACAGTATGGGAGAACAGGTCAGATATTAACAGTATGGGAGAACAGGTCAGATATTAACAGTATGGGAGAACAGGTCAGATATTAACAGTATGGGAGAACAGGTCAGATATTAACAGTATGGGAGAACAGGTCAGATATTAACAGTATGTTAGAACAGGTCAGATATTAACAGTATGGGAGAACAGGTCAGATATTAACAGTATGGGAGAACAGGTCAGATATTAACAGTATGGGAGAACAGGTCAGATATTAACAGTATGGGAGAACAGGTCAGATATTAACAGTATGGGAGAACAGGTCAGATATTAACAGTATGGGAGAACAGGTCAGATATTAACAGTATGTTAGAACAGGTCAGATATTAACAGTATGGGAGAACAGGTCAGATATTAACAGTATGGGAGAACAGGTCAGATATTAACAGTATGGGAGAACAGGTCAGATATTAACAGTATGGGAGAACAGGTCAGATATTAACAGTATGTTAGAACAGGTCAGATATTAACAGTATGGGAGAACAGGTCAGATATTAACAGTGTGGGAGAACAGGTCAGATATTAACAGTATGGGAGAACAGGTCAGATATTAACAGTACGGAAGAACAGGTCAGTTGGACTTGACTACATACCTCACATTTACGCTTGCTGGAGATAGCAAGCGGTATGCTGTGTACTGTTCTGATTAGTCTAAGATTACATTTTTTGAAAACGTGTGTTACCCTTCTCTGCCTTGGACCCTGTTGTTCCTTTTGCATTGGCGGTGAGTACACGTCCTGACTGAAACTAATCTACCCGAGAGAGAGAGAGAGAGAGAGAGAGAGAGAGAGAGAGAGAGAGAGAGAGAGAGAGAGAGAGAGAGAGAGAGAGAGAGAGAGAGGAGAGCTGCAGCTGTACTGGGTTGATCTACACCGCTGGAACACCATCTCAATGCTGAGGGTGAAAAATCAGGCAGCGAGCTACACATATACTAGGACAGAAAAAATGAACGGAACAGCTGTTGTTGTGCTCAAGCCTGATTCCATTTCAGTCATTTATAGCAGACACTCTCATCCAGAGCGACTGATAGAAGCAATTAGGGTTAAAGTGCCTGGCTCATGGGATTTGAACCAGCCGCCCTACTATAGGGTAGACCTGAACCCCACTGTGATGCCTAATATATTTGTCCTTTCCAGCATGGTTGCATCAACTAACCAGGCCAGTAAAGCTCTGCTTGGCTCGGCTCAGTTTGGCCCTATGGTGTAAATTAGGCATAAGGTAATTTTGTAATTTTTTATTAGGATCGCCATTAGCTAACGCCGTGACGCTAGCTAGTCTTCCTGGGGTCCAACACCAATTAACAAGACATTACAAACAACCACAATCAAGACTTCACCAACATTGAACAAGTAGACAATACAGACCATTAAAATACCTGACAGGAAACACATTTAATATTCAGTTGATACTTTCTATTTCCTGTCCAGTCATATGGTCTTTCACATTAGATGTCCTTTTATTTTTTTCTTGAAGGTGGATTTACTTTTTGCCTGAGAAATATGGATTGGTAAAAAGTTCCATTCAGCTATACAGTGAGGGGAAAAAGTATTTGATCCCCTGCTGATTCTGTACGTTTGCCCACTGACAAAGAAATGATCAGTCTATAATTTTAATGGTAGGTTTATTTGAACAGTGCTCCTAATCTCAGCTCATTACCTGTATAAAAGACACCTGGGAACCAGAAATCTTTCTGATTGAGAGGGGGTCAAATACTTATTTCCCTCATTAAAATGAAAATCAATATATAACATTTTTCACATGCGTTTTTCTGGATTTTTTTGTTGTTATTCTGTCTCTCACTGTTCAAATAAACCTACCATTAAAATTATAGACTGATAATTTCTTTGTCAGTGGGCAAACGTACAAAATCAGCAGGGGATCAAATACTTTTTTCCCTCACTGTACCTCTATATAAAACTGTAGATTTAAGGCGATCTGTCAAGACTAGATAGTAATTTGTTTTTAACGTGAAGCCATGAAAGATTCTGATGCATTTTAATAATATTCATTCGATTAGAGCAATGAAGAGATAATCTGGCAGCCCTGTTTTGAGCCATTTGGAGCTTTTTTATATCTTTCTTTGCTGCAGATGACCATATAACCGGACAGTACTCTAAGTGTGATAGGACCAGGGATTGACCATATAACCGGACAGTACTCTAAGTGTGATAGGACCAGGGATTGACCAAATAACTGGACAGTACTCTAAGTGTGATAGGACCAGGGATTGACCATATAACCGGACAGTACTCTAAGTGTGATAGGACCAGGGATTGACCATATAACCGGACAGTACTCTAAGTGTGATAGGACCAGGGATTGACCATATAACCGGACAGTACTCTAAGTGTGATAGGACCAGGGATTGACCATATAACCGGACAGTACTCTAAGTGTGATAGGACCAGGGATTGACCATATAACTGGACAGTACTCTAAGTGTGATAGGACCAGGGATTGACCATATAACTGGACAGTACTCTAAATGTGATAGGACCAGGGATTGACCATATAACCGGACAGTACTCTAAGTGTGATAGGACCAGGGATTGACCATATAACCGGACAGTACTCTAAGTGTGATAGGACCAGGGATTGACCATATAACCGGACAGTACTCTAAGTGTGATAGGACCAGGGATTGACCATATAACCGGACAGTACTCTAAGTGTGATAGGACCAGGGATTGACCATATAACCGGACAGTACTCTAAGTGTGATAGGACTAGGGATTGACCATATAACTGGACAGTACTCTAAGTGTGATAGGACCAGGGATTGACCATATAACCGGACAGTACTCTAAGTGTGATAGGACCAGGGATTGACCATATAACCGGACAGTACTCTAAGTGTGATAGGACCAGGGATTGACCATATAACTGGACAGTACTCTAAGTGTGTCAGGACTAGGGATTGACCATATAACTGGACAGTACTCTAAGTGTGATAGGACTAGGGATTGACCATATAACCGGACAGTACTCTAAGTGTGATAGGACTAGGGATTGACCATATACAGTGGGGCAAAAAAGTATTTAGTCAGCCACCAATTGTGCAAGTTCTCTCACTTAAAAAGATGAGAGAGGCCTGTAATTTTCATCATAGGTACACTTCAACTATGACAGACAAAATGAGGAAAAAAAATCCAGAAAATCACATTGTAGGATTTTTTATGAATTTATTTGCAAATTATGGTGGAAAATAAGTATTTGGTCACATACAAACAAGCAAGATTTCTGGCTCTCACAGACCTGTAACTTCTTCTTTAAGAGGCTCCTCTGTCCTCCACTCGTTACCTGTATTAATGGCACCTGTTTGAACTTGTTATCAGTATAAAAGACACCTGTCCACAACCTCAAACAGTCACACTCCAAACTCCACTATGGCCAAGACCAAAGAGCTGTCAAAGGACACCAGAAACAAAATTGTAGACCTGCACCAGGTTGGGAAGACTGAATCTGCAATAGGTAAGCAGCTTGGTTTGAAGAAATCAACTGTGGGAGCAATTATTAGGAAATGGAAGACATACAAGACCACTGATAATCTTCCTCGATCTGGGGCTCCACGCCAAGATCTCACCCGTGGGGTCAAAATGATCACAAGAACGGTGAGCAAAAATCCCAGAACCACACGGGGACCTAGTGAATGACCTGCAGAGAGCTGGGACCAAAGTAACAAAGCCTACCATCAGTAACACACTCGCCAGGGACTCAAATCCTGCAGTGCCAGACGTGTCCCCCTGCTTAAGCCAGTACATGTTCAGGCCCGTCTGAAGTTTGCTAGAGAGCATTTGGATGATCCAGATGAGGATTGGGAGAATGTCATATGGTCAGATGAAACCAAAATAGAACTTTTTGGTAAAAACTCAACTCGTCGTGTTTGGAGGACAAAGAATGCTGAGTTGCATCCAAAGAACACCATACCTACTGTGAAGCATGGGGGTGGAAACATCATGCTTTGGGGCTGTTTTTCTGCAAAGGGACCAGGACGACTGATCCGTGTAAAGGAAAGAATGAATGGGGAGATTGTATCGTGAGATTTTGAGTGAAAACCTCCTTCCATCAGCAAGGGCATTGAAGATGAAACGTGGCTGGGTCTTTCAGCATGACAATGATCCCAAACACACCGCCCGGGCAACGAAGGAGTGGCTTCGTAAGAAGCATTTCAAGGTCCTGGAGTGCCCTAGCCAGTCTCCAGATCTCAACCCCATAGAAAATCTTTGGAGGGAGTTGAAAGTCCGTGTTGCCCAGCGACAGCCCCAAAACCTCACTGCTCTAGAGGAGATCTGCATGGAGGAATGGGTCAAAATACCAGCAACAGTGTGTGAAAACCTTGTGAAGACTTAAAGAAAACGTTTGACCTCTGTCATTGCCAACAAAGGGTATATAACAAAGTATTGAGATAAACTTTTGTTATTGACCAAATACTTATTTTCCACCATAATTTGCAAATAAATAAATTAAAAATCCTACAATGTGATTTTCTGGATTTCTTTTTCTCATTTCGTCTGTCATAGTTGAAGTGTACCTATGATGAAAATTACAGGCCTCTCTCATCTTTTTAAGTTGGAGAACTTGCACAATTGGTGGCTGACTAAATACTTTTTTGCCCCACTGTAACTGGACAGTACTCTAAGTGTGATAGGACCAGGGATTGACCATATAACTGGACAGTACTATAAGTGTGATAGGACCAGGGATTGATTCACCTGATTCAGAGTGCTAGACGTTACATACTCTGAACATGTTCTTGTAACAGCAATTCCCTTACCCATCTTAACAACAATATTATCTATGTGTTCTGACCATGATAAAGCTGGTCCAACATGACGCCTAGTAGTTTTGTTTTCTTCACACTGGTACAAACTCAGTACTCACAGTTGAAGGCAGGGGTAAACAGAGTTAGGGTTAAGTAAAGGTACAAACTCAGTACTCACAGTTGAAGGCAGGGGTAAACAGAGTTAGGGTTAAGTAAAGGTACAGACTCAGTACTCACAGTTGAAGGCAGGGGTAAACAGAGTTAGGGTTAAGTAAAGGTACAGACTCAGTACTCACAGTTGAAGGCGGGGTCTATGTGGTTCCCGGCCAGTAGACTGTTGACAGTGATCTGATAGATGATGTGGAAGAGCAGGAAGCTGAGACTGCTGAAGCACAGGGACATGAGCAGGCGCCCCGTGTGGCCTGGAGGAGAAGGAGATCAGACATTGGCTCTAGATGTGACATCTATTACTGACATTCACCATATGGGACTTCAATAAACACTATATTCTCCCAGTCATGGATTTAAAAGGGATGGACTGATTTAAAGAATACAGCATACTACAGCACACTACAGCACTCTACAGCACACTACAGCACAATACAGCACACTACAGAACTCTACAGCACACTACAGCATACTACAGCACACTACAGAACTCTACAGCACACTACAGCACTCTACAGCACACTACAGAACTCTACAGCACACTACAGCACTCTACAGCACACTACAGAACTCTACAGCACACTACAGCACACTACAGCACTCTACAGCACACTACAGCACACTACAGAACTCTACAGCACACTACAGCACACTACAGAACTCTACAGCACACTACAGCACACTACAGCACACTACAGCATACTACAGCACACTACAGCACACTACAGCATACTACAGCACACTACAGCACACTACACCATACTACAGCACACTACAGTATACTACAGCACACAACAGCACACTACAGCACACTACAGCATACTACAGCATAATACAGCACACTACAGCACACTAGTGCGAGAGAGAGAGAGAGAGAGAAAGAAAATGCTCCACACATTTCCAGGGTTTTATTACAGACCTACAGGTATTTGGAATAAGTGTTGGCTGTTATGATGCTTGATTAACAGGAACAGTGTATGGGAGGTGAGTCAGTAACAGGAACAGTGTATGGGAGGTGAGTCAGTAACAGGAACAGTGTAGGGGAGGTGAGTCAGTAACAGGAACAGTGTAGGGGAGGTGAGTCATTAACAGGAACAGTGTATGGGAGGTGAGTCAGTAACAGGAACAGTGTATGGGAGGTGAGTCAGTAACAGGAACAGTGTATGGGAGGTGAGTCAGTAACAGGAACAGTGTATGGGAGGTGAGTCAGTAACAGGAACAGTGTATGGGAGGTGAGTCAGTAACAGGAACAGTGTATTGGAGGTGAGTCAGTAACAGGAACAGTGTAGGGAGGTGAGTCAGTAACAGGAACAGTGTAGGGGAGGTGAGTCAGTAACAGGAACAGTGTATAGGAGGTGAGTCAGTAACAGGAACAGTGTATGGGAGGTGAGTCAGTAACAGGAACAGTGTATGGGAGGTGAGTCAGTAACAGGAACAGTGTATGGGAGGTGAGTCAGTAACAGGAACAGTGTATGGGAGGTGAGTCAGTAACAGGAACAGTGTATAGGAGGTGAGTCAGTAACAGGAACAGTGTATGGGAGGTGAGTCAGTAACAGGAACAGTGTATGGGAGGTGAGTCAGTAACAGGAACAGTGTATAGGAGGTGAGTCAGTAACAGGAACAGTGTATGGGAGGTGAGTCAGTAACAGGAACAGTGTATGGGAGGTGAGTCAGTAACAGGAACAGTGTATGGGAGGTGAGTCAGTAACAGGAACAGTGTATGGGAGGTGAGTCAGTAACAGGAACAGTGTATGGGAGGTGAGTCAGTAACAGGAACAGTGTATGGGAGGTGAGTCAGTAACAGGAACAGTGTAGGGAGGTGAGTCAGTAACAGGAACAGTGTATGGGAGGTGAGTCAGTAACAGGAACAGTGTATGGGAGGTGAGTCAGTAACAGGAACAGTGTATAGGAGGTGAGTCAGTAACAGGAACAGTGTAGGGAGGTGAGTCAGTAACAGGAACAGTGTAGGGAGGTGAGTCAGTAACAGGAACAGTGTATAGGAGGTGAGTCAGTAACAGGAACAGTGTATGGGAGGTGAGTCAGTAACAGGAACAGTGTATGGGAGGTGAGTCAGTAACAGGAACAGTGTATGGGAGGTGAGTCAGTAACAGGAACAGTGTATGGGAGGTGAGTCAGTAACAGGAACAGTGTATAGGAGGTGAGTCAGTAACAGGAACAGTGTATGGGAGGTGAGTCAGTAACAGGAACAGTGTATGGGAGGTGAGTCAGTAACAGGAACAGTGTATAGGAGGTGAGTCAGTAACAGGAACAGTGTATGGGAGGTGAGTCAGTAACAGGAACAGTGTATGGGAGGTGAGTCAGTAACAGGAACAGTGTATGGGAGGTGAGTCAGTAACAGGAACAGTGTATGGGAGGTGAGTCAGTAACATGAACAGTGTATGGGAGGTGAGTCAGTAACAGGAACAGTGTATGGGAGGTGAGTCAGTAACAGGAACAGTGTAGGGGAGGTGAGTCAGTAACAGGAACAGTGTATGGGAGGTGAGTCAGTAACAGGAACAGTGTATGGGAGGTGAGTCAGTAACAGGAACAGTGTATGGGAGGTGAGTCAGTAACAGGAACAGTGTATGGGAGGTGAGTCAGTAACAGGAACAGTGTATGGGAGGTGAGTCAGTAACAGGAACAGTGTATGGGAGGTGAGTCAGTAACAGGAACAGTGTATGGGAGGTGAGTCAGTAACAGGAACAGTGTATGGGAGGTGAGTCAGTAACAGGAACAGTGTATAGGAGGTGAGTCAGTAACAGGAACAGTGTAGGGGAGGTGAGTCAGTAACAGGAACAGTGTAGGGGAGGTGAGTCAGTAACAGGAACAGTGTATAGGAGGTGAGTCAGTAACAGGAACAGTGTATGGGAGGTGAGTCAGTAACAGGAACAGTGTATGGGAGGTGAGTCAGTAACAGGAACAGTGTATGGGAGGTGAGTCAGTAACAGGAACAGTGTATGGGAGGTGAGTCAGTAACAGGAACAGTGTATAGGAGGTGAGTCAGTAACAGGAACAGTGTATGGGAGGTGAGTCAGTAACAGGAACAGTGTATGGGAGGTGAGTCAGTAACAGGAACAGTGTATAGGAGGTGAGTCAGTAACAGGAACAGTGTATGGGAGGTGAGTCAGTAACAGGAACAGTGTATGGGAGGTGAGTCAGTAACAGGAACAGTGTATGGGAGGTGAGTCAGTAACAGGAACAGTGTATGGGAGGTGAGTCAGTAACAGGAACAGTGTATGGGAGGTGAGTCAGTAACAGGAACAGTGTATGGGAGGTGAGTCAGTAACAGGAACAGTGTAGGGGAGGTGAGTCAGTAACAGGAACAGTGTATGGGAGGTGAGTCAGTAACAGGAACAGTGTATGGGAGGTGAGTCAGTAACAGGAACAGTGTATAGGAGGTGAGTCAGTAACAGGAACAGTGTAGGGGAGGTGAATCAGTAACAGGAACAGTGTAGGGGAGGTGAGTCAGTAACAGGAACAGTGTATAGGAGGTGAGTCAGTAACAGGAACAGTGTATGGGAGGTGAGTCAGTAACAGGAACAGTGTATGGGAGGTGAGTCAGTAACAGGAACAGTGTATGGGAGGTGAGTCAGTAACAGGAACAGTGTAGGGGAGGTGAGTCATTAACAGGAACAGTGTATGGGAGGTGAGTCAGTAACAGGAACAGTGTATGGGAGGTGGAGTCAGTAACAGGAACAGTGTATGGGAGGTGAGTCAGTAACAGGAACAGTGTATGGGAGGTGAGTCAGTAACAGGAACAGTGTATGGGAGGTGAGTCAGTAACAGGAACAGTGTATAGGAGGTGAGTCAGTAACAGGAACAGTGTAGGGGAGGTGAGTCAGTAACAGGAACAGTGTAGGGAGGTGAGTCAGTAACAGGAACAGTGTATAGGAGGTGAGTCAGTAACAGGAACAGTGTATGGGAGGTGAGTCAGTAACAGGAACAGTGTATGGGAGGTGAGTCAGTAACAGGAACAGTGTATGGGAGGTGAGTCAGTAACAGGAACAGTGTATGGGAGGTGAGTCAGTAACAGGAACAGTGTATAGGAGGTGAGTCAGTAACAGGAACAGTGTATGGGAGGTGAGTCAGTAACAGGAACAGTGTATGGGAGGTGAGTCAGTAACAGGAATAGTGTATAGGAGGTGAGTCAGTAACAGGAACAGTGTATGGGAGGTGAGTCAGTAACAGGAACAGTGTATGGGAGGTGAGTCAGTAACAGGAACAGTGTATGGGAGGTGAGTCAGTAACAGGAACAGTGTATGGGAGGTGAGTCAGTAACAGGAACAGTGTATGGGAGGTGAGTCAGTAACAGGAACAGTGTATGGGAGGTGAGTCAGTAACAGGAACAGTGTAGGGAGGTGGAGTCAGTAACAGGAACAGTGTATGGGAGGTGAGTCAGTAACAGGAACAGTGTATGGGAGGTGAGTCAGTAACAGGAACAGTGTATAGGAGGTGAGTCAGTAACAGGAACAGTGTAGGGAGTTGAGTCAGTAACAGGAACAGTGTAGGGGAGGTGAGTCAGTAACAGGAACAGTGTATAGGAGGTGAGTCAGTAACAGGAACAGTGTATGGGAGGTGAGTCAGTAACAGGAACAGTGTATGGGAGGTGAGTCAGTAACAGGAACAGTGTATGGGAGGTGAGTCAGTAACAGGAACAGTGTATGGGAGGTGAGTCAGTAACAGGAACAGTGTATAGGAGGTGAGTCAGTAACAGGAACAGTGTATGGGAGGTGAGTCAGTAACAGGAACAGTGTATGGGAGGTGAGTCAGTAACAGGAACAGTGTATAGGAGGTGAGTCAGTAACAGGAACAGTGTATGGGAGGTGAGTCAGTAACAGGAACAGTGTATGGGAGGTGAGTCAGTAACAGGAACAGTGTATGGGAGGTGAGTCAGTAACAGGAACAGTGTATGGGAGGTGAGTCAGTAACAGGAACAGTGTATGGGAGGTGAGTCAGTAACAGGAACAGTGTATGGGAGGTGAGTCAGTAACAGGAACAGTGTAGGGAGGTGAGTCAGTAACAGGAACAGTGTATGGGAGGTGAGTCAGTAACAGGAACAGTGTATGGGAGGTGAGTCAGTAACAGGAACAGTGTATGGGAGGTGAGTCAGTAACAGGAACAGTGTATGGGAGGTGAGTCAGTAACAGGAACAGTGTATGGGAGGTGAGTCAGTAACAGGAACAGTGTATGGGAGGTGAGTCAGTAACAGGAACAGTGTATGGTGGGAGGTGAGTCAGTAACAGGAACAGTGTATAGGAGGTGAGTCAGTAACAGGAACAGTGTAGGGAGGTGAGTCAGTAACAGGAACAGTGTATGGGAGGTGAGTCAGTAACAGGAACAGTGTATGGGAGGTGAGTCAGTAACAGGAACAGTGTATGGGAGGTGAGTCAGTAACAGGAACAGTGTATGGGAGGTGAGTCAGTAACAGGAACAGTGTATGGGAGGTGAGTCAGTAACAGGAACAGTGTATGGGAGGTGAGTCAGTAACAGGAACAGTGTATAGGAGGTGAGTCAGTAACAGGAACAGTGTATGGGAGGTGAGTCAGTAACAGGAACAGTGTATGGGAGGTGAGTCAGTAACAGGAACAGTGTATGGGAGGTGAGTCAGTAACAGGAACAGTGTATGGGAGGTGAGTCAGTAACAGGAACAGTGTATGGGAGGTGAGTCAGTAACAGGAACAGTGTATGGGAGGTGGAGTCAGTAACAGGAACAGTGTATGGGAGGTGAGTCAGTAACAGGAACAGTGTATGGGAGGTGAGTCAGTAACAGGAACAGTGTATGGGAGGTGAGTCAGTAACAGGAACAGTGTATGGGAGGTGAGTCAGTAACAGGAACAGTGTATGGGAGGTGAGTCAGTAACAGGAACAGTGTATGGGAGGTGAGTCAGTAACAGGAACAGTGTATGGGAGGTGAGTCAGTAACAGGAACAGTGTATGGGAGGTGAGTCAGTAACAGGAACAGTGTATGGGAGGTGAGTCAGTAACAGGAACAGTGTATGGGAGGTGAGTCAGTAACAGGAACAGTGTATGGGAGGTGAGTCAGTAACAGGAACAGTGTATGGGAGGTGAGTCAGTAACAGGAACAGTGTATGGGAGGTGAGTCAGTAACAGGAACAGTGTATGGGAGGTGAGTCAGTAACAGGAACAGTGTATGGGAGGTGAGTCAGTAACAGGAACAGTGTATGGGAGGTGAGTCAGTAACAGGAACAGTGTATGGGAGGTGAGTCAGTAACAGGAACAGTGTATAGGAGGTGAGTCAGTAACAGGAACAGTGTATGGGAGGTGGAGTCAGTAACAGGAACAGTGTATGGGAGGTGAGTCAGTAACAGGAACAGTGTATGGGGAGGTGAGTCAGTAACAGGTGAGGAACAGTGTATGGAGGTGAGTCAGTAACAGGAACAGTGTATGGGAGGTGAGTCAGTAACAGGAACAGTGTATGGGAGGTGGTCGTGTATGGGAGGTGAGTCAGTAACAGGAACAGTGTATGGGAGGTGAGTCAGTAACAGGAACAGTGTATGGGAGGTGAGTCAGTAACAGGAACAGTGTATGGGAGGTGAGTCAGTAACAGGAACAGTGTATGGGAGGTGAGTCAGTAACAGGAACAGTGTATAGGAGGTGAGTCAGTAACAGGAACAGTGTATGGGAGGTGAGTCAGTAACAGGAACAGTGTATGGGAGGTGAGTCAGTAACAGGAACAGTGTATAGGAGGTGAGTCAGTAACAGGAACAGTGTATGGGAGGTGAGTCAGTAACAGGAACAGTGTATGGGAGGTGAGTCAGTAACAGGAACAGTGTATGGGAGGTGAGTCAGTAACAGGAACAGTGTATGGGAGGTGAGTCAGTAACAGGAACAGTGTATGGGAGGTGAGTCAGTAACAGGAACAGTGTATGGGAGGTGAGTCAGTAACAGGAACAGTGTATGGGAGGTGAGTCAGTAACAGGAACAGTGTATGGGAGGTGAGTCAGTAACAGGAACAGTGTATGGGAGGTGAGTCAGTAACAGGAACAGTGTATGGGAGGTGAGCTGCAGTAACAGGAACAGTGTATGGGAGGTGAGTCAGTACAGTGTGAGCAGGAGTGTATGGGAGGTGGTGCAGTAACAGGAACAGTGTATGGGAGGTGAGTCAGTAACAGGAACAGTGTATGGGAGGTGAGTCAGTAACAGGAACAGTGTATAGGAGTTGAGTCAGTGAATCATGGTAGTGTGGTGAGGTGAGGTGGTGTGGGGGCTGAGTCAGTAGCTTAAGGGGAACAGTGTAAGGGAGGTGAGTCAGTAACTTGGGAACAGTGTATGGGAGGTGAGTCAGTAACAGGAACAGTGTGTAATGGGAGGTGAGTCAGTAACAGGAACAGTGTATAGGAGGTGAGTCAGTGCAACAGGAACAGTGTATGGGAGGTGGAGTCAGTAACAGGAACGGTGTATGGGAGGTGAGTCAGTAACAGGAACAGTGTATGGGAGGTGAGTCAGTAGCAGGAACAGTGTATGGGAGGTGAGTCAGTAACAGGAACAGTGTATGGGAGGTGAGTCAGTAACCCAGGAACAGTGTATAGGGAGGTGAGTCAGTAGCAGGAACAGTGTATGGGAGGTGGTCAGTAGTGGGAACAGTGTATAGGTGAGTCAGTAACAGGAACAGTGTATGGTGAAGTAGCTTGGGAACAGTGTAGGGAGTCAGTCCAACAGAGAACAGTGTATGGGAGGGTGAGTCAGTAACAGGAACAGTCAGTAGCAGGAACCCAGTGTATGGGAGGTGAGTGGTAACAGGGAACAGTGTATGGGAGGTGAGTCAGTAACAGGAACAGTGTGTGGGAGGTGAGTCAGTAGTAACAGGAACAGTGTATGGGGAGGTGAGTGAAGTAACAGTGTATGGGGAGGTAGTGCTGGGAACAGTGTATAGGAGTTGAGTCAGTGAATCATGGTAGTGTGGTGAGTTTACATGAAGACTTGCGTTAGCTGTTAGCTCCCTGAATTCATGTCTAGGCTTTAGCTCTGCAGGCTAACAAAGACTTCTGACAAGCAGGGGACCTGGGACCAAACCCAACCCAGTCAGTCACAGCACCAATAAGAGATGGATTTTATGATATCTTATGTTAGGCCCTGTGATAGACTACACGCTGTCTCACTACAGAAACAGGAGATAGACTAGTGTCCTGTCCAGGGGGTGTACTGTACATCAAGCTGTCTCACTACAGAAACAGGAGATAGACTAGTGTCCTGTCCAGGGGGTGTACTGGTACATCAAGCTGCCTCACTACAGAAACAGGAGATAGACTAGTGTCCTGTCCAGGGGGTGTCCTGTACATCGAGCTGCCTCACTACAGAAACAGGAGATAGACTAGTGTCCTGTCCATGAGGTGTCCTGTACATCAAGGTGTCTCACTACAGAAACAGGAGATAGACTAGTGTCCTGTCCAGGGGGTGTACTGGTACATCAAGGTGTCTCACTACAGAAACAGGAGATAGACTAGTGTCCTATCCAGGGGGTGTACTGGCACATCAAGCTGTCTCACTACAGAAACAGGAGATAGACTAGTGTCCTATCCAGGGGGTGTACTGGCACATCAAGCTGTCTCACTACAGAAACAGGAGATAGACTAGTGTCCTGTCCAGGGGGTGTACTGGTACATCAAGCTGTCTCACTACAGAAATAGGAGATACAGAGTAGGATCTTAATTTGAGACATCATTATGTGGATTATAATTAATGGAAAATGTTTGTAGGGGTTAACACATTTTTCGTTAGGGCAAATCACATTTGACATTTCAAAGTGGAAATTACAAACTTTAGAAGCCTTTTTAAAACTCAAATAGACTACAAGTTTGCATTTCCTGCTGTGCCGGAAAATCCTCATGTCAGAAGTCTCAGTGTAGCAGGTAGGCGGAGTCAGGCGCAGGACAACGGAGATGAGGAAATCACGTATCTTTACTCAAATAAAAAACTACCAAAATAGGTAGTAAAAACCAAGCTCACAAATAAAAAGCACCTCTAACATATAACAAACACGCACAAAACCATGAGGGAAACAGAGGGTTTCAAATAAGGAACAAATAATTAAGTGATTGGAAACCAGGTGTGTATAATGAAGACAAAAAAATTTGAAAATTGAAAAGTAGATCGGCGGCAGCTCGAAAACTGGTGACGTCGACCGTCGAAAGCCGCCCGAACAAGGAGAGGGTGTCACGGTTCATGAATTCACAGGCTCTCTCTGGGTGTGTGTGTGTGTGTGTGTGTGTGTGTGTGTGTGAGTGTGTGAGTGTGGGTGTGGCCGCTGATTGCCACTCTGCTCGTTGTCAGCGCCAGCTGACACTCATTGTGGGTGCCTATTTATACTCGTTGTCTTGGTCTTGTGTTTGTCAGTTCGTTTCCCTGTGTTTCTCTCCAGGCCGAGTTCTGTGTACTCCTATGGTTCCGTTCTCCGCTGGACTCTTCGTTCGCTCTCTCTCCTGTGAAGGACTCTATGCTGGGCACGTTCAGGATCGCCAGTCTGGGAATTCCTCTTCGCTCACTGACATTACCGAGGATCGGGTTTCCCCTGCAGTCTCGGCGCTGCTAAGACCCAGACACCTCCTGACACCTTCTATTACCTGTACCTGTTACTTACCTCCTGGATTGCTACTATAAATGTTGAACTATACTCGCTACTGAATCCTCCGTCCTTTTTCACGTGACAGAGGGACCGACTTCGGCTGAAGTCGTGACACCTCAGTACCAAAAGAGTGATCAAATGAAGATCCACCAGGCTCCTGCCTCTTATGGTATCTCCTCTATAAAGAGGTGACCTGTTTACCTGGATACATATGAGCTCTGGTCTGACAGACATCCAGGACTCCTTCCACACAGTGCAAGCAGCAACAGCCCCAAATAGTTCCATTAAATGTATTGCATGTTTACTGGGAACACTTAGGACTTTAATATGCTATGGCCCCGTGGGAACAATTAGGAAAACAATATGCTATGGCCCCATGGGAACACTTAGGACTTTAATACGCTATGTCACCATGGGAACACTTAGGACTTTAATACGCTATGTCACCATGGGAACACTTAGGACTTTAATATGCTATGTCACCATGGGAACACTTAGGACTTTAATACGCTATGTCACCATGGGAACACTTAGGACTTTAATACGCTATGTCACCATGGGAACACTTAGGACTTTAATACGCTATGTCACCATGGGAACACATAGGACTACAATATGCTATGTCACCTTGGGAACACTTAGGACTTTAATATGCTATGGCCCCACGTCGTTTTTCATCTTATTCCTGGCTTAGGTGTGTGTGTGTGTGTGTGTGTGTGTGTGTGTGTGTGTGTGTGTGTGTGTGTGTGTGTGTGTGTGTGTATGTGCCTGCGTGTGTGCCTGCGTGTGTGTGTGCATGTTTGGCAGTACCATCGAGCAGCAAGTGGGAACTGCCAACCTTATTAAATACTACCTACCAACATCTCTCCTAGCCAGTCTTATTAAATACTACCTACCAACATCTCTCCTAGCCAGTCTTATTAAATACTACCTACCAACATCTCTCCTAGCCAGCCTTATTAAATACTACCTACCAACATCTCTCCTAGCCAGCCTTATTAAATACTACCTACCAACATCTCTCCTAGCCAGCCTTATTAAATACTACCTACCAACATCTCTCCTAGCCAGCCTTATTAAATACTACCTACCAACATCTCTCCTAGCCAGCCTTATTAAATACTACCTACCAACATCTCTCCTAGCCAGCCTTATTAAATACTACCTACCAACATCTCTCTAGCCAGCCTTATTAAATACTACCTACCAACATCTCTCCTAGCCAGCCTTATTAAATACTACCTACCAACATCTCTCCTAGCCAGTCTTATTAAATACTACCTACCAACATCTCTCCTAGCCAGCCTTATTAAATACTACCTACCAACATCTCTCCTAGCCAGCCTTATTAAATACTACCTACCAACATCTCTCCTAGCCAGCCTTATTAAATACTACCTACCAACATCTCTACTAGCCAGCCTTATTAAATACTACCTACCAACATCTCTCCTAGCCAGCCTTATTAAATACTACCTACCAACATCTCTCCTAGCCAGCCTTATTAAATACTACCTACCAACATCTCTCCTAGCCAGCCTTATTAAATACTACCTACCAACATCTCTCCTAGCCAGCCTTATTAAATACTACCTACCAACATCTCTCCTAGCCAGCCTTATTAAATACTACCTACCAAAATCTCTCCTAGCCAGCCTTATTAAATACTACCTACCAACATCTCTCCTAGCCAGCCTTATTAAATACTACCTACCAACATCTCTCCTAGCCAGTCTTATTAAATACTACCTACCCAACATCTCTCCTAGCCAGCCTTATTAAATACTACCTACCAACATCTCTACTAGCCAGCCTTATTAAATACTACCTACCAACATCTCTCCTAGCCAGTCTTATTAAATACTACCTACCCAACATCTCTCCTAGCCAGCCTTATTAAATACTACCTACCAACATCTCTACTAGCCAGCCTTATTAAATACTACCTACCAACATCTCTCCTAGCCAGCCTTATTAAATACTACCTACCAACATCTCTCCTAGCCAGCCTTATTAAATACTACCTACCAACATCTCTCCTAGCCAGCCTTATTAAATACTACCTACCAACATCTCTCCTAGCCAGCCTTATTTAAACACTGGAGTGTGTGTGTGTGGGGTCGTGGGAGGTCCACGCCATCTGATGATCTGTTCAGCAGTCTTATGGCTTGGGGGCAGAAGCTGCTAAGGAGCGTATAGGTAGGGATAAAAGGTACAGTAGTCATCCCACAGTGCTCCGGGTCAAAAGTAATGGTAAAGCATTACCATTACAACCTCAACAGAGTCTATGTGTAGAGGATGGGGGTAGTACCAGGATGCTCAATAGAGTCTATGTGTAGAGGATGGGGGTAGTACCAGGATGCTCAATAGAGTCTATGTGTAGAGGATGGGGGTAGTACCAGGATGCTCAACAGAGTCTATGTGTAGAGGACGGGCCATGGGGGTAGGACCCCAACAGGTAGAACACCTTCACGTCTTTACAGGCAGAGAGGAGAACTATAGTGTTTGACTGACCTATGTGACACTATGTGATCCTGAAGTCATACATTCCCTGACATTACCTTTCAGAAGTCTTCTTCTCTCATTACCTATTGATGAGACGGTAAGTAGTACACTTTAAAGACTCTCCTCTCCCTCTCTCCTTCCTCCATGCCACTCTATCCCTCCATTCCATCATCCCTTCCTCCTTCCATCCATCTCTCCTTCCCTATCTCCCTCCCTCCATCTCTTCTCCTTTATTTTCCTGGCTGACAGGCTGTTATTTCCCTCAAACTCTCCCTCCCTCCGCCCCGTCATCTCTCCCTCCCTTCCCTCCCTCCCGTCCTCGTCTCCTTTATTTCCTGAGAGGACACCGTCCTGAGTCCTCTCCTCTCCTGAGCCAACCTAGCTGTATGTATTGTTTAAACATTGACGTGGTCTTTCCAGGAAGCACAGTGTTGAGTGGTTTAAGGTAGGAGGGGGTTCCTAACCATCTTAACCATCCAGTTTACTATCCATCTGTGGTAAAGTAAGGGGATACCTCTCTCTAGGCTCTTTTCATGACCACGGTGCCACACTAAACCACACTGGACCAGAGGAGAGATCAAGAGGACCATATTCTAAGTTAACCCCATTACTGAAGACATAAGTGGTCAGCTGCACGATTAAGTTCAGGGCAACTTCTACATATATAATACACACTGAGCACTGCACTCTTAGATCTCCTTATGACTTTCTCTATTCAAAACAACTGAGTAGCTTTTACATCAGTTCTCCCTTCATCTGAATTCATCTGAGAACCCCCTCTCTCTTGATTAGGCCAATTCAATTTGAATAATACATGTTTTACATTTTATATTTAACCTTTTATTTAACTAGGCAAGTCAGTTAAGAACAAATTCTTATTTACAATGACGGCCTACCCCCGGCCAAACCCGGACGAGCCAATTGTCGCCATGGCTGCGCCATATGGGACCCAATCACGGCCGGTTGTGATGCAGCCTGGATACAAATCACGGTGTCTGTAGTGACGCCTCAAGCACTGAGATGCATTGTCTTAGACCGCTGCGCCACTCGGGAGCCCAAATAGGCAATACATTTCTCTCTTGGACAAACCATTCAACCAGTGGCCAAACTAGCTGCATTATTCAATCATTGCCAAGCCTAATCTCTATTGGAAAGGAAATTATGTCCTCAAGGAAAAACAATTTCATTTCTTTGGCTTTTCTGAAACTGAGTTCTGTGAAGGTGGTTGGTTCTGAAGGTGATGGATTTTCGAGCGCCATTGACTATGTGACATTTAGAGAAGAGTTAGAGGTCAAGGTCGAATGTCAGGGTTTTTGGTTCTGTGAAAAGAGGGAAGAGGAGGAGGTAGAGAGAAGAGGAGGAGGTAGAGAGAAGAGGAGGAGGTAGAGAGAAGAGGAGGAGGTAGAGCGAAGAGGAGGTAGAGAGAAGAGGAGGAGGTAGAGAGAAGAGGAGGAGGTAGAGCGAAGAGGAGGAGGTAGAGAGAAGAGGAGGAGGTAGAGCGAAGAGGAGGAGGTAGAGCGAAGAGGAGGAGGTAGAAAGAAGAGGAGGAGGTAGAGAGAAGAGGAGGAGGTAGAGAGAAGAGGAGGAGGTAGAGTGAAGAGGAGGAGGTAGAGCGAAGAGGAGGAGGTAGAGAGAAGAGGAGGAGGTAGAGCGAAGACGAGGAGGTAGAGAGAAGAGGAGGAGGTAGAGAGAAGAGGAGGAGGTAGAAAGAAGAGGAGGAGGTAGAGAGAAGAGGAGGAGGTAGAGAGAAGAGGAGGAGGTAGAGAGAAGAGGAGGGAGAGAGAGGAGGAGAGAAGAGGAGGAGAGAGAAGAGGAGGAGGTAGAGAGAAGAGGAGGAGGTAGAGCGAAGAGGAGGAGGTAGAGCGAAGAGGAGGAGGTAGAGAGAAGAGGAGGAGGTAGAGAGAAGAGGAGGAGGTAGAGAGAAGAGGAGGAGAGCAGGAGAGGAGGAGGTAGAGAGAAGAGGAGGAGGTAGAGCGAAGAGGAGGTAGAGGAGGATGAAGAGGATGAAGCTGAGGTAGAGGAGTTAGAGGAGGTGGTAAAGGAGGATGAGGAGGAGGTAGAGCGAAGAGGGTGATAGAGAAAGAGGGAGACTTACCCTGCATGGTGGTGCTGGTGGGCTCAGAGAAAAGCGGAACGAGGAGGAGGTAGACGAGGTAGACGAATGACAGCCCATTGTACCGGAACAAACAAGCTGTAACAGACACACACAGATATTAGTAATTGAATGAAAAGTAGTGACAGTAAAAACAACATATTTAACATCCTTGAACTGTTAAGAGTTCCACACAGTATTGATCATAGACATATGAAGACAGATGAGATATCCGTACATGGCTGTTTGGTCTGAACATGTCCCATACAGATATCTGCACATGGCTGTTTGGTCTGAACATGTCCCATACAGATATCTGCACATGGCTGTGGTATTGATGTTTGGTCTGTAAGATATCAGCCTCAGAGAGAATACACTTGATGTAGTTGAATCATCCTGACGGTCTCTGGGTGTTATTGTGAACTCAGCATAGGAACAATTAACATGCTGAGGTCTACCATGTTAATAATGTGAAAGGAGAACTATCGCCTTATGGTGAGAATAGCCGACTTGAGAGATCGGTTTCAGACGTAATCGTTAGGCAAAGAAAATTTAAGTGTATAAAATGATGAAACAGTGTCTGTGCTACCAGTAAATACAGGCAGTAGTGTTAATCCCGCGACACAGTCCCCGCAGCAGGACAATTCTCTCATGACTTCTGTAAAGAAATGCTGTCGGCAAGCTCAGTGTCTCTCATTCAGCTGATAGAAACTTTTGACCTGTTCTCCCCATTAAGCAACGAGTTGGAGTCTGAGGCCGAGCATTCTCAGGTCTCTCCTCCACCCGTTACTGGGTCTGAGGCCGAGCATTCTCAGGTCTCTCCTCCACCCGTTACTGGGTCTGAGGCCGAGCATTCTCAGGTCTCTCCTCCACCCGTTACGGGGTCAGAGGTCGAGGCTTCTCAGGTCTCTCCTCCACCCGTTATGGGGTCAGAGGCCAAGCCTTCTCTGGTCTCTCCTCCACCTGTTACGGAGTCAGAGGCCGAAGCCTCCCACCATTAGCTCTGACAAATTGAAAGCTCTAGTCATTGCTGACTCCAATACCCGCAGTATTAGACTTAAAAATAATCATCCAGCGATCATACACTGTTTACCAGGGGGCAGGGCTACTGACGTTAAGGCTAATATGAAGATGGTTCTGGCTAAAGCTAAATCTGGCGAGTGTAGATGGTATAGGGATGTTATCCACGTCGGCACCAACGATGTTAGGATGAAACAGTCAGAGGTCACCAAGAGCAACATAGCTTCAGCGTGTAACTTAGCTAGAAAGATGTGTCGGCATCGAGTAATTGTCTCTGGCCCCCTCCCAGTTAGGGGGAGTGATGAGCTCTACAGTCTCACAACTCAATCGCTGGTTGAAAACAGTTTTCTGCCCTTCCCAAAAGATAGAATTTGTAGATAACCGAAAGAGATTGTGATAATATCTCACATCTCAAAATAGAACTACTTAATGTTAGATCCCTCACTTTCAAGGTAGTCATAGTCAATGAACTAATCACTGATCATAAACATGATGTGATTGGCCTGTCTGAAACATGGCTCAAACCTGATGAATTTACTGAGTTAAATGAGGCCTCTCCTCCTGATTCCACTAGTGACCATATCCCCCGCGCAACCTGCGTTTTAATCTTTTGAGCTTCTAGTCCTTAAGTCTATGCAGCCTACTCAATCACTTGTTATAGCTACTGTTTACAGGCTTCTGGGCAGTATACAGCGTTCCTCCCTGAGTTCCCTAGATTCCTATTGGACCTCATAGTCATGGCAGATAATATAAAAAAAATTGTGACTTCAATATTCACATGGAAAAGTCCACAGACCCACTCCAAAAGGCTTTCGGAGCCATCATCGACTCAGTGGATTTTGTCCAACATGTCTCGGGACCTACTCACTGCCACAGTCATACTCTGGATCTAGTTTTGTCCCGTAGAATACAAATAATGGATCTAAATGTTTTTCCTCATAATCCTGGAATATCCGACCACCATTTTATTGCATTTGCAATCGCAACAAATAATCTGCTCAAACCCCGACCAAGGATTATCAATAGCCGCACCATAAATTCTCTGACAACCCAAAGATTCCTAGATGCCCTTCCAGACTCCCTCCACCTACCCAAGGACGTCAGAGTACAAAAATCAGTTAACCACCTAACTGAGGAACTAAATTTAACCGTAAAGCGTAAAACCCTAGATGAAGTCGCACAGCTAAAAACAAAAAAACATTTGTTACAAGAAAGTCCCTGGTATACCAGAGCCCTGAAGCAAGCGTCCAAAAAATTGCAACGGAAATGGTGCTCCACCATATTGGAAGTCTTCCGACTAGCTTGGAAAGCCAATACCGTGTCGAAGAGCCCTCACTGTTGCCCAATCAGCCAGCTTTTCCAACCTGATTGAGGAGAATAAAAACGATCCAACATTTATTTTTGATACTAAAAAGCAGCATTCCCCAAGAGAGGATGGCTTTCACTTCAGCAGTAATATTTAATTAACTTCTTCGAACAAAAAGATCATGATCAATAGAAAGCAAATTACGGTCTCCTCTTTGAATCTGCATGTTTCTCCAAAAAACTCAGTTTTCCTGAGTCAGCATAGAACTGTAAATCAAATCAAACCTTATTGGTCACATACACATGGTTAGCAGATGTTAATGCGAGTGTAGCGAAAAGCTTGTGCTTCTAGTTCCGACAGTGCAGTAGTATCTAACAAGTAATCTAACAAATTCTTGTAACTCTTTTGACACATTCACGAAAATAATCATGTCCTCTAAACTTTCCAGCTGCATACTGGACCCTTTTCCAACTAAATTACTGAAAGAGCTGCTTCCTGTGCTTGGCCCTCCTATGTTGAACATAATAAACGGCTCCCTATCCACCGGATGTGTACCAAACTCACTAGAAGTGGCAGTAATAAAGCCTCTCTTGAAAAAGCCAAACCTTGACCCGGGAAAATGTTTAAAAAAAACTGTTAGCCTATATCGAATCTCCCATTCTTCCCAATTTATTTTGAAAAAGCTGTTGCGCAGCAACTCACTGCATTCCTGAAGACAAATAACGTATACGAAATACTCCAGTCTGGTTTTAGACCCCATCATAGCACTGAGACTGCACTCAGACCGAGGCTCTGCATCTGTCCTCGTGCTCCTAGACCTTAGTGCTGCTTCTGATACCATCGATCACCACATTCTGTTGGAGAGACTGGACCCTAATTACACAGACAAGTTCTGGCCTGGTCTAGATCTTATCTGTCGGAAAGATATCAGTTTGTCTCTGTGGATGGTTTGTTCTCTGAAAAATCTATTTTCGGTGTTTCTGAAGGCTCCGTTTTAGGACCACTATTGTTTTCACTATATGTTTCACCTCTTGGTGATGTCATTCGGGAAACATGTTTACTTTCACTGCTATGCGAACGACACACAGCTGTACATTTCGATGAAACATGGTGAAGCCACAAAATTACCTACCCTGGAAGGCTATGTTTCAGACATAAGGAAGTGGATGGTGTCAATTTTTTTTTTTACTTTTAAACAAAACAGAGATGCTAGTTCTAGGTCCCAAGAAACAAAGAGATATATTGTTGGATCTGACAATTAATCTTGATGGGGTTGTACAAGTCGTGAAGGAACTCGGCATTACTCTGGACCCTGATCTCTCTTTTGACAAACATATCAAAAATATTTAAAGGGCAGCTTTTTCCCATCTTCATAACATTGCACAAATCAGAAAAGCTAATCCATGTTTTTTGTCGCTTCTAGATTAGACTACTGCAATGCTCTGCTCTTATGGACCTGCTCCTACTTATGTCTCTGATTTGGTCCTACACATACGGTCACAAGACGCAGCCCTCCTTACTGTCCCTAGAATTTCTATACAAACAGCTGGAGGCATGTCTTTCTCCTATAGAGCTCAGTTTTTTATGGAACGATCTGCCTATCCATGTGAGAGACGCAGACTCTGTCTCGACCTTTAAGTCTCATCTTTTCAGTAGGTCCTACGATTGAGTGTAGACTGGCCCAGGGGTGTGAAGGTGAACAGCAAGGCACTGGACTGACGAAACACCCTTGCTGTCTCTGCCTGGCCGGTTCCCCTCTCTCCACTGGGATTCTCTTCCTCTGACCCTATTACGGAGGGCGAGTCACTGGCTTACTGGTGCTCTCCCATGCTGTCCCTAGGAGTGGTGCATCACATCGTGACAGGCTTTTTTTTCCGCTACACTCGACTTGAGTTGGTTGAGACACAGACGTGATCTTCCTGTCCGGTTTTATCCCCCCCTTTGGGCTCGTGCGGTGGAGGAGATCTTCGTGGGCTATACTCAGCCTTGTCTCGGGGTAGGAAGTTGGTGGTCTGTTGATATCCCTCTAGTGGTGTGGGGTTATATCCTGCCTGGTTGGCAGGAAGTATGCTCCCTCTAATTCTCTCTCTCCCCCTCTCTCCTCCCGGGGGACGTCACCGCTAGGACCAATCCTCAGGACTACCTGTTGCTTGCTGTAGAAGGCTAATGTTAACTAGCTAATGTTGCACATGAAAGGAGGTTAGGCTAGCTAGCAAGCATTTTACCAGGTAGTCTAGGACAACAACAACTAAAAGTGTGTGCTGTATGACAGAGTGATAGACCGTTTAATCAACATGAAAGAGAGGAGGATGGTGTTTCTCTACCAGTAGGGTGATTCAACATGTTTTCTATACTTGCACGAACGAGCGCACGCACACACACACACACACACACACACGTGCACATGCACACGCAAACACGCACACAGAAATCCGAACCATGGACAGCCACATCCTATTTAGCTTATGTTGATTGGACTAAATTGTTTTTTTGGTATATTTTAGATGTCACTGTATTAAACTAAGCAGAGGTGATTTGATGATGTTGAAATGTTGAAGTTGAAACGGTGCTGGAATTTGCGACTTGCGGTGACTCTCTGTGGTTGTAAATCAATAGTTGTTGCGTTGTCCGAAAATGTCGAAAACATTACCGAAAACATGACCTTGCTTGACCATTGCTGTAGGTCATGGAACCGTTTGTTACATGCAATGTGCTTTGTAGACTTCACTGGACAGATGTTGCTCTCCGGTTTTGTGATGAAAACAAAAGGTGTGGTTGAATTTATTCTGCCACTGTGTCTTGTTATTGTCTCGGCCTTTAGGCCTAGAAATCACGGCCGCAAAGGTATATGAATTAACAGGTTTTAGAGAAAACAACGCAATTATCACGACACATAGTAATAACATTATGGCTTCTTCTTGGAGAGGGGGAGCTTGGCTTCCCCAGTGATTTTGCCCACACACCGCTACTACCTACCTACACCTTAGTTACTGGTCCACCTGTCTACCCACCCCCTAGTTACTGGTCCACCTGTCTACCTACCCCCTAGTTACTGGTTCACCTGTCTACCTACCTACCAACCTAGTTACTGGTCTATCTGTCTACCTACCCCCTAGTTACTGGTATATCTGTCTACCTAGTACCTACCTACACTAACCCTAACCCTACCGCCCTAGGCTATGCTGACAATGACGTTGCTCATCACTGTACATGCTTACTGAATTAATACTGAAAATGTTTACAGTAATATGGTCTATTACAAATGATACTTGTGGTTGAGAAATACAATACAAAAATCCATAATTTAGTTGAATGTTTTTGACACTGAATATACCTCTTCAAAATAGATGAGCCCAAGCAATCTCCTAATTATTTAATGGTAATAAATACGTTATAACCAAATGGGTAATATTTTCTTACTTTAAAATCTCACAGTGTTTTTCAGATGCTTGGGGAATTAAAACACTCAAAAAGGCGCTCAAGACAATTCCACATGATGTCCATACGCAGTTCATGACGCAGCAATAGATCCATGATCTGAACATTTGGTGAAGGAATTGGAAAAGATATGAACTTTATCAAGTAGCCTAAGACACATTTTCCTGAACTGCCAATCAACAAAGCTTTTTTTTTTTTTTTAAGATATTAACTTGGAGCAGAACAGTACGGAATACGACTGAAAGGTTGCGTGTGTGAAGCACAACCGCCACTGTGAAATAACACGTGTTCATATTAGGGTTTTGCCATAAATAAATGGATTTCAGTGAAATACATGGTTAGTACAAAATCAAAAAACGACTGAATTATAGTGTCATTACTTGTCCAACAAGAACCACAAACATGTAACACTGTACCCAGGCATTGATTAGCCTACTGTAACGTATATATTAATTCCTTCATAAAAGTATGTTATTATTATGGCAATAAACATAATAAAAACGATATATTGTTGTAGGCTGTCATCTGCAATGCCTGAGAGTTTTTTTTTTTTTTAAGACTGTTTTCGTGACTATTTGGATGGCGCATTAGATGCGCAAGAGATGCGGTTCCTTTTTTTATGCATAAAACGTACCTGTTGCTAAACATATCGGAAGAAGCAATCTGAAAATCAGCCCGCAGACCACCTCGGACGCCATCGCTTAGGCCAGTCGGTATTACCACCAGGTACCAAGGGGAGAGGCTGGTCTCACGCACCCAGTTGGGTCTCTGGCATCCCTTCTAGTAAAGTCCTCAGACTCCAAACGGTCAACAAGTTATTTGGTCATGTGTAACCAACATTTTTACGCCAAAATGTAACAATTTAAAGGAAAGAATGCAGTACCATACAGATCACAGCCGTCACGGAAAACGGTAACGTTATTATTTAATGAAGTTATGATTATAATTCCCTCTTCAGTTGGTCAAACCCAGGCTTTGACGCATTGGTGAAATGTGACTTTCCGACTTCTGTTTTGACTGTGGTTCCTGAATCGAACTCCGCAGGACCACCGAGTGATTGACAGGTGTTTCAGCCACTCCGCGGGTTTGTCTGTGTAAGTGCTTTATTCCCCTTGGTAATAAGGGAGAGGGGATGGGACACTTACCCTTGTAATGACTGTAAACAGCGCCAAGCCATGGTGGACTACACTTATCGACAAAAAAAGAAAGACAACACCCCTCTTTAAATCGCAGAAGATATTTAGTCATCTCAACCACGGACCACCACAACTGAAACTATTTCTCTCCTTTATAAAAATAAATAAATAAAGTAATTCTGCTGTTGGAGCTTCAACTGTGTGTGTGTGTGTGTGTGTGTGTGCCCACATAATAGTCCCACACATTATAGGTTGCTCAGACATAAAGATTTGCTTCATCTGTTTCTTATCTGAATCTATTAAAGCAAAGTAATAGAAGAACCCCGTGGTGACAATGCAGACATTGCATGCATCCTGGCTTTGGTGTATACTACATAACAGTGGTGGGAAACGTACCCAATTGTCATACTTGAGTGAAAGTAAAGATACCTTAATAGAAAAGGACTCAAGTAAAAGTGAGCCACCCAGTAAAAGTCAAAGTATTTGGTTTTAAATATACTGTAATTGTAATTGCTAAATTATACTTAAATATCAAAAGTAAAAGTATAAATCATTTCACATTCCTTATATGAAGCAAACCAGATGGCACAATGTTCTTGTTTTTCAATGTATGGATAGCCAGGGACACACTCCAACATTCAGAGGTAATTTACAAACGAAGCATGTGTGTTTAGTGAGTCCGCCAGATCAGAGGCAGTTGGGATGACCAGGGATGTTCTCTGTTTAGTGAGTCCGCCAGATCAGAGGCAGTTGGGATGACCAGGGATGTTCTCTGTTTAGTGAGTCCGCCAGATCAGAGGCAGTTGGGATGACCAGGGATGTTCTCTGTTTAGTGAGTCCGCCAGATCAGAGGCAGTAGGGATGACCAGGGATGTTCTCTGTTTAGTGAGTCCGCCAGATCAGAGGCAGTTGGGATGACCAGGGATGTTCTCTTGATAAGTGCGTGAATTGTACCCTTTTCCTGTCTCGCTAAGCATTCATGTCACGGCTTCAGCCGAAGTTGGTCCCTCTCCTTGTTCGGGCGGCTTTTCGGCGGTCGACGTCAGCGGTCTTCTAGCCGCCACCGATCCATTATTCGTTTTCCTGTTGGTTTTGTCTTCCTTTTTCACCCACCTGGTTTTAATTTCCCATCATTACATGTTCCTTATTTAACCCTCTGTTTCCCCCATGTTTTTGTGCGTGATTGTTTGTTGTAAATTGTTCCGTGTCGAGTGATTGTTTTTCCACTCGTTTGGTAATATTCTGAGTAAAGTTAATGAACACTCTTTTTTTGTTGTCCTGTGCCTGACTCTGCCTTACCGGCATCACGGAGACCATTACAATTCAAAATGTAACAAGTACTTTTGGGTGTCAGGGAAAATGTATGGACTAAAAAGTACATTATTTTCTTCAGGAATGTAGTGGAGTCAAAGTTAAAGTTGTCAAAAATATAAATAGTAAAGTAAAGTTGAGATACCCCAAAAAACGACTTAAGTAGAGCTTCAAATACAGTAAACAATGACTGAAAAACTGTCCTCACCGCCAAGAGTATTACAACAGGACTGAAAATCTGTCCTCACAGCCAAGAGTATTACCACAGGACTGAAAATCTGTCCTCACAGCCAAGAGTATTACAACTGGACTGAAAATCTGTCCTCACTGCCAAGAGTATTCTTTTCTTTATAGAATCTGGAGCCTTACTACGACACACACAGGCGGTTACCAAGTTTAGCCTGGACGTTACTAAGGGTAACCAAGTTTAGCCTGGACATTACTAAGGGTAACCAAGTTTAGCCTGGACGTTACTAAGGGTAACCAAGTTTAGCCTGGACATTACTAGGGGTTACCAAGTTTAACCTGGACGTTACTAGGGGTTACCAAGTTTATCCTGGACATTACTATGGTTTACCAGGTTTAGCCTGGATGTTAATAGGGGTTACCAGATTGAGCCTGGTCTCAGATCAGATTGTGATTAGATCAGATTATATACGGCCATTGGAGTTCGGCAAGACAGCAGATCTGGAACCAGGCTGAAGGTTTATTTTTTTTTACATTTTGTCCCCAGTGTTGTTCAGCAAGTAGCAAAGAGTCATCACCATGATGACTTAAAGATCCAACCTCAGAAAGCTCCTTCCCTCAGACGGATGGATGCCTATCTTCAACAACCACTTGTCTTTGATCCATTATTCATCCATTCCTTTAGAGGAAGAGGAGGGAGGGAGGGTCGAAGATCCTGAACCAAATGGACAGAGCAGTTTTATGTACCCGGCTGAGCGGTGCAGGGCGGACGGTGATGGTTATTTTTTAACAGTCTCTGACTCTCCTTCACTACACATCCCAAATAAGAAATGACAGAGATTGTAGTCTGTGGTATTGTATTAGTTAACTACTACCGAGGCTCAATATTAGAGAGTTGACATGAAACCTGAAGTAGTCTATCTACTGCCAGATTATACTGTTACTTCAAACTCTACATCATTTACTTAAACTTGGATTTGTCTTCTCCATTTGTCATTTGGGTGGGTAGTTATATTTGTCCTATTTCACACATGCACAAATGTATTTTGTTGGCATATCCCAAGTCCCCCTGAGACAACCTGGGAGAGTGGGGTCACGGCCAGGGTCCTGCATTATCAAAGCAACCCTGGAGCAATTAGGGTTAAGTGCATTGTTTTTATGGTTTCTCGGACAAACTAAAAAAAAATTAAAAATGAGACTAACCACTTACAGTGTGTTGTCTTTCAAACCTCCAAACCACATTATATCCAGAAACAACTATAATACCGGGACTGTGAGTCGGGAAGCAGGTTTAATAATGTACAGAAACAACAGAATATCCAGAAACAACAGAATATACAGAAACAACATGATATACAGAAACAACAGAATATCCAGAAACAACATAATATACAGAAACAACATGATATACAGAAACAACAGAATATACAGAAACAACATAATATACAGAAACAACAGAATATCCAGAAACAACATAATATACAGAAACAACATGATATACAGAAACAACAGAATATACAGAAACAACATAATATACAGAAACAACATAATATACAGAAACAACATAATATACAGAAACAACAGAATATACAGAAACAACATAATATACAGAAACAACAGAATATACAGAAACAACAGAATATACAGAAACAACATAATATACAGAAACAACAGAATATGCAGAAACAACATAATATACAGAAACAACAGAATATACAGAAACAACAGAATATACAGAAACAACATAATATACAGAAACAACAGAATATACAGAAACAACATAATATCCAGAAACAACATAATATCCAGAAACAACAGAATATCCAGAAACAACAGAATATACAGAAACAACAGAATATACAGAAACAACATAATATACAGAAACAACATAATATCCAGAAACAACAGAATATCCAGAAACAACATAATATACAGAAACAACAGAATATACAGAAACAACATAATATCCAGAAACAACAGAATATACAGAAACAACATAATATCCAGAAACAACAGAATATCCAGAAACAACAGAATATCCAGAAACAACAGAATATACAGAAACAACAGAATATCCAGAAACAACAGAATATACAGAAACAACATAATATCCAGAAACAACAGAATATCCAGAAACAACAGAATATCCAGAAACAACATAATATACAGAAACAACAGAATATACAGAAACAACAGAATATACAGAAACAACATAATATCCAGAAACAACAGAATATACAGAAACAACATAATATACAGAAACAACATAATATACAGAAACAACAGAATATACAGAAACAACAGAATATACAGAAACAACATAATATCCAGAAACAACATAATGTACAGAAACAACAGAATATCCAGAAACAACATAATATACAGAAACAACATAATATACAGAAACAACAGAATATACAGAAACAACAGAATATACAGAAACAACATAATATAAACAACATAATATACAGAAACAACATAATATACAGAAACAACAGAATATACAGAAACAACAGAATATCCAGAAACAACAGAATATCCAGAAACAACATAATATACGGAAACAACATAATATACAGAAACAACATAATATCCAGAAACAACAGAATATACAGAAACAACATAATATCCAGAAACAACATAATATACAAAAACAACAGAATATCCAGAAAAAACAGAATATCCAGAAACAACAGAATATACAGAAACAACAGAATATCCAGAAACAACAGAATATCCAGAAACAACAGAATATCCAGAAACAACAGAATATCCAGAAAAAACAGAATATCCAGAAACAACAGAATATCCAGAAACAACATATAATATCCAGAAACAACATAATATCCAGAAACAACATAATATCCAGAAACAACATAATATCCAGAAACAACATAATATACAGAAACAACATAATATCCAGAAACAACATAATATCCAGAAACAACATAATATCCAGAAACAACATAATATCCAGAAACAACAGAATATACAGAAACAACATAATATACAGAAACAACAGAATATACAGAAACAACAGAATATACAGAAACAACATAATATACAGAAACAACAGAATATACAGAAACAACAGAATATCCTGAAACAACAGAATATACAGAAACAACATAATATACAGAAACAACAGAATATACAGAAACAACTGAATATACAGAAACAACAGAATATAAACAACATAATATACAGAAACAAATCAAATCAAATTGATTTATAAAGCCCTTCTTACATCAGCTGATGTCACAGAGTGCTGTACAGAAACCCAGCCTAAAACCCCAAACAGCAAGCAATGCAGGTGTAAAAGCATGGTGGCTAGGAAAAACTCCCTAGAAAGGCCAGAACCTAGGAAGAAACCTAGAGAGGAACCAGGCTGTGAGGGGTGGCCAGTCCTCTTCTGGCTGTGCCGGGTGCAGATTATAAAAGAACATGGACAAGATTTTAAAATGTTAATAAAACAGACAGAACAGTTGAAACTGGAGAAGCAGCACGTCCAGGTGGACTCGGGACATCAAGGAGTCATCAGGCCAGGTAGGCCTTGAGGAACGGTCCTAATGCTCAGGTCCTCCGAGAGAGAGAGAGAAGAAAAAAAATAGAAAAAAAAGAAAGAGAGAGAGATAATTAGAGAGAGCATACTTAAATTCACACAGGACACCGGATAAGAGTGGAGAAATACTCCAGATATAACAGACGGCCCCTAGCCCCATAATATACAGAAACAACATAATATACAGAAACAACATAATATACAGAAACAACATAATATACAGAAACAACAGAATATACAGAAACAACAGAATATACAGAAACAACATAATATACAGAAACAACATAATATACAGAAACAACAGAATATAAACCCCCTGTATATAGTCTCCACATTGACTCTGTGCCGGTACACCCTGTATATAGTCTCCACATTGACTCTGTACCGGTACCCCCTGTATATAGTCTCCACATTGACTCTGTACCGGTACCCCCTGTATATAGCCTCCACATTGACTCTGTGCCGGTACCCCCTGTATATAGTCTCCACATTGACTCTGTGCCGGTACCCCCTGTATATAGTCTCCACATTGACTCTGTAACGGTACCCCCTGTATATAGTCTCCACATTGACTCTGTACCGGTACCCCCTGTATATAGTTTCCACAATGACTCTGTACCTGTACCCCCTGTATATAGCCTCCACATTGACTCTGTACCGGAATCCCCCTGTATATAGTCTCCACATTGACTCTGTCCCGGGACCCCACTGTATATAGTCTCAACATTGACTCTGTTCCGGTACCCCCCTGTATATAGTTTCCACAATGACTCTGTACCTGTACCCCCTGTATATAGCCTCCACATTGACTCTGTACCGGAATCCCCCTGTATATAGTCTCCACATTGACTCTGTCCTGGGACCCCACTGTATATAGTCTCCACATTGACTCTGTACCGGTACCCCCTGTATATAGTCTCCACATTGACTCTGTACCGGTATCCCCTTGTATATAGTCTCCAAATTGACTCTGTACCGGTACCCCCCTGTATATAGTCTCAACATTGACTCTGTACCGGTACCCCCTGTATATAGTCCCTGTATATAGTCTCCACATTGACTCTGTACCGGTACCCCCCCTGTATATAGCCTCCACATTGACTCTGTACCGGTACCCCTCTGTAAATAGTCTCCACATTGACTCTGTACCGGTACCCCCTGTATATAGTCTCAACATTGACTCTGTACCGGTACCCCCTGTATATAGTCCCTGTATATAGTCTCCACATTGACTCTGTACCGGTACCCCCTGTATATAGTCCCTGTATATAGTCTCCAAATTGACTCTGTACCGGTACCCCCTTGAATATAGTCTCCACACCGACTCTGTAGCGGTACCCCCTGTATATAGTCTCCACATTGACTCTGTAACGGTACCCCCTGTATATAGCCTCCACATTGACTCTGTACCGGTACCCCCTGTATATAGCCTCCACATTGACTCTGTGCAGTACCCCTGTATATAGTCTCCACATTGACTCTGTACCGGTACCCCCTGTATATAGCCTCCACATTGACTCTGTACCGTAACACCCTGTATATAGTCTCCACATTGACTCTGTACCGGTACCCCCTGTATATAGTCTCCACATTGACTCTGTACCGGTACCCCCTGTATATAGCCTCCACATTGTCTCTGTACCGGTAGCCCCCTGTATATAGCCTCCACATTGACTCTGTACCAGTACCCCTCTGTATATAGTCTCCACATTGACTCTGTACCGGTACCCCCTTGTATATAGTCTCCACATTGACTCTGTGCGGTACCCCCCTGTATATAGTCTGCACATTGATACAGTACCGGTACCCCCTGTATATAGCCTCCACATTGACTCTGTACCGGTACCCCCTGTATATAGCCTCCACATTGACTCTGTACCGGTACCCCCTGTATATAGCCTCCACACTGACTCTGTACCGGTACCCCCTGTATATAGTCTCCACATTGACTCTGTACTGGTACCCCCTGTATATAGTCTCCACATTGACTCTGTACCGGTACCCCTTGTATATAGTCTCCACATTGACTCTGTACCGGTACCCCCTGTATATAGCCTCCACATTGACTCTGTACCGGTACCCCCCCTGTAATCAAATGAAATCAAATTGTATTTGTCACATACACATGGTTAGCAGATGTTAATGCGAGTGTAGCGAAATGCTTATGCTTCTAGTTCCGACCATACAGTAGTATCTAACAAGTAATCTAACAATTTCACAACAACTACCATATAAACACAAGTTTAAAGGAATGAATACGAGTATGTACATATAAATATATGGATGAGCGATGGCCGAACGGCATAGGAAAGTTGCAGTAGATGGTATTGAGTACAGTATATACATATGAGATGAGTAATGTAGGATATGTAAACATTATATAAAGTGGCATCGTTTAAAGTGGCTAGTGATACATTTATTACATCACATTATTTATTATTAAAGTGGATAGAGATTTGAGTCGATGGCCGAACGGCATAGGCAAGATTCAGTAGATGGTATTGAGTACAGTATATACATATGAGATGAGTAATGTAGGATATGTAAACATTATATAAAGTGGCTAGTGATGCATTTATTACATCCAATTTTAATTATTAAAGTGGCTAGAGATTTGAGTCAGTATGTTGGCAGCAGCCACTCAATGTTAGTGATGGCTGTTTAACAGTCTGATGGCCTTGAGAAGTTGTTTTTCAGTCTCTCGGTCCAAGCTTTGATGCACCTGTACTGACCTCGCCTTCTGGATGACAGCGGGGTGAACAGGCAGTGGCTCGGGTGGTTGTTGTCCTTGATGAACTTTTTGGCCTTCCTGTGACATCGGGTGGTGTAGGTGTCCTGGAGGGCAGGTAGTTTACCCCCGGTGATGCGTTGTGCAGTCCTCCCTACCCTCTGGAGAGCCTTACGGTTGTGGGCGGAGCAGTTGCAATACCAGGCGGTGATACAGCCCGACAGGATGCTCTCGATTGTGCATCTGTAGAAGTTTGAGAGTGTTTTTGGTGACAAGCCAAATTTCTTCAGCCTCATGAAGTTGAAGAGGCGCTGTTGCGCCTTCTTCACCATGCTGTCTGTGTGGGTGGACCATTTCAGTTTGTCCGTGATGTGTACGCCGAGGAACTTAAAACTTTCCACCTTCTCCACTACTGTCCCGTCGATGTGGATAGGGGGGTGCTCCCTCTGCTGTTTCCTGAAGTCCACAATCATCTCCTTTGTTTTGTTGACGTTGAGTGAGAGGTTATTTTCCTGACACCACACTCCGAGGGCCCTCACCTCCTCCCTGTAGGCTGTCTCGTCGTTGTTGGTAATCAAGCCTACCACTGTAGTGTCGTCAGCAAACTTGATGATTGAGTTGGAGGCGTGATTGGCCACGCAGTCATGGGTGAACAGGGAGTACAGGAGAGGGCTGAGAACGCACCCTTGTGGGGCCCCAGTGTTGAGGATCAGAGGGGTGGAGATGTTGTTTCCTACCCTCACCATCTGGGGGCGACACGTCAGGAAGTCCATGACACAGTTGCACAGGGTGGTGTCAAGACCTAGGGTCTCGAGCTTAATGACGAGTTTGGAGGGTACTATGGTGTTAAATGAAGAGCTGTAGTCGATGAACAGCATTCTTACGTAGGTATTCCTCTTGTCCAGATGGGTTAGGGCAGTGTGATTGCGATGTATATAGTCTCCAAATTGAATCTGTACCGGTACCCCCTTGAATATAGTCTCCACACCGACTCTGTACCGGTACCCCCGGTATATAGTCTCCACATTGACTCTGTAACGGTACCCCCTGTATATAATCTCCACATTGACTCTGTACCGGAACCCCCTGTATATAGTCTCCACATTGACTCTGTACCGGTACCCCCCTGTATATAGTCCCCACATTGACTCTGTACCGGTACCCCCTTGTATATAGTCTCCACATTGACTCAGTGCCAGTATCCCCCTGTATATAGCCTCCACATTGACTCTGTAGCGGGACACCCCTGTATATAGTCTCCAAATTGAGTCTGTATCGGTACCACCCTGTATATAGCCTCCACATTGACTCTGTACGGGTACCCCCTGTATATAGCCTCCACATTGACTCTGTTCTGGTACCCCCCTGTATATAGCCTCCACAATGACTCTGTTCTGGTACCCCCCTGTATATAGCCTCCACATTGACTCTGTACCGGTACCCCCCTGTATATAGTCTCCACATTGACTCTGTACCCGTACCCCCCTGTATATAGTCTCCACATTGACACTGTACCGGTACCCCCTGTATATAGTCTCCACATTGACACTGTACCATTACCCCCTATATATAGCCTCCACATTGACCCGGTACCCCCTGTATATAGCCTCCACATTGACTCTGTACCGGTACCCCCTGTATATAGTCTCCACATTGACTCTGTACCGGTACCCCCTGTATATAGTCTCCACATTGACTCTGTACCGGTACCCCCTGTATATAGCCTCCACATTGACACTGTACCGGCACCCCCTGTATATAGTCTCCACATTGACTCTGTACCGGTACCCCCCAGCATATAGTCTCCACATTGATTCTGAACCGGTACCCCCTGTATATAGTCTCCAGATTGACTCTGGACCGGTACCCCCCAGAAATATAGTCTCCACATTGACTCTGTGCCGGTTCCCCCCAGAAATATAGTCTCCACATTGACTCTGTACCGGTACCCCCTTGTATATAGTCTCCATCCCGACTCTGTACCGGTACCCCCTGTATATAGTCTCCACATTGACTCTGTACCGGAACCCCCTGTATATAGTCTCCACATTGACTCAGTGCCGGTACCCCCTTGTATATAGTCCACACATTGACTCTGCACAGGTTCCCAACTGTATATTGTCTCCACATTGACTCTGTACCGGTACCCCACTGTATATAGTCTATACATTGATTCTGTACAGGGACCCCCCGGTATATAGTCTCCACATTGACTCTGTACCGTTATCCCCCTGTATATAGTCTCCACATTAACTCTGTACCGGTACCCCCCTGTATATAGCCTCCACATTGACTCTCTACAGGTACCCCCCTGAGTATAGTCTCCACATTGACTCTGTACTGGTACCCCCCTGTATATAGCCTCCACAATGACTCTGTATCGGTACCACCCTGTATATAGTCTCCACATTGACTCTGTACCGGTACCCCCTGTATATAGTCTCCACATTGACTCTGTACCGTTACCCCCTGTATATAGCCTCCACATTGACTCTGTAGCGGTACCGCCTGTATATAGTCTCCACATTGACTCTGTACTGGTACCCCTGTATATAGCCTCCACATTGACTCTGTAGCGGTACCCCCTGTATATAACCTCCACATTGACTCTGTACCAGTAACCCCTTGTATATAGCCTCCACATTGACTCTGTACCGATACCCCCTGTATATAGTCTCCACATTAACTCTGTAGCGGTACCCCCCTGTATATAGCCTCCACATTGACTCTGTACAGGTACACCCTGAGTATAGTCTCCAAATTGACTCTGTACTGGTACCCCCCTGTATATAGCCTCCACAATGACTCTGTACCGGTACCACCCTGTATATAGTCTCCACATTGACTCTGTACCGGTACCCCCTGTATATAGTCTCCACATTGACTCTGTACCGGTACCCCCTGTATATAGCCTCCACATTGACTCTGTGCAGTACCCCCTGTATATAGTCTCCACATTGACTCTGTACTGGTACCCCCTGTATATAGCCTCCACATTGACTCTGTACCGGTACCCCCTGTATATAACCTCCACATTGACTCTGTACCAGTAACCCCTTGTATATAGCCTCCACATTGACTCTGTACCGATACCCCCTGTATATAACCTCCACATTGACTCTGTACCAGTAACCCCTTGTATATAGCCTCCACATTGACTCTGTACCGGTACCCCCTGTATATAGTCTCCACATTGACTCTGTACCGGTACCCCCTGTATATAGTCTCCACATTGACTCTGTACCGTTATCCCCCTGTATATAGCCTCCACATTGACTCTGTACCAGTACCCCTGTATATATTCTCCACATTAACTCTGTACCGGTACCCCCTGTATATAGCCTCCACATTGACTCTGTACCAGTACCCCTGTATATATTCTCCACATTTACTCTGTACCGGTACCCCCCTGTATATAGTCCACACATTGACTCTGTAGCGGTACCCCCCTGTATATAGTTCCCACATTGACTCTGTACCGGTACCCCCTTGTATATAGTCTCCACATTGACTCAGTGCCGGTACCCCCTTGTATATAGTCCACACATTGACTCTGCTAGGGTTCCCAACTGTATATAGTCTCCACATTGACTCTGTACCGGTACCCCCCTGTATATAGTCTATACATTGATTCTGTACAGGGACCCCCCTGTATATAGTCTCCACATTGACTCTGTACCGGTAGCCCTCTGTATATAGTCCCCACATTGACTCTGTAGCGGTACCCCCTGTATATAGCCTCCACATTGACTCTGTACCGGGACACCCCTGTATATAGTCTCCACATTGACTCAGGGCCGGTATCCCCCTGTATATAGTCTCCAAATTGACTCTGTATCGGTACCACCCTGTATATAGCCTCCACATTGACTCTGTACGGGTACCCCCTGTATATAGCCTCCACATTGACTCTGTTCTGGTACCCCCCTGTATATAGCCTCCACAATGACTCTGTTCTGGTACCCCCCTGTATATAGTCTCCACATTGACTCTGTACCCGTACCCCCCTGTATATAGTCTCCACATTGACACTGTACTGCTACCCCCTGTATATAGCCTCCACATTGACTCTGTGCAGTACCCCCTGTATATAGTCTCCACATTGACTCTGTACCCGTACCCCCTGTATATAGTCTCCACATTGACTCTGTGCAGTACCCCCTGTATATAGTCTCCACATTGACACTGTACTGCATTACCCCCTATATATAGCCTCCACATTGACCCGGTACCCCCTGTATATAGCCTCCACGTTGACTCTGTAATGGTACCCCCTGTATATGGCCTCCACATTGACTCTGTACCGGTACCCCCTGTATATAGCCTCCACATTGTCTCTGTACCGGTAGCCCCCTGTATATAGCCTCCACATTGACTCTGTACCGGTAGCCCCCTGTATATAGTCTCCACATTGACTCTGTGCCGGTACCCCCCTGTATATAGTCCGCACATTGATACAGTACCGGTACCCCCTGTATATAGCCTCCACATTGACTCTGTACCGGTACCCCCTGTATATAGTCTCCACATTGACTCTGTACCGGCACCCCCTGTATATAGTCTCCACATTGACTCTGTACCGGTACCCTCTGTATATAGTCTCCACATTGACTCTGTACCGGCACCCCCCTGTATATAGTCTCCACATTGACTCTGTACCGGTACCCCCCAGTATATAGTCTCCACATTGATTCTGAACCGGTACCCACCTGTATATAGTCTCCAGATTGACTCTGTACCGGTACCCCCCAGAAATATAGTCTCCACATTGACTCTGTACCGGTACCCCCCAGTATATAGTCTCCACATTGACTCTGTAGCGGTACCCCCTTGTATATAGTCTCCATCCCGACTCTGTACCGGTACCCCCTGTATATAGTCTCCACATTGACTCTGTACCGGAACCCCCTGTATATAGTCTCCACATTGACTCTGTACCGGTACCCCCCTGTATATAGTTCCCACATTGACTCTGTACCGGTACCCCCTTGTATATAGTCTCCACATTGACTCAGTGCCGGTACACCCTTGTATATAGTCCACACATTGACTCTGCACCGGTTCCCAACTGTATATAGTCTCCACATTGACTCTGTACCGGTACCCCCCTGTATATAGTCTATACATTGATTCTGTACAGGTACCCCCCTGTATACAGTCTCCACATTGACTCTGTATCGGTTCCACCCTGTATATAGCCTCCACATTGACTCTGTACGGGTACCCCCTGTATATAGCCTCCACATTGACTCTGTTCTGGTACCCCCCTGTATATAGCCTCCACAATGACTCTGTTCTGGTACCCCCCTGTATATAGTCTCCACATTGACTCTGTACCGGTACACCCTGTATATAGTCTCCACATTGACACTGTACCGTTACCCCCTATATATAGCCTCCACATTGACCCGGTACCCCCTGTATATAGCCTCCACGTTGACTCTGTAACGGTACCCCCTGTATATAGCCTCCACATTGACTCTGTACCGGTACCCCCTGTATATAGCCTCCACATTGACTCTGTACCGGTACCCCCTGTATATAGCCTCCACATTGTCTCTGTACCGGTAGCCCCCTGTATATAGCCTCCACATTGACTCTGTACCGGTACACCCCTGTATGTCGCCTCCACATTGACTCGGTACCAGTACCCCCCTGTATATAGTCTCCACATTGACTCTGTACCGGTACCCCCTTGTATATAGTCTCCACATTGACTCTGTGCCGGTACCCCCCTGTATATAGTCCGCACATTGATACAGTACCGGTACCCCCTGTATATAGCCTCCACATTGACTCTGTACCGGTACAACCTGTATATAGTCTCCACATTGACTCTGTACCGGTACCCCCTGTATATAGTCTCCACATTGACTCTGTACCGGTAACCCCTGTATATAGCCTCCACATTGACACTGTACCGGCACCCCCCTGTATATAGTCTCCACATTGACTCTGTACCGGTACCCCCCAGCATATAGTCTCCACATTGATTCTGAACCGGTACCCCCCTGTATATAGTCTCCAGATTGACTCTGGACCGGTACCCCCCAGAAATATAGTCTCCACATTGACTCTGTGCCGGTACCCCCCTGTATATAGTCTCCACATTGACTCTGTACCGGTACCCCCTGTATATAGTCTCCACATTGACTCTGTACCGGTACCCCCTGTATATAGTCTCCATCCCGACTCTGTACTGTACCTCCCTGTATATAGTCTCCACATTGACTCTGTGCAGGAACCCCTGTATATAGTCTCCACATTTACTCTGTACCGGTACCCCCTGTATATTGTCTCCACATTGACTCAGTGCCGGTACCCCCTTGTATATAGTCCACACATTGACTCTGCACCGGTTCCCAACTGTATATAGTCTCCACATTGACTCTGTAGCGGTACCCCCCTGTATATAGTCTATACATTGATTCTGTACAGGGACCCCCCTGTATATAGTCTCAACATTGACTCTGTACCGGTACCCCCTGTATATAGCCTCCACATTGACTCTGTACCGGTACCCCCTGTATATAACCTCCACATTGACTCTGTACCAGTAACCCCTTGTATACAGCCTCCACATTGACTCTGTACCGGTACCCCCTGTATATAGTCTCCACATTGACACTGTACCGTTACCCCCTATATATAGCCTCCACATTGACCCGGTACCCCCTATATATAGCCTCCACGTTGACTCTGTAACGGTACCCCCTGTATATAGCCTCCACATTGACTCTGTGCAGTACTCCCTGTATATAGCCTCCACATTGACTCTGTACCGGTACCCCCTGTATATAGCCTCCACATTGTCTCTGTACCGGTAGCCCCCTGTATATAGTCTCCACATTGACTCTGTACCGGTACCCCCTGTAAATAGCCTCCACATTGACTCTGTAGCGGTACACCCCTGTATGTCGCCTCCACATTGACTCTGTACCAGTACCCCCTTGTATATAGTCTCCACATTGACTCTGTACCGGTACCCCCTTGTATATAGTCTCCACATTGACTCTGTACCGGTACCCCCTTGTATATAGTCTCCACATTGACTCTGTACCGGTACCCCCCTGTATATAATCTCCACATTGACTCTGTACCGGTACCCCCTTGTATATAGTCTCCACATTGACACTGTACCGTTACCCCCTATATATAGCCTCCACATTGACCCGGTACCCCCTGTATATAGCCTCCACATTGACTCTGTACCGGTACCCCCTGTATATAGTCTCCACATTGACTCTGTACCGGTACCCCCTGTATATAGTCTCCACATTGACTCTGTACCGGTAGCCCCTGTATATAGCCTCCACATTGACACTGTACCGGCACCCCCTGTATATAGTCTCCACATTGACTCTGTACCGGTACCCCCCAGCATATAGTCTCCACATTGATTCTGAACCGGTACCCCCATGTATATAGTCTCCAGATTGACTCTGGACCGGTACCCCCCAGAAATATAGTCTCCACATTGACTCTGTGCCGGTTCCCCCCAGAAATATAGTCTCCACATTGACTCTGTAACGGTACCCCCTTGTATATAGTCTCCATCCCGACTCTGTACCGGTACCCCTTGTATATAGTCTCCACATTGACTCTGTACCGGAACCCCCTGTATATAGTCTCCACATTGACTCAGTGCCAGTACCCCCTTGTATATAGTCCACACATTGACTCTGCACCGGTTCCCATCTGTATATTGTCTCCACATTGACTCTGTACCGGTACCCCCCTGTATATAGTCTATACATTGATTCTGTACAGGGACCCCCCTGTATATAGTCTCCACATTGACTCTGTACCGTTATCCCCCTGTATATAGTCTCCACATTAACTCTGTACCGGTACCCCCCTGTATATAGCCTCCACATTGACTCTCTACAGGTACCCCCCTGAGTATAGTCTCCACATTGACTCTGTACTGGTACCCCCCTGTATATAGCCTCCACAATGACTCTGTATCGGTACCACCCTGTATATAGTCTCCACATTGACTCTGTAGCGGTACCCCCTGTATATAGTCTCCACATTGACTCTGTGCAGTACCCCCTGTATATAGCCTCCACATTGACTCTGTGCAGTACCGCCTGTATATAGTCTCCACATTGACTCTGTACTGGTACCCCCTGTATATAGCCTCCACATTGACTCTGTAGCGGTACCCCCTGTATATAACCTCCACATTGACTCTGTACCAGTAACCCCTTGTATATAGCCTCCACATTGACTCTGTACCGATACCCCCTGTATATAGTCTCCACATTAACTCTGTACCGGTACCCCCCTGTATATAGCCTCCACATTGACTCTGTACAGGTACCCCCCTGAGTATAGTCTCCAAATTGACTCTGTACTGGTACCCCCTGTATATAGCCTCCACAATGACTCTGTACTATACCACCCTGTATATAGTCTCCACATTGACTCTGTGCAGTACCCCCTGTATATAGTCTCCACATTGACTCTGTGCAGTACCCCCTGTATATAGCCTCCACATTGACTCTGTACAGTACCCCTGTATATAGTCTCCACATTGACTCTGTACTGGTACCCACTGTATATAGCCTCCACATTGACTCTGTACCGGTACCCCCTGTATATAACCTCCACATTGACTCTGTACCAGTAACCCCTTGTATATAGCCTCCACATTGACTCTGTACCGATACCCCCTGTATATAACCTCCACATTGACTCTGTACCAGTAACCCCTTGTATATAGCCTCCACATTGACTCTGTAGCGGTACCCCCTGTATATAGTCTCCACATTGACTCTGTACCGGTACCCCCTGTATATAGTCTCCACATTGACTCTGTACCGTTATCCCCCTGTATATAGCCTCCACATTGACTCTGTACCAGTACCCCTGTATATATTCTCCACATTAACTCTGTAGCGGTACCCCCTGTATATAGCCTCCACATTGACTCTGTACCAGTACCCCTGTATATATTCTCCACATTGACTCTGCACCGGTTCCCAACTGTATATAGTCTCCATATTGACTCTGTATCGGTACCACCCTGTATATAGCCTCCACATTGACTCTGTACGGGTACCCCCTGTATATAGCCTCCACATTGACTCTGTTCTGGTACCCCCCTGTATATAGCCTCCACATTGACTCTGTTCTGGTACCCCCCTGTATATAGCCTCCACATTGACTCTGTACGGGTACCCCCTGTATATAGTCTCCACATTGACTCTGTACCCGTACCCCCCTGGGTATTGTCTCCACATTGACTCTGTACCGTTACCCCCTATATATAGCCTCCACATTGACCCGGTACCCCCTGTATATAGCCTCCACGTTGACTCTGTACCGGTACCCCCTGTATATAGCCTCCACATTGACTCTGTACCGGTAGCCCCCTGTATAGAGCCTCCACATTGACTCTGTACCGGTACCCCCCTGTATATAGTCTCCACATTGACTCTGTACCGGTACCCCCTGTATATAGTCTCCACATTGACTCTGTACCGGTACCCCCCTGTATATAGCTTCCACATTGACTCTGTACCAGTACCCCCTGTATATAGTCTCCACATTGACTCTGTACCTGTAGCCCCTTGTATATAGTCTCCACACCGACTCTGTACCGGTACCCCCTGTAAATAGTCTCCACATTGACTCTGTACCGGATCCCCTGTATATAGTCTCCACATTGACTCTGTACCGGTACCCCCCTGTATATAGTCCACACATTGACTCTGTAGCGGTACCCCCTTGTATATAGTCTCCATCCCGACTCTGTACCGGTACCCCCTGTATATAGTCTCCACATTGACTCTGTACCGGAACCCCCTGTATATTGTCTCCACATTGACTCAGTGCCGGTACCCCCTGTATATAGCCTCCACATTGACTCTGTACTGGTACCCCCTGTATATAGTCCACACATTGACTCTGCACCGGTTCCCAACTGTATATAGTCTCCACATTGACTCTGTAGCGGTACCCCCCTGTATATAGTCTATACATTGATTCTGTACAGGGACCCCCCTGTATATAGTCTCCACATTGACTCTGTACCGGTACCCCCTGTATATAGCCTCCACATTGACTCTGTACCGGTACCCCCTGTATATAACCTCCACATTGACTCTGTACCAGTAACCCCTTGTATACAGCCTCCACATTGACTCTGTACCGGGAACCCCCTGTATATAGTCTCCACATTGACTCTGTACCGATACCCCCTGTATATAGCCTCCACATTGACTCTGCACTGGTACCCCCCTGTATATAGTCTCCACATTGACTCTGTACCGTTATCCCCCTGTATATAGCCTCCACATTGACTCTGCACTGGTACCCCCCTGTATATAGTCTCCACATTGACTCTGTACCGTTATCCCCCTGTATATAGTCTCCACATTGACTAATTACCGGTACCCCCCTGTAAATAGTCTCCACATTGACTCTGTACCGGTACCCCCCTGTATATAGTCTCCACCTCCACATTGACTCTGTACCAGTATCCCCTTGTATATAGTCTCCACATTGACTCTGTACCGGTACCCCCCTGTATATAGTCTCCACATTAACTCTGTACCGGTACCCCCCTGTATATAGCCTCCACATTGACTCTGTACCGGTACCCCCCTGTATATAGTCTCCACCTCCACATTGACTCTGTACCGGTATCCCCTTGTATATAGTCTCCACATTGACTCTGTACCGTTATCCCCCTGTATATAGCCTCCACATTGACTCTGTAAAGGTAGCCCCCTGAGTATAGTCTCCACATTGACTCTGTACTGGTACCCCCCTGTATATAGCCTCCACAATGACTCTGTACCGGTACCACCCTGTATATAGTCTCCACATTGACTCTGTACCGGTACCCCCTGTATATAACCTCCACATTGACTCTGTACCAGTAACCCCTTGTATATAGCCTCCACATTGACTCTGTACATGTAGCCCCTTGTATATAGTCTCCACACCGACTCTGTAGCAGTACCCCCTGTAAATAGTCTCCACATTGACTCTGTACCGGATCCCCCCTGTATATAGTCCACACATTGACTCTGCACCGGTACCACCCTGTATATAGCCTCCACATTGACTCTGTACGGGTACCCCATGTATATAGCCTCCACATTGAATCTGTTCTGGTACCCCCCTGTATATAGCCTCCACATTGAATCTGTTCTGGTACCCCCCTGTATATAGCCTACACATTGACTCTGTACGGGTACCCCCTGTATATAGTCTCCACATTGACTCTGTACCCGTACCCCCCTGGGTATTGTCTCCACATTGACTCTGTACCGGTACCACTTGTATATAGTCTCCACATTGACTCTGTACCGTTACCCCCTATATATATAGCCTCCACATTGACCCGGTACCCCCTGTATATAGCCTCCAAATTGACTCTGTACCGGTAGCCCCCTGTATATAGCCTCCACATTGACTCTGTACCGGTACCTTGTATATAGTCTCCATCCCGACTCTGTACCGGTACCCCCTGTATATAGTCTCCACATTGACTCTGTACCGGAACCCCCTGTATATTGTCTCCACATTGACTCAGTGCCGGTACCCCCTTGTATATAGTCCACACATTGACTCTGCACCGGTTCCCAACTGTATATAGTCTCCACATTGACTCTGTACCGGTACCCCCCTGTATATAGTCTATACATTGATTCTGTACAGGGACCCCCCTGTATATAGTCTCCACATTGACTCTGTACCGGTACCCCCTGTATATAGCCTCCACATTGACTCTGTACCGGTACCCCCTGTATATAACCTCCACATTGACTCTGTACCAGTAACCCCTTGTATACAGCCTCCACATTGACTCTGTACCGGGAACCCCCTGTATATAGTCTCCACATTGACTCTGTACCTATACCCCCTGTATATAGCCTCCACATTGACTCTGCACTGGTACCCCCCTGTATATAGTCTCCACATTGACTCTGTACCGTTATCCCCCTGTATATACTCTCCACATTGACTAATTACCGGTACCCCCCTGTAAATAGTCTCCACATTGACTCTGTACCGGTACCCCCTGTATATAGCCTCCACATTGACTCTGTACCAGTAACCCCTTGTATATAGCCTCCACATTGACTCTGTAGCGGTACCCCCTGTATATAGTCTCCACCTCCACATTGACTCTGTACCGGTACCCACTGTAAATAGCCTCCACATTGACTCTGTACCGGTACCCCCCTGTATATAGTCTCCACATTGACTCTGTAGCGGTACCCCCTGTATATAGCCTCCACATTGACTCTGTACCGGTACCCCCCTGTATATAGTCTCCACATTGACTCTGTAACGGTACCCCCTGTATATAGTCTCCACATTGACTCTGTACCGGTACCCCCTGTATATAGCCTCCACATTGACTCTTTACCGGTACCCCCTGTATATAGTCTCCACATTGACTCTGTACTGGTACCACCTGTATATAGCCTCCACATTGACTCTGTACCGGTACCCCCTGTATATAACCTCCACATTGACTCTGTACCAGTAACCCCTTGTAGATAGCCTCCACATTGACTCTGTACCGATACCCCCTGTATATAGTCTCCACATTAACTCTGTACCGGTACCCCCCTGTATATAGCCTCCACATTGACTCTGTACAGGTACCCCCCTGAGTATAGTCTCCACATTGACTCTGTACTGGTACCCCCCTGTATATAGCCTCCACAATGACTCTGTACCGGTACCACCCTGTATATAGTCTCCACATTGACTCTGTACCGGTACCCCCTGTATATAGTCTCCACATTGACTCTGTACCGGTACCCCTTGTATATAGCCTCCACATTGACTCTGTACCGGTACCGCCTGTATATAGTCTCCACATTGACTCTGTACTGGTACCCCCTGTATATAGCCTCCACATTGACTCTGTCCGGTACCCCCTTGTATATAGCCTCCACATTGACTCTGTACCGATACCCCCTGTATATAGCCTCCACATTGACTCTGTACCGGTACCCCCTGTATATAGTCTCCACATTGACTCTGTACCGGTACCCCCTGTATATAGTCTCCACATTGACTCTGTAGCGGTACCCCTTGTATATAGCCTCCACATTGACTCTGTACCGGTACCGCCTGTATATAGTCTCCACATTGACTCTGTACTGGTACCCCCTGTATATAGCCTCCACATTGACTCTGTGCAGTACCCTGTATATAACCTCCACATTGACTCTGTACCAGTAACCCCTTGTATATAGCCTCCACATTGACTCTGTACCGATACCCCTGTATATAGCCTCCACATTGACTCTGTACAGTACCCCCTGTATATAGTCTCCACATTGACTCTGTACCGGTACCCCCTGTATATAGTCTCCACATTGACTCTGTACCGGTACCCCCTGTATATAGTCTCCACATTGACTCTGTACTGGTACCCCCTGTATATAGCCTCCACAATGACTCTGTACCGGTACCACCCTGTATATAGTCTCCACATTGACTCTGTGCAGTACCCCCTGTATATAGTCTCCACATTGACTCTGTAGCGGTACCCCTTGTATATAGCCTCCACATTGACTCTGTACCGGTACCGCCTGTATATAGTCTCCACATTGACTCTGTACTGGTACCCCCTGTATATAGCCTCCACATTGACTCTGTGCAGTACCCCCTTGTATATAGCCTCCACATTGACTCTGTACCGATACTCCCTGTATATAGCCTCCACATTGACTCTGTACCGGTACCCCCTGTATATAGTCTCCACATTGACTCTGTGCAGTACCCTGTATATAGTCTCCACATTGACTCTGTAGTACTCCCTTGTATATAGCCTCCACATTGACTCTGTACCGGTACCGCCTGTATATAGTCTCCACATTGACTCTGTACTGGTACCCCCTGTATATAGCCTCCACATTGACTCTGTACCGGTACCCCCTGTATATAACCTCCACATTGACTCTGTACCAGTAACCCCTTGTATATAGCCTCCACATTGACTCTGTACCGATACCCCCTGTATATAGCCTCCACATTGACTCTGTACCGGTACCCCCTGTATATAGTCTCCACATTGACTCTGTGCAGTACCCCTGTATATAGTCTCCACATTGACTCTGTACCGGTACCCCCTGTATATAGCCTCCACATTGACTCTGTACCGGTACCCTCTGTATATATTCTCCACATTGACTCTGTACCGATACCCCCTGTATATAGCCTCCACATTGACTCTGTACCGGTACCCCCTGTATATAGCCTCCACATTGACTCTGTACCAGTACCCTCTGTATATATTCTCCACATTAACTCTGTACCGGTACCCCCCTGTATATAGCCTCCACATTGACTCTGTACAGGTACCCCCCTGAGTATAGTCTCCACATTGACTCTGTACTGGTACCCCTTGTATATAGCCTCCACATTGACTCTGTACCGGTACCCCCCTGTATATAGCCTCCACATTGACTCTGTACCAGTACCCCCTGTATATAGTCTCCACATTGACTCTGTAGCGGTACCCCCAGAATATAGTCTCCACATTGACTCTGTGCCGGTACCCCCTGTATGTAGTCTCCACATTGACTCTGTACCGGTACCCAGCTTTATATAGTCTGCACATTGACTCTGTACCGGGACACCCCTGTATATAGTCTCCACATTGACTCTGTACCGGTACCCCCAGAATATAGTCTCCACATTGACTCTGTATCGGTACCACCCTGTATATAGCCTCCACATTGACTCTGTACCGGTACCCCCCTGTATATAGCCTCCACATTGACTCTGTACCGGGACACCACTGTATATAGTCTCCACATTGACTCTGTACCCGTAGCCCCTTGTATATAGCCTCCACATTGACTCTGTACCGATACCCCCTGTATATAGTCTCCACATTAACTCTGTACCGGTACCCCCCTGTATATAGCCTCCACATTGACTCTGTACAGGTACCCCCCTGAGTATAGTCTCCACATTGACTCTGTACTGGTACCCCCCTGTATATAGCCTCCACAATGACTCTGTACTGTACCACCCTGTATATAGTCTCCACATTGACTCTGTGCAGTACCCCCTGTATATAGTCTCCACATTGACTCTGTACCAGTACCCCTTGTATATAGCCTCCACATTGACTCTGTACAGTACCGCCTGTATATAGTCTCCACATTGACTCTGTACTGGTACCCCCTGTATATAGCCTCCACATTGACTCTGTAGCGGTACCCCCTGTATATAACCTCCACATTGACTCTGTACCAGTAACCCCTGTATATATTCTCCACATTAACTCTGTACCGGTACCCCCCTGTATATAGCCTCCACATTGACTCTGTACAGGTACCCCCCTGAGTATAGTCTCCACATTGACTCTGTACTGGTACCCCTTGTATATAGCCTCCACATTGACTCTGTACCGGTACCCCCCTGTATATAGCCTCCACATTGACTCTGTACCAGTACCCCCTGTATATAGTCTCCACATTGACTCTGTAGCGGTACCCCCAGAATATAGTCTCCACATTGACTCTGTATCGGTACCACCCTGTATATAGCCTCCACATTGACTCTGTACCGGTACCCCCCTGTATATAGCCTCCACATTGACTCTGTACCGGGACACCCCTGTATATAGTCTCCACATTGACTCTGTATCGGTACAACCCTGTATATAGCCTCCACATTGACTCTGTACCGGTACCCCCCTGTATATAGTCTCCACATTGACTCTGTATCGGTACCACCCTGTATATAGCCTCCACATTGACTCTGTGCCGGTACCTCCCTTCCATAATATAAACAATTTAAACAACATAATGTAAACACCATAATATAAACAATATAATATAAACACCATAATTTAAACACCATAATATATACACCATAATATAAAATCCATAATATAAACAATATAATATAAACAATATAAACAACATAATATAAACACCATAATATAAACAACATAATGTAAACAACATAATATAAACAACATAATATAAACAACATAATATAAACAACATAAAATAAACAATTTAAACAACATAATTTAAACAACATGATATAAACAACATAATATAAACAACATAACATAAACAATTTAAACAACATAATATAAACAACATAACATTAACAATATAAACAACATGATATAAACAACATAGTATAAACAAAATAATATAAACAATTTAAACAACATAATATAAACAACATAATATAAACAACATGATATAAACAACATAATATAAACAACATAATTTAAACAACATGATATAAACAACATAATATAAACACCATAATATAAACACCATAATATAAACAATATAATATAAACACCATAAACAATATAAACAACATAATATAAACAACATAGTATAACACCATAATATAAACAACATAATATAAACAACATAATATAAACAATTTAAACAACATAATATAAACAACATAACATAAACAATATAAACAACATGATATAAACAACATAATATAAACAACATAATATAAACAACATAGTATAAACAACATAATATAAACAATATAAACAACATGATATAAACACCATAATATAAACACCATAACATAAACAACATAATATAAACACCATAATATAAACACCATAATATAAACAACATAATATAAACAACATAATATAAACAACATAATATAAACAATTTAAACAACATAATATAAACAACATAACATAAACAAAACACCATAATATAAACACCATAGTTTAAACAACATAGTATAAACATCATAATATAAACAATATAATATAAACAATATAACCACCATAATATAAACACCATAATATAAACACCATAATATAAACAACATGATATAAACACCATGATATAAACACCATAATACAAACAACATAATATAAACAACATGATATAAACAACATAATATAAACACCATAATATAAACACCATAATATAAACAACATAATATAAACACCATAATATAAACACCATAATATAAACACCATAATATAAACAACATAATATAACCACCATAATAGAAACACCATAATATAAACAACATAATATAAACAACATAATATAAACACCATAATATAAACACCATAATATAAACAACATAATATAAACACCATAATATAAACACCATAATATAAACACCATAATATAAACAATATAATATAAACACCATAATATAAACACCATAATATAAACACCATAATATAAACACCATAATATAAACACCATAATATAAACACCATAATATAAACAACATAATATAAACACCATAATATAAACACCATAATATAAACAATATAATATAAACACCATAATATAAACACCATAATATAAACACCATAATATAAACACCATAATATAAACACCATAATATAAACACCATAATATAAACAACATAATATAAACACCATAATATAAACACCATAATATAAACACCATAATATAAACAACATAATATAAACACCATAATATAAACACCATAATATAAACACCATAATATAAACAACATGATATAAACACCATGATATAAACACCATAATACAAACAACATAATATAAACAACATGATATAAACAACATAATATAAACACCATAATATAAACACCATAATATAAACAACATAATATAAACACCATAATATAAACACCATAATATAAACACCATAATATAAACAACATAATATAACCACCATAATAGAAACACCATAATATAAACAACATAATATAAACAACATAATATAAACACCATAATATAAACACCATAATATAAACAACATAATATAAACACCATAATATAAACACCATAATATAAACACCATAATATAAACAATATAATATAAACACCATAATATAAACACCATAATATAAACACCATAATATAAACACCATAATATAAACACCATAATATAAACACCATAATATAAACACCATAATATAAACACCATAATATAAACACCATAATATAAACACCATAATATAAACAACATAATATAAACACCATAATATAAACAACATAATATAAACACCATAATATAAACACCATAATATAAACACCATGAGAATAATTTCCAAAGGAAGTGCAATCAGAATCACATCATCACATTCCTGTAGACATTGATTCAGTGTGAAATCCACACCGTTTGTTGTTCAATATCCACATGGATGCACTTTGTCTATTAAAATGGCTTTGTAGCCCACTACTGATGGTGTGTGTGTGTGTGTGTGTGTGTGTGTGTGTGTGTGTGTGTGTGTGTGTGTGTGTGTGTGTGTGTGTGTGTGTGTAGCCTACTACTGCCACTGTTTAAGTGGGTTCTTGGGTGGTCCTCTGTGTTTGAAGGCTGAAAACACATCTTGTATCTCAGTGGGAACAGAACAACTAAAACGTCAACCATCATGTAAATGATTTTTTTTAAACATTGTACTACACGATCAATATACTGTAATAAAAGCAAAATCTGTTTCGAGACTCGTCATTATCGCACAGCGCGGCGCATTTTTGTTTGACTGAAGTGCAGACGTATTACAGCTGAGATACTGTTCTTAACCCTGGAAACCTCGAAGAACATAGAAATGGACTGCCTGATGAAGCACGTTTTTTGTTGTTGTTGTTCAGTAATGTACTTTAGTTCCGTAGCATTAAAAACGACCTATAAATCAACGTCCACATGTTCCACTGAATACTGTTACTCTGCCATCCAGGATGTGTGTTTGTTTGTTTGTTTGTTTGTTTGTTTACCCCCTTGGGCGACGAGTAAACAACATCCTATAGCAACATATAGCCGTATCTGTCCGGTACCATGATAGGACTCGGCTGGGTTGGCCCGTACAGACATGCATCCCCTTAACCAGCTGTAACCTACAGGTGCCAGATCTTAATTTCGACCTCTTTCGTCGCAGGAGGAAATTATTCCAGCAGCAGGAGGATTTGAATATCTGAAGAAATATTTAGAATGGCCACCAGGGGGCAGCTGGAAGCGGTGTTTGTATACAGTGCCTTATGTAAGGCTAGGTAATAGACTACAGCACATCTCCTAGGAATTCTGATGTGGATTTTAATAAACAGACTTATTCGTAGAGGGCAAATGTATTTTTTCGTTAAGGGAAAATTACATCAACTGTTTTATTAAGATAGCATTGTGTCCCACCCTCCATATGGAGCCTCCAGACAGCATTATGTCCCACCCTCCATATGGAGCCTCTAGACAGCATTATGTCCCACCCTCCATATGGAGCCTCCAGACAGCATTGTGTCCCACCCTCCATATGGAGCCTCCAGACAGCATTATGTCCCACCCTCCATATGGAGCCTCCAGACAGCGTTGTGTCCCACCCTCCATATGGAGCCTCCAGACAGCGTTGTGTCCCACCCTCCATATGGAGCCTCCAGACAGCATTGTGTCCCACCTTCCATATGGAGCCTCCAGACAGCATTATGTCCCACCTTCTATATGGAGCCTCTAGACAGCATTATGTCCCACCCTCCATATGGAGCCTCCAGACAGCGTTGTGTCCCACCCTCCATATGGAGCCTCCAGACAGCATTATGTCCCACCCTCTATATGGAGCCTCTAGACAGCATTATGTCCCACCCTCCATATGGAGCTTCCAGACAGCGTTGTGTCCCACCCTCCATATGGAGCCTCCAGACAGCATTATGTCCCACCCTCCATATGGAGCCTCCAGACAGCATTATGTCCCACCCTCCATATGGAGCCTCCAGACAGCATTATGTCCCACCTTCCATATGGAGCCTCCAGACAGCGTTATGTCCCACCTTCCATATGGAGCCTCCAGACAGCGTTATGTCCCACCCTCCATATGGAGCCTCCAGACAGCATTATGTCCCACCTTCCATATGGAGCCTCCAGACAGCGTTATGTCCCACCTTCCATATGGAGCCTCCAGACAGAGTTATGTCCCAACCTCCATATGGAGCCTCCAGACAGCATTATGTCCCACCCTCCATATGGAGCCTCCAGACAGAGTTATGTCCCACCCTCCATATGGAGCCTCCAGACAGCGTTATGTCCCACTCTCCATATGGAGCCTCCAGACAGCGTTGTGTCCCACCCTCCATATGGAGCCTCCAGACAGCATTGTGTCCCACCCTCCATATGGAGCCTCCAGACAGCATTGTGTCCCACCCTCCATATGGAGCCTCCAGACAGCATTATGTCCCACCCTCTATATGGAGCCTCTAGACAGCATTATGTCCCACCCTCCATATGGAGCCTCCAGACAGCGTTGTGTCCCACCCTCCATATGGAGCCTCCAGACAGCATTATGTCCCACCCTCCATATGGAGCCTCCAGACAGCATTATGTCCCACCCTCCATATGGAGCCTCCAGACAGCATTATGTCCCACCCTCTATATGGAGCCTCTAGACAGCATTATGTCCCACCCTCCATATGGAGCTTCCAGACAGCGTTGTGTCCCACCCTCCATATGGAGCCTCCAGACAGCATTATGTCCCACCCTCCATATGGAGCCTCCAGACAGCATTATGTCCCACCCTCCATATGGAGCCTCCAGACAGCATTATGTCCCACCTTCCATATGGAGCCTCCAGACAGCGTTATGTCCCACCTTCCATATGGAGCCTCCAGACAGCGTTATGTCCCACCCTCCATATGGAGCCTCCAGACAGCATTATGTCCCACCTTCCATATGGAGCCTCCAGACAGCGTTATGTCCCACCTTCCATATGGAGCCTCCAGACAGAGTTATGTCCCAACCTCCATATGGAGCCTCCAGACAGCATTATGTCCCACCCTCCATATGGAGCCTCCAGACAGAGTTATGTCCCACCCTCCATATGGAGCCTCCAGACAGCGTTATGTCCCACTCTCCATATGGAGCCTCCAGACAGCGTTGTGTCCCACCCTCCATATGGAGCCTCCAGACAGCATTGTGTCCCACCCTCCATATGGAGCCTCCAGACAGCATTGTGTCCCACCCTCCATATGGAGCCTCCAGACAGCATTATGTCCCACCCTCTATATGGAGCCTCTAGACAGCATTATGTCCCACCCTCCATATGGAGCCTCCAGACAGCGTTGTGTCCCACCCTCCATATGGAGCCTCCAGACAGCATTATGTCCCACCCTCCATATGGAGCCTCCAGACAGCATTATGTCCCACCCTCCATATGGAGCCTCCAGACAGCGTTGTGTCCCACCCTCCATATGGAGCCTCCAGACAGCATTGTGTCCCACCCTCCATATGGAGCCTCCAGACAGCATTATGTCCCACCCTCCATATGGAGCCTCCAGACAGCGTTGTGTCCCACCCTCCATATGGAGCCTCCAGACAGCATTATGTCCCACCCTCCATATGGAGCCTCCAGACAGCATTGTGTCCCACGCTCCATATGGAGCCTCCAGACAGCATTATGTCCCACCCTCCATATGGAGCCTCCAGACAGCATTATGTCCCACCTTCCATATGGAGCCTCCAGACAGCATTATGTCCCACCCTCCATATGGAGCCTCCAGACAGCATTATGTCCCACCCTCCATATGGAGCCTCCAGACAGCATTATGTCCCACCCTCCATATGGAGCCTCCAGACAGCGTTATGTCCCACCCTCCATATGGAGCCTCCAGACAGCATTATGTCCCACCCTCCATATGGAGCCTCCAGACAGCATTATGTCCCACCCTCCATATGGAGCCTCCAGACAGCATTATGTCCCACCCTCCATATGGAGCCTCCAGACAGCATTATGTCCCACCCTCCATATGGAGCCTCCAGACAGCATTATGTCCCACCTTCCATATGGATCCTCCAGACAGCATGTCCCACCTTCCATATGGAGCCTCCAGACAGCGTTATGTCCCACCTTCCATATGGAGCCTCCAGACAGCATTATGTCCCACCCTCCATATGGAGCCTCCAGACAGCATTATGTCCCACCCTCCATATGGAGCCTCCAGACAGTATTATGTCCCACCCTCCATATGGAGCCTCCAGACAGCATTATGTCCCACCCTCCATATGGAGCCTCCAGACAGCATTATGTCCCACCCTCCATATGGAGCCTCCAGACAGCATTATGTCCCACCTTCCATATGGAGCCTCCAGACAGCGTTATGTCCCACCTTCCATATGGAGCCTCCAGACAGCATTATGTCCCACCCTCCATATGGAGCCTCCAGACAGCATTATGTCCCACCTTCCATATGGAGCCTCCAGACAGCGTTATGTCCCACCTTCCACATGGAGCCTCCAGACAGCGTTATGTCCCACCCTCCATATGGAGCCTCCAGACAGCATTATGTCCCACCCTCCATATGGAGCCTCCAGACAGCGTTATGTCCCACCTTCCATATGGAGCCTCCAGACAGAGTTATGTCCCACCCTCCATATGGAGCCTCCAGACAGCATTATGTCCCACCCTCCATATGGAGCCTCCAGACAGCGTTATGTCCCACCTTCCATATGGAGCCTCCAGACAGCGTTGCCGGATCAAGCATAAATCAGCTATTAGTCCTGCTTACAACCAAAGTCTTTTAAGATATGTTTGCCCTCTGGTTGGTATTGTAATCGGAACAACTTAGTCCTTTCAGAACAGACTATGGGTGATTAATCTATTTGACAAGCATTCTGTACAATAGAAATACATTATTTTATAGTTTACCCCGGCCAATCTACTGTGGCAATTTACCCAAAACTTTGTATGAATGGAACTAATGTTGCTGTAGCCTACTGTTATTATTTTATTTGTTTCCTATGTATCTTATCCAGTGTATCTTATCCAGTGGGGTTGAGTTATTTGTCCTAGAAGGACGCGGGTCAGGATCAAACCCTCGCCAACACAGGCAGTGCTTCATTTGTTAATTTGGGAGGTCCCAGAACACATAATGTAGCAGTAGAACAAATATCACCATATCGGAATATAACGGAATATAACTTACCGAATAAATCATTGTAGGCTAAAGCAGAACACACATATGAGAATATACAGTCGGAATATACAGTCGGAAGTTTACATACACCTTAGCCAAATACATGTAAACTCAGTTTCATGTCAACTCAATTCATGTAAACTCAATTCCTGACATTTAATCCTAGTAAAAGTTCCCTGTTTTATGTCAGTTAGGATCACCACTTTATTTTAAGAATGTGAAATGTCAGAATAATAGTAGAGAGAAGGATTTATTTCAGCATTTATTTCTTTCATCACATTCCCAGTGGGTCAGGAGTTTACATACACTCAATTAGTATTTGGTAGCATTGCCTTTAACTACGGACCGGTGCGTCACAGGCGTCCCACCTACGACAACATCCGGGGAAATGCAGAGCGCCAAATTCAAATTACAAAAATACTCATATTAAACATTCATGAAAATACAAGTGTTGTACACCATTCAAAAGCTTAGAATGTTGTTAATCTAACAGCGTTGTCAGATTTCAAAAAGGCTTTACGGCGCAAGCAGAACATTTGAATGTCAGAGGACAGCGCCCAGCATACTTTTTCAATTAACATAATATCATAACCAGCACAGGTGTCACAAAACTCAAAAATAACGATAAAATAAACTGTTTACCTTTTAAGATCTTCCTCTGATGGCAATCCAAAGGGTCTACACAATAAATGGTCCTTTTGTTCGATAACGTCCCTCTTTATATCCATAAAGCTCCGTTTAGTTGGCGTGTTTTGTTCAGTAATCCACCTGCTCAAAGGCGTTCAACCATGCAGACAAACTGCAATCCCAAAAGTACTGGTAAAGTTTGTCGAAACAAGTCAAACAACGATTCTAATCAATCCTCAGGTACCCTAATATGTAAATAAACTATAATATTTCAGACGAAAAATAACCTTCTCAATAGAAAAGGAAAATAACGAAGCATCCGCACTCAATCATGCGCACCAAACAGTACAGTCCACTCCATGGTCCACCAGGAAAAACAGCTATTACTCGTTGGTTTTTCTGGGCCTGAGTAACAGGCATTTTACTTTGGGCACACCAGACTCTCCGAACCTCCGAACACTGCCCCATAGCCCTAACAGTTTTGGGTCAAACGTTTCAGGTAGCCTTCCACAAGCTTCCCACAATAAGCTGGGTGAATTTTGGCCCATTCTTCTTGACAGAGCTGGTGTAACTGAGTCAGATTTATAGGCATCCTTGCACACACACGCTTTTTCAGTTCTGCCCACAAATTTTCTATAGGATTAAGGTCAGGGCTTTGTGATGGCCACTCCAATACCTTGACTTTGTTGTCTTTAAGCCATTTTGCCACAACTTTGGAAGTATGCTTGGGGTCATTGTCCATTTGGAAGACCCATTTGCGACCAAGCTTCAACTTCCTGACTGTTGTCTTGAGATTTTGCTTCAATATATCCACATAATTTTCCTACCTCATGATGCCATCTATTTTGTGAAGTGCACCAGTCCCTCCAGCAGCAAAGCACCCCCACAACATGATGCTGCCACCCCGTACTTCACTTCACGGTTGGGATGGTGTTCTTCGGCTTGCAAGCCTCCCCCTTTTTCCTCCAAACATAACGACAGCCATTATGGCCTAAAAGTTATATTTTTGTTTCATCAGACCAGAGGACATTTCTCAAAAAGTAGGATCTTTGTCCCCATGTGTAGTTGCAAACCGTAGTCTGGCTTTTTATGGCGGTTTTGGAGCAGTGGCTTCTTCCTTGCTGAGCGGCCTTTCAGGTTAAGTCGATATAGGACTCGTCTTACTGTGGCTATAGATACTTTTGTACCTGTTTCCTCCAGCGTCTTCACAAGGTCCTTTGCTGTTGTTCTGGGGTTGATTTGCACTTTTCGCACCAAAGTACGTTCATCTCTAGGAGACAGAACACATCTCCTTCCTGAGTGGTATGACGGCTGCGTGGTCCCATGGTGTTTATACTTGCATACTATTGTTTGTACAGATGAACGTGTTACCTGCTTCCAAGGATGAACCAGACTTGTGGAGGTCTAAACATTTTTTTATGAGGTCTTGACTGATTTCTTTGGATTTTCCCATGATGTCAAGCAAAGAGGCACTGAGTTTGGAAGTAGGCCTTGAAATACATCCACAGGTACACCTCCAGTTGACTCAAATTATGTCAATTAGCCTATCAGATGTTTCTAAAGCCATGACATCAACTTCTGACCCACTGGAATTGTGATACAGTGAATGATAAGTGAAATAATGGCTCTTTGTTTTTTGTATGTTACTGTACGTTCCACCCACTCTTCTGCTAGTTTAATCCCTCCAGTCGTTTCTAGACCCAAGCTCCCTACCTTTTTGCATGTTGTACAGCCCAACTTTGAATTCTGCATGATAATCCAGGGGTTATATGTTTGCTTGTTATTGAACTGCAAATTGCACCTGCTCCGAGCATTTCGGCGGTGGATGCACTGCCCCCCCCCACCAGCTCCCTGCCCCCCTCCCCCACCAGCTCCCTGCACAGGGTAATGCACAGGGTAATGCCAGGGTAATCCAAAGGGTAATGCACATGTTAATCCACAGGGTAATGCACAGGGTAATCCACAGGGTAATACACAGGGTAATGCACATGGTAATCCACAGGGTAATGCACATGGTAATCCACAGGGTAATGCACATGGTAACCCACAGGGTAATGCACAGGGTAATGCACGGGGCAATCCACAGGGTAATCCACAGGGTAATGCACATGGTAATCCACAGGGTAATGCACAGGGTAATCCACAGGGTAATGCACATGGTAATCCACAGGGTAATGCACAGGGTAACGCACAGGGTAATCCACAGGGTAATGCACAGGGTAATGCACAGGGTAATAACGTTAAAGCTTTTAACACAGTAATAATGATGATCTGAGATGCCTGAGGATAAGAGCACTTCACCACTCTGACCAACACCCTAACAGTTTCTAACCTTGACAACATTACTGAACAACATTACTGAACAACATTACTGAACTTGTTTTACAACCAATTTTACAACCTGTGTCAAAATGGTAGGAGAGATGGAGACCCGCAAACTGTGGAGAAACGAGTGGTCAAATCCAACATGGTGAACTGGTATTTGAAATGCTCATGACAGTTGGTCGCCTATATTCACGGATTGTTATTTTGTAGAAAAATATATATATTTTTAGTGATTTTTAGTTATATTCATAAGTATTCTAGCAAATACCTGAGAATGTTCAATAACTATTTGTGAAATGCATACCATACCAGTTTGAATTTATACAAGTCTTATCCACTTACAGTCATCACAAGGTAGCTAGGTAGGACAACCACAAATTCACAGTCATAGTCAGTCAAACTTTTCCTCAATAAAGCAATACGGTTCCATTTTGGACTCACAACAGAGCCTTTTGATGAGTTAAGGCTCACATTTTTTCTCTAGAGCCATGAGAGCTGTAGGCGATAACAGCTTTGTAATATCAGCTGTACATTATCTATTATCCATATAGGATAATAGGAAAGTTTGACTGACTATGACTGTGATTTGTGGTTGATAATACACATGGTGTATTGTCCATGAACACCTCGCACTGATCACTTCTATTGCGTTAACTTGTACTGCCGTGACTCAGACGACTGACTAGCGTAAATGGATAATAAGATGCTAGTTGGAGGTGTATTGTCCATGAAAACTTCGCACTGATCACTTCTATTGCGTTAGCTTGTACTGCCGTGACTCAGACGACTGACTAGCGTAAATGGATAATAAGATGCTAGTTGGAGGTGTATTGTCCATGAAAACTTCGCACTGATCACTTCTATTGCGTTAGCTTGTACTGCCGTGACTCAGACGACTGACTAGCGTAAATGGATAATAAGATGCTAGTTGGAGGTGTATTGTCCATGAAAACTTCGCACTGATCACTTCTATTGCGTTAGCTTGTACTGCCGTGACTCAGACGACTGACTAGCGTAAATGGATAATAAGATGCTAGTTGGAGGTGTATTGTTAGAATCCAGTGCAGCCTTCGATGTTATTGATCATAAATTGTTAGTTATTTATCCAATAGAACCCGTAGAGAGTGTTCTTCAATAGAAGCTTCTCTAACATGAGATATGTAGGGTACGGTGTCCCCCTCAGAGCAGTTGTTTTTTGGGGACGTTACTCTTCTCTATTTTTTACAAATGATTTGCCACTTGTCTTACAAGAAGAAGATACAATGACTGTGTATGCTGATGATTAAACACACTACACATCAGCACCTCCGGCCAGTGAGCTCACTGAGACTCTTGGCAAGGAGTTAAAGCCCGTGTCAGAATGGACAATTAACAACAAACTGGTCTTAAACACATCTAAAACCCAAAAGGATTGTATTTGGTTTAAACTGCCAGTGGTTGATACATGATGTTTCATTAATATAAACTGGCAGTGGTTGATACATGGTGTTTCATTAATATAAACTGGCAGTGGTTGATGCATGGTGTTTCATTAATATAAACTGGCAGTGGTTGATACATGGTGTTTCATTAATATAAACTGGCAGTGGTTGATACATGATGTTTCATTAATATAAACTGGCAGTGGTTGATACATTAATATAAACTGGCAGTGGTTGATACATGGTGTTTCATTAATATAAACTGGCAGTGGTTGATACATGGTGTTTCATTAATATAAACTGGCAGTGGTTGATACATGGTGTTTCATTAATATAAACTGGCAGTGGTTGATACATGGTGTTTCATTAATATAAACTGGCAGTGGTTGATACATGGTGTTTCATTAATATAAACTGGCAGTGGTTGATACATGGTGTTTCATTAATATAAACTGGCAGTGGTTGATACATGGTGTTTCATTAATATAAACTGGCAGTGGTTGATACATGGTGTTTCATTAATATAAACTGGCAGTGGTTGATACATGGTGTTTCATAATAATAAACTGACAGTGGTTGATACATGGTGTTTCATTAATATAAACTGGCAGTGGTTGATACATGATGTTTCATTAATATAAACTGGCAGTGGTTGATACATTATGTTTCATTAATATAAACTGGCAGTGGTTGATACATGGTGTTTCATTAATATAAACTGGCAGTGGTTGATACATGGTGTTTCATTAATATAAACTGGCAGTGGTTGATACATGGTGTTTCATTAATATAAACTGGCAGTGGTTGATACATGGTGTTTCATTAATATAAACTGGCAGTGGTTGATACATGGTGTTTCATAATAATAAACTGCCAGTGGTTGATACATGGTGTTTCATTAATATAAACTGGCAGTGGTTGATACATGGTGTTTCATTAATATAAACTGGCAGTGGTTGATACATGGTGTTTCATTAATATAAACTGGCAGTGGTTGATACATGGTGTTTCATTAATATAAACTGGCAGTGGTTGATACATGGTGTTTCATTAATATAAACTGGCAGTGGTCGATACATGGTGTTTCATTAATATAAACTGGCAGTGGTTGATACATGATGTTTCATTAATATAAACTGGCAGTGGTTGATACATGGTGTTTCATTAATATAAACTGGCAGTGGTTGATGCATGGTGTTTCATTAATATAAACTGGCAGTGGTCGATACATGGTGTTTCATTAATATAAACTGGCAGTGGTTGATGCATGGTGTTTCATTAATATAAACTGGCAGTGGTTGATACATGGTGTTTCATTAATATAAACTGGCAGTGGTTGATACATGGTGTTTCATTAATATAAACTGGCAGTGGTTGATACATGGTGTTTCATTAATATAAACTGGCAGTGGTTGATACATGATGTTTCATTAATATAAACTGGCAGTGGTTGATACATGGTGTTTCATTAATATAAACTGGCAGTGGTTGATGCATGGTGTTTCATTAATATAAACTGGCAGTGGTCGATACATGGTGTTTCATTAATATAAACTGGCAGTGGTTGATGCATGGTGTTTCATTAATATAAACTGGCAGTGGTTGATACATGGTGTTTCATTAATATAAACTGGCAGTGGTTGATGCATGGTGTTTCATTAATATAAACTGGCAGTGGTCGATACATGGTGTTTCATTAATATAAACTGGCAGTGGTTGATGCATGGTGTTTCATTAATATAAACTGGCAGTGGTTGATACATGGTGTTTCATTAATATAAACTGACAGTGGTTGATACATGGTGTTTCATTAATATAAACTGGCAGTGGTTGATACATGGTGTTTCATTAATATAAACTGGCAGTGGTTGATACATGGTGTTTCATTAATATAAACTGGCAGTGGTTGATACATGGTGTTTCATTAATATAAACTGGCAGTGGTTGATACATGGTGTTTCATTAGCATAAACTGGCAGTGGTTGATACATTGTGTTTCTTTAATAGGAATCTAATGCACCTGGTGTATTAGGTGAATGATGGTCAGATCCAGAATTGATCTGTTTCTCATTTCTCCCCCACTTTTACAGATTGTACAAAAACGTCATAAACTTGCTCCTTTGACTGATCATGAAATTATATTACTGAAGTTAGAATGTTCTGATAAATTCCAATTGCATTCGAGGACACTGGAAGCTTAATAATTCACTCCTAAATGATAAAGTCCTCAACAAGAGCATAAAGAGCTTAATCGGGGACTTGTTTAATTCAAATGATTTAGAACCAAAAGATGGAAGTAAACTGGGAAATATTTACATTTCATAGTAAGATTTATCGCCGTTACACTCAGTAAGGAAATAAAGAAGCAAAAAGTGTTCTGTTCTTTTAGAAAAGCTTCAGCAGAGGAAGAAACAGATTTGAATAAAACTACACTGAACAAAAATATAAACGCAACATGCAACAATTTCAAAGATTTTACTGAGTTACAGTTGATTGGGAAATCAGTCAATTGTAATAAATTAAATAGGACCTAATCTATGGGTTTTGCATGACTGGGAATACAGATATGCATCTGTTGGTCACAGATTTAAAAAAAAAAAATTAAGTAAGGGCGTGAATCAGAAAACCCAGTCAGTATCTGGTGTGACCACCATTTGCCTCATGCAGCACGACACATCTCCTTCACATAGAGTTTATCAGGCTGTTGATTGTGGCCTGTGTAATGATGTCCCACTCCTCTTCAATGGCTGTGCGAAGTTGCTGGATATTAACATTACATTCTCTTTCAACAGCTCTAGTGGACATTCCTGCAGTCAGCATGCCAATTGCACGTTCCCTCAAAACTTGAGACATCTGTGGCATTGTGTTGTGTGACAAAACTGCACATTTTAGGCCTTTTATTGTCACCAGCACAAGGTGCACCTGTGTAATGATCATGCTGTTTAATCAGCTTCTTGACGTGCCACACCTGTCAGGCGGATGGATTATCTTGGCGAAGGAGAAATGCTCACTAACAGGGATGGAAACAAATTTGCGCGCACAACAATTGTAGAGAAAAAAAGCTTTTTGTTTGTACGAAACATTTCTGGGATCTTTTATTTCAGCTCCTGAAACATGGGACCAACACTTTACATGTTGCGTTTATAATTTTTGTTTCAGTGTAGATCAAATGTACCATTGATTTAGCTAAATGGACCTTCATTACATCTGGATCAAGATGGGTCGACGAGGGTGAGAAAAACACAAGATATTTTTCTATAAGAGAACATCTCTTCTCTATTCTATTCTATAGTAGATATTAGAGATGCTCTTAAATCCATGAAGAAGGGCAAAGCACCTGGAACAGATGGTCTTTCTGTGGAATTTTATTGACACTTTTGGGAGCATTTAGACATAGATATTCAACATGAACCAAGAATGCCTAGCTAAGGGTGAGCTTATTTCTACCATGAAACAAGGGGTTATTTCCTTAATACCAAAAACCTGATCTGAGATCCCCTTTTCATAGATAATTGGAGACCTATTATAGTAAATACAGATTAGAAATTGATAGCTTTAGCATACGCTAATAGACTTAAAATGGACCTAAACCAACTTATTAATGAGACTGGTTTCATGAAAGGTCGATCCATCAGCTGTAACAGTAGGTTAGTTGTAGACTTGATTGATTACGCTGATTCAATTGACTCAGAAGGCTATAATGTTACCATCAGCTGTAACAGTAGGTTAGTTGTAGACTTGATTGATTACGCTGATTCAATTGACTCAGAAGGCTATAATGTTACCATCAGCTGTAACAGTAGGTTAGTTGCAGACTTGATTGATTACGCTGATTCAATTGACTCAGAAGGCTATTATTTTACCATCAGCTGTATGTAACCCTCTCACCAGGCTCGAATTTGACTCTCACGATATTAATTTACGTAGAGTATCTCAACAGCATGGGATGCTAGGTGAGAAGGACATCTCGAATAAGAATTCCTATTGTAAACTATCTAGGGTGATGACAATAGGGTATTAACTTCAGATGAAATGATTATAGGTTTCTGTTATTATTTCAGGATAGGCTATCCCATGCATTAAATTAGATTGAAACTGTCACGACTTCCGCTGAAGTCGGTCCCTCTCCTTGTTCGGGCGGCGTTCAGCGGTCGACGTCACCGGCTTTCTAGCCATCACCGATCCACTTTTAATTTTTCATTTGTTTTGTCAGGTAGCCTAGTGGTTAGAGCGTTGGACTTGTAACCGGAGGGTTGCAAGTTTGAATCCCTGAGCTGACAAGGAAAAAATCTGTCATTCTGCTCCTGAACAAGGCAGTTAACCCACTGTTCCCCGGGGGCCGAAGACGTGGATGTTGATTAAGGCAGCCCCCCTGCACCTCTCTGAATCAGAGGGGTTGGGTTAAATGCGGAAGACACATTTCAGTTGAAGGCATTCAGTTGTAAAACTGACTAATAATGGGGACTTTGGTTTTTACACACCTGGTTTCAATTCCCCAATTACCTGTTCATTATTTAACCCTCTGTTTCCCCCATGTTTGTGTGCGTAATTGTTTCAATTGATGTCAGTCCATTTGGTGGGCTTGGTATTTGTTTTCTACTTTGTAAAAGTTTGAGTAAACCACGTTGTGTTGCTCATCTCTGCTGTCCTGCGCATGACTCCTCTTCACTACTACACCAAGCCTTCTGACAGAAACATTAAATGACTCCACCAAGACAACATACATATGAATCAATATGTGTTTTATTACATTTTCATAGCACAACATGGTCTGGAACTTCATTGAGAAATATTGTCCCTACGTAACTCAAATTACCAATCTGTTGAGAATATTCCAGTGAAAGATCATGTGAAATAACCATAGTGTCCGTCAACATCTCAGTTTCCCTCAGAGATTAAAGAAAACAAAATCCGTCTTTAAATATCTGACTCCAGCGTGAACTCTCTATTATTGGAAGGGTTTTTATTGTCCAAAGCAGAGGGTCTGTCACCTTTTTTGTCTACCGTTCTCTATCCCTATCTGTAGCTGATCCCAACCAGCAAGGATATCAACAACACTTTCCTTGACTTTATACGGAAAAATAAACAAGACAAACTTAATAAACCTGTAATATCAAACCAAAGAGCTGATGGTGGGCTCGAAGTACTAGAGTTGATCGATATCAACAACGCCTTTGAAGTAAACCGGAGAGAAAGAAGGCCGCTTAGCTCAGAACCCATAGCGGTACTACTTTAATCCTTGTCATATTTTCTTTTTAAATGAGGTCTTCCGTTTTTTGTGGAAGTGTAACTTTTCTCTAGGAAAATTCCCCATCAAATTGTCCAGGTTTCACAAACAAGCCCTTTTAGACTGGAAACTCTACAACTCCACAACAACAACAAAAACGTCTCCACACACAAAACACCACTGTGGAACAACAAAGATACTGTTGTTAAAAACACGTCTTTATTCATCCCGAAGTGGTTTTGAAATAAATATTATATTTGTGATTTATTTATTTGTTTAGGAAGGAAATATTCTCTCTCTTATAGAAAGGTCTTAGAAACATATAACTTACCAAATACATTATAAATAATTGAATTCTATATGCAAAGCAATACCTCCAGAACTTACTAAATTAATGGCATCTCATTAGTGTTTTGGAGAAGATAGATGTCAAGATAGATGCACAATGTATGTCAGAAGGTTGCCCCCTGCTGGACAAGAAATGTAATAATACATTATTAAGGGAACTTTTTCAGTCCTAGAGGGAAATTCTTCTGTAATGCACATATTACTGAAATTGAATGGAAGAAATCTTGGTTGCTCCCTCTTAAATGTTGTATATCAAATAAAGTAAAATAAATTAACTTTAAATTTAATTTACCCTTGTTTAATTTACCCTTGTGATATTGGGGTGGCAGGGTAGCCTAGTGGTTAGAGCATTGGGACAGTAACTGTAAAGGTTGCTAGATCAAATCCCCCGAGCTGACAAGGTAAGAGTCTGTCGTTCTGCCCCCTGAACAAGGCAGTTAACCCCACTGTTCCTAGGCTGTCATTGTAAATAAGAATATGTTCTTAACTGACTTGCCTAGTTAAATAAATAATAACTTGGACATATGCCTTTTCTGTGATAAAGAATCACACACATTTTTTTATGAGTGTGACTCTGTGAAGTTATTTTGGAGCGAGTTAAGTAGTTCCATTTTTTATTTCATCAAGAAGACCCATGTATTTACAATGAAAGATGTAATATGTTATTATTCAAATTGAAACACTAAAACGCTACTGAATAACATTTGATTTGATTTTGATTTTGTTCATTTTACCCTAACAATGTTATATTCTATATTTTTATTACCAATCTCTGTTGGATATTCACTTTCTGCTTCAATATTTATTAAATGTCTATTATTTTAGAATTCATATTTGAATGCTTTGGAGTGATTTTATTTATTCTTTATTTAATCTTTATTTAACTAGGCAAGTCAGTTAAGAACAAATTCTTATTTACAATGCAAAAGGACTCCTGTGGGGACAAGGCTGGGATTAAAAATATATATATAAATATAGGACAAAAGACACATCACGACAAGAGAGACAACACAACACTACATAAAGAGAGACCTAAGACAACAACATATCAAGGCATCAACACATAACACAACATGGTAGCAGCACAAAACATAGTACAAACATTATTGGCACAGACAACAGCACAAAGGTCAAGAAGGTAGAGACAACAATGCATCACGCAAAGCAGCCACAACTGTCAGTAAGAGTGTCCATGATTGAGTCTTTGAATGAAGAATTTGAGATAAAACTGTCCAGTTTGAGTGTTTGTTGCAGCTCGTTCCAGTCGCTAGCTGCAGCGAACAGAAACGCAATTCGTGATCAATATGTATTCCTTGGGCTGACACTGTCTATCAGTCCCCTGTAGATGGCGCGCTTTGTCCATATTAAGTCTGGCACCCGGGACAGCATACTGTAGACAAGGAAACAGAAGCAGTTTCCATTTTGTCTACTCACAAATTGGTTTAGAACGCCATCATTTGGGATATCAATGAAAACTCCATCGGGAGTACAATACATTTAGTTAACAGAAAATACATTTAGTTAACCTTATCTTTATAAAATTATCCATAAAGGGACCATTCTGAAAATTTCTCAAAATACTTTTTACACCAGTTATGCACGTCTACATGTGGGTGTGCAATTTGTATATTATTATTATATTTTCTATTGTTACTTATCAAATCTCTAGTAACCCATTAAACATTCATACAGCATATTCGGTAATAGTACTCTCTCTTTTCATATCTTCACATACACCGATTCCCTATAAAATGTTATATCAAGTTACAGTGAGGGAAAAAAGTATTTGATCCCCTGCTGATTTTGTACGTTTGCCCACTGACAAAGAAATTATCAGTCTATAATTTTAATGGTAGGTTTATTTGAACAGTGAGAGACAGAACAACAAAAAAATCCAGAAAAACGCATGTGAAAAATTTTATGAATGGAATTGCATTTTTAATGAGGGAAATAAGTATTTGACCCCTCTGCAAAACATGACTTAGTACTTGGTGGCAAAACCCTTGTTGGCAATCACAGAGGTCAGACGTTTCTTGTAGTTGGCCACCAGGTTTGCACATATCTCAGGAGGGATTTTGTCCCACTCCTCTTTGCAGATCTTCTCCGAGTCATTAAGGTTTCAAGGCTGACATTTGTCAACTCGAACCTTCAGCTCCCTCCACAGATTTTTTATGGGATTAAGGTCTGGAGACTGGCTAGGCCACTCCAGGACCTTAATGTGCTTCTTGATGCGGTGAAGTTGTCCTGTCCCCTTAGCAGAAAAACACCCCCAAAGCATAATGTTTCCACCTCCATGTTTGACGGTGGGGATGGTGTTCTTGGGGTCATAGGCAGCATTCCTCCTCCTCCAAACACGGCGAGTTGAGTTGATGCCAAAGAGCTCCATTTTGGTCTCATCTGACCACAACACTTTCACCCAGTTGTCCTCTGAATCATTCAGATGTTCATTGGCAAACTTCAGACGGCATGTATATGTGCTTTCTTGAGCAGGGGGACCTTGCGGGCGCTGCAGGATTTCAGTCCTTCACGGCGTAGTGTGTTACCAATTGTTTTCTTGGTGACTATGGTCCCAGCTGCCTTGAGCTCATTGACAAGATCCTCCCGTGTAGTTCTGGGCTGATTCCTCACTGTTCTCATGATCATTGTAACTCCACGAGGTGAGATCTTGCATGGAGCCCCAGACCGAGGGAGATTGACAGTTCTTTTGTGTTTCTTCCATTTGCGAATAATCGCATCAACTGTTGTCACCTTCTCACCAAGCTGCTTGGCGATGGTCTTGTACCCCATTCCAGCCTTGTGTAGGTCTACAATCTTGTCCCTGACATCCTTGGAGAGCTCTTTGGTCTTGGCCATGGTGGAGAGTTTGGAATCGATTGCTTCCTTTAAGAGTGTGCTCCTAATCTCAGCTCGTTACCTGTATAAAAGACACCTGGGAGCCAGAAATCTTTCTGATTGAGAGGGGGTCAAATACTTATTTCCCTCATTAAAATGCAAATCAATTTATAACATTTTTCACATGCGTTTTTCAGTTTTTTTGTTGTTGTTATTCTGTCTCTCACTGTTCAAATAAACCTACCATTAAAATTATAGACTGATCATTTCTTTGTCAGTGGGCAAACGTACAAAATCAGCAGGGGATCAAATACTTTTTTCCCCCACTGTAGGTATTCACATTCACACCACCACATGTGCATTTTCAACGTTTCTCTTGCCGCTACTTCCTATACACCTCTGGTAGTCCAAGACTACGATGGGCGGTGATGGACGGAACCCTTAGATAACGTTAGAGATCGGGAAAACTCAGCTCACAGAACTGGTTGAGGGTATTCATTCAGACACACACTCACGTCCACATTCACTTAGTACTATTCCCAAACACACTCGGTAATCTCCCTTATGACCCCACGTGAATCTTCAACGATTCTCCTGTCGCTACTTCCCGTGCACCATATGTATCTTCACTATACATATAGAAGAGCACCTCGTGCTGTTATCAGTGGCTACAGACCATGTAGACATTTCTCTTATAAATGCCTACAGACAGCTGTCAGCGGGGCATTCCATGGTACCGTTACTCTCCCTCGCTCTAGTCTTCTCTCACGTCATATGCATCACTGCCGTGGTTCCTCTATAGCAGGTATTCCCAAACAGGGGTGCGTGCAATGCTGTCGGGCAGACGCCCAATCATTATATACATATTTTTTTAGTAATGTCCATAGAGACACATGCCAGCTCTACTGGTAGTACTGCTACTACCAGCAGTACTACACCTGCACCTGTCGACGACACAAGTTGTTATGCTTCCACGAGCACATCCAATGCTAGCATCAGTAATTCTACATTTGTTGTTAGCCCAGCTAGCATGGACACTGACAGTTGTGAATCTGATGCAGCCGAAGAGCTACTGCCCCCCCTCACCCGGGAAAGCACCGAACAACAGACAGGGACGTTGGACCATCGAAGAGGCGCAAATATGATGAGAACAACATTGATTTGGTGTTCACTTAAATTGGGAGTTGTGCCTTTCCTCAGCCACAGTGTGTTATATGTGCAAATGTACTATCTCACAACTCGATGAAACCTTCACTCTTGCGCAGACATTTAGAAACAAATCATGCCAATTAGAAAAATAAGCCACAGGAGTTTGTTTTGTGAGAATTAAGACGACTTTCGAGTAGTAAGACATATATAAAAGCAACAGATACCATTAATAAGAAGGGGCTACCGAGTGGCTAGGACAGGCAAGCCCCATACTATTGTGGAGGACTTAATTCTTCCTGCTGCAGTGGATATGGCTGGGACAATGCTGGGAGAAAAGGCCCAAAAAACTATACAGACAATGTCTCCATAAAACAACACTGTTTCACGACGCATCAGTGACACGGCAGGAGATGTTTTTAAACAATTACTGCTTCGCATACAAGCCAGTGAATTCTATGCGTTACAGCTGGATGAGTCAACAGACGTGGCAGGACTGGCACAGCTCCTGGTATATGTCCTTTACGTTTATGGGGGGGTCAATTATGGAAGACATCCTCTTCTGCAAACCACTAGAAACCAGGACAACAGGAGAGGATATTTTTAAAGTACTGGACAGCTTTGTGACATCAAATGGACTTTGGTGGTCAAGATGTGTTGGTATCTGTACTGATGGCGCAAAAGTCATGACAGGGAGACATAGTGGAGTGGTAATGCCGTGCAAGCAGTTGCTCCCGACTCCACTTGGGTCCACTGCAGCATCCACCAAGAGGCCCTTGCTGCCAAGGGAATGCCTGACAGCTTGAAAGACGTTTTGGACACTACAGTGAAAATGGTTAACTTTGTTAAAGCAAGGCCCCTGAACTCTCGTGTATTTTCTGCACTATGCAATGATATGGGCAGCGATCATGTAACACTTTTACAACATACAGAAGTGCGTTGGTTATCAAGGGGCAAAGTATTGACAGGTTTTTTTTAATTGAGAGACGAGCTTAAAGTTTTCTTTACTGACCATCATTTTCACTTGTCTGACCGCTTGCATAATGACGAGTTTCTCACACGACTGGCCTATCTGGGTGATTTCTCGCCTGAATGACCTGAAATCTAGGATGACAGGGACTCTCCTTAACTATATTCAATGTGCGGGACAAGATTGAGGCTATGACAACACAGGTCTTTCCACCATTGTGTGATTTTTTTTTGTGTGCAAATGAACTCAAGCTTACGGACAATGTCAAATGTGTTATAGCGAAGCACCTGAGTGAGTTCAAATCAAATCAAATCAAATTTTATTTGTCACATACACATAGTTAGCAGATGTTAATGCGAGTGTAGCGAAATGCTTGTGCTTCTAGTTCCGACCATGCAGTAGTATCTAACAAGTAATCTAACAAATTCACAACAAATACCTTATACACACAAGAGTAACGGAATGAATACGAGTATGTACATATAAATATATGGATGAGTGAGGCAGGATGCAGTAGATGGTATGGAGTACAGTATATACACATATATATATATATATATATATATATATGAGATGAGTAATGTAGGATATGTAAACATTATATAAATGGCATTGTTTAAAGTGGCTAGTGATACATTATTTCATCCAATTATAATTATTAAAGTGGCTAGAGATTTGGGTCGATGGCCGAACGGCATAGGCAAGATTCAGTAGATGGTTTAGAGTACAGTGTATACATTTGATATAAGTATGTCGTATAAGTAAACATTATATACAAGATTGTTTAAAGTGGCTAGTGATACATTGTTACATCCAATTCCTATGTTTAAAGTGGCTAGAGATTTAAGTCAGTATGTTGGCAGCAGCCACTCAATGTTAGTGATGGCTGTTTAACAGTCTGATGGCCTTGAGGTAGAAGCTGTTTTTCAGTCTCTCGGTCCCAGCTTTGATGCACCTGTACTGACCTCGCCTTCTGGATGACAGCGGGGTGAACAGGCAGTGGCTCGGGTGGTTGTTGTCCTTGATGATCTTTTTGGCCTTCCTGTGACATCGGGTGGTGTAGGTGTCCTGAAGGTCAGGTAGTTTACCCCCGGTGATGCGTTGTGCAGTCCTCACTACCCTCTGGAGAGCCTTACAGTTGTGGGCGGAGCAGATGCCGTACCAGGCGGTACCAGTTGTCGTACCAACTACGCAGGTACTTTCCCAAAACGAATAACACAAACAACTGGATTCGTTATCCCTTTCATGCCCTGCCTCCAGTCCACTTACCGATATCAAAATTGCAACAAGCGGTTCTGTGAAAATTGAATTGAATTGAAGCCACTGCCAGATTTCTGGATTGGGCTGCGCTCAGAATATCCTGCCTTTGCAAATCATGCTGTAAAGACACTAATGCTCTTTGCAACCACGTACAGTTGAAGTTGGAAGTTTGCATACACTTAGGTTGGAGTCATTAAAACTCGTTTTTCAGCCACTCCACAAATTTCTTGTTAACAAACTATAGTTTTGGCAAGTTGGTTAGGACATCTATTTTGTGCATGACACAAGTAATTTTTCCCAACAATTGTTTACAGACAGATTATTTCATTTATAATTCACTGTATCACAATTCCAGTGGGTCAGAAGTTTACATACACTAAGTTGACTGTGCCTTTAAAATTCCAGAAATTGATGTAATGGCTTTAGAAGCTTCTGATAGGCTAATTGACATCATTTGAGTCAATTGGAGGTGTACCTGTGGATGTATTTCAAGGCCTACCTTCAAACTCAGTGCCTCTTTGCTTGACATCATGGAAAAATCTAAAGAAATCAGCCAAGACCTCAGAAAAAAATTGTAGACCTCCACAAGTCTGGTTCATCCTTGGGAGCAATTTCCAAATGCCTGAAGGTACCACGTTCATCTGTACAAACAATAGTACGCAAGTATAAACTCCATGGAACCACGCAGCCGTCATACCGCTCAGGAAGGAGACGCGTTCTGTCTCCTAGAGATGAACGTACTTTGGTGCGGAAAGTGCAAATCAACCCCAGAACAACAGCAAAGGACCTTGTGAAGATGCTGGAAGAAAACAGGTACAAAAGTATCTATATCCACAGTAAAACGAGTCCTATATCGACATAACCTGAAAGGCCTCTCGGCAAGGAAGAAGCCACTGCTCCAAAACCGCCATAAAAAAGCCAGACTACGGTTTGCAACTGCACATGGGGACAAAGATCATACTTTTTGGTGAAATGTCCTCTGGTCTGATGAAGCAAAAATAGAACTGTTTGGCCATAATGACCATCGTTATGTTTGGAGAAAAAATGGAGAGGCTTGCAAGCCGAAGAACACCATCCCAACAGTGAAGCACGGGGGTGGCAGCATCATGTTGTGGGGGTGCTTTGCTGCAGGAGGGACTGGTGCACTTCATAAAATAGATGGCATCATGAGGATGGAAAATTATGTGGATATATTGAAGCAACATCTCAAGACATCAGTCAGGAAGTTAAAGCTTGGTCGCAAATGGGTCTTCCAAATGGACAATGATCCCAAGCATACTTCCAACGTTGAGGCAAAATGGCTTAAGGACAACAAAGTCAAGGTATTGGTGTGGCCGTCACAAAGCCCTGACCTCAATCCTATAGAAAATGTGTGGGCAGAACTGAAAAAGCGTGTGCGAGCAAGGAGGCCTACAAACCTGATTCAGTTACACCAGCTCTGTCAGGAGGAATGGGCCAAAATTCACCCAACGTATTGTGGGAAGTTTGTGGAAGGCGGAAGTTTACAAACACTTAGGTTGGAGTCATTAAAACTCGTTTTTCAACCACTCCACGGTTTCGCTTGCAAGGGCCAAGGTTTTTGTGGAGAGATAGATAATGACGCTTCGTGAGAGGCAGTTGTTCAGAAGGACCCTGGTTCGAGCCCAGGTTGGGGTGAGGAGAGGGACAGAAGCAAATACCTGTTACACTGATATGAGGTGAATATATTGAAGCAGCATATCACATTAGGATTATGTTGTAGGATACACTGGCAAGTATAAGAATATTTGCCAGGTCAAAGGATTTAAATATGAATACAATTATTTCACAGGGAGATGTGGGAAGCTTAAAGGCTAGCTTGCTTGCAGCTTACAGCCAACTTGGTAGCAAGGGAAGACAAGAGACTTGGGAAGACAAGAGACTTGGGAAGACAAGAGACTTATTTTGCTTTAACAACAAATGAGAAGACAACAAGAAACATGACAATCTAGCTGTCCTCCGGCTACACCATGGTGCTACCCTACAGAGTGCTGTTGCAAAATAGTGTGTTTTAATCAATTACTTGGTGGCATGTAAATATACTTAGTATAGTTTTATCTAAAAAGGATAACTTTAATGTTTTACTATTTTTATTTTTCTGAAATTCCCTGAGGATGTCCTCCCCTTCCTCCCCTGAGGAGCCTCCTCTGCTGTAGATTATATGTAATCGGTATGTGAAATACAGAAAAGAACATTCCTTATGTAACGTGTTTAGTTGTTTTTCTTTGATAAACCTCTCTCTCACATTGTGACTATTGTCCTCTCCTCAGCTGTGGTGTGCTTGTGACGGCCTGGAGGCACGTAGTGGTGGTGTGTTTGCTGAATTCCGCCCCTTGTCTCTAAATAACCATATCATCTCAGTAGCAGGCTGGGGGGGTGACTGAGGACGGGACTGGGTGGTGAGAAAATTCTGAGTACGTCTACACACACACACAAACACACCACAAAACACACAGACACACACACACACACACACAGAGACACACAGACACACACACACACAAACACAAACACACCACAAAACACACAGACACACCACAAAACACATAGACACACACACACAGACACACACACACACACACCTACCGTGTGACAATTCAGTCCCTTTCAAAATCGTATTTTCCCTAAACCCTTTAACCTAACCCTAAAACTAACCCTAGCTCCTAAACATAATTCTAACACTTATTCTAACCTTAGCCTTTGACCTTGTGGGGACTAACAAAATGTCACCAGTTGACAAGCTTGGGTAGTAACGGATTACATGAAAGGGATTACAAAAAAAACGGTAACTGTAACCCGTTACGTTACCAGCTAAAATATTATAATCAGATTACAGATACTTTTGAAAAAACAAAATGATTACTTTTAAATTCCGAAAGGATGTTTGCGGAAATAAATCTGTGACATTTCTCTGTTTTCTCAATGACATTCAAATCAGCATTGAAAAAAAGGAGTAAGTTTAAGTTTGTTCCACCTGAGCGAGTCAGAGACCACTATGATGTCAGAGCCCACTATGATGTCAGAGACCACTATGATGTCACGCCAAACGTGTTTGATGGATCAAAAAATGTAAACATAATAAAAACCCTTGAATGGCAGAGTTGCAAATAAAAAGCCATATCTCAGACTGGCCAATAAAAAGAAAAGATTAACGTAGGCAAAAGAACACAGACACTGGACAGCGTTGTACGAGATCTTCAGTTTCCTGGCAATTTCTCGCATGGAAAAGCCTTCATTTCTCAGAACAAGAATAGACTGACGAGTTTTAGAAGAAAGGACTTTGTTTCTGTCCATTTTGAGCCTGTAATCGAACCCACAAATGCTGACGCTCCAGATACTCAACTAGTCTAAAGAAGGCCAGTTTTATTGCCTCTTTAATCAGAACAACAGTTTTCAGCTGTGCTAACATAATTGCAAAAGGGTTTTCTAATGATCAATTAACCTTTTTAAAATGATAAACTTGGATTAGCTAACACAACGTGCCATTGGAACACAGGAGTGATGGTTGCTGAAAATGGGCCTCTGTACGCCTATGTAGATATTCCATTAAAAATCAGCCGTTTCCAGCGACAGTAGTCATAGTTACAATAGTTCACACTGCATTATGATCAATTTGATATTATTTTAATGGACCATTTTTTTTTCTTTCAAAAACAAGGAAATTTGTAAGTGACCCCAAACTTTTGAACAGTAGTGTAGTTATACACATATATAGTGTGGCGCAGCGGCACTGCATCTCAGTGCTAGAGGCGTCATTACAGACCCTGGTTCGATTCCAGGCTGTATCACAACCGGCCGTGATTGGGAGTCCCATAGGGCGGACCACAATTGTCCCAGCGTCGTCCGGGTTAGGGTTTGGCTGGGGTAGGCCGTCGTTGTAAATAAGAATTTGTTTTTAACTGACTTGCCTGGTTAAATAAAGGTTACATAAAAAAATATAGATGTGTGTGTATATATATATATATAACCATTGGTTCTTGAAGAATATAACTTGTAAATGCCTCATGAGTTCAGGATGTTTCAACTCTGTTGCTTTAATACTGTAGTTGATTCATTTTGACTTATGAATTATATATAACCATTTGGTTCTTGAAGAATATAACTCATAAATGCCTCATTAGTTTAGTTCAACTGTCACACTCCAATCAGAACCCAAAATAGAAGCTTGTTCTCCTCCCAATGTTTGTAAACACTGTAAATGTAAACAAACAGTGTATAGCCTCATAACATGGTTAAAACTGTAATGTTGATATCATGGATGGTCAGTCCTTGCATCCATAGCTCTGTCTATTTAATCTGAGAGCGGTTACATTTCTCCAGGCACATCCCTCAGCTTTTTACCAAAACAGAGGCAGGGCGACCATTTTGTTATTGTTTCATCTGTGGATTTGCCCTTTAAAACAGCTGCATATTATCAAGATATCATATTCCTATAGCAAATGTTGCATATGGCATAGATTTTTCACATGTAAATAGCCCTTTTCGGTAGTGCTCAAAGCATGCCATTACTTTTGAACTGGAAACAATGAGCCCAATCAGTCCTCCATGACAACAGAAATCATGAACAACAGAGTAGGGCTGGCTAATAAGTCCTTAGTTTTGGGGTTATGCTCAGGTAAAACAATTTAGCTAATCTATACTTCCATATTTATAAGTTTCCAGATTATTTCCAGATTACGTTACTGATGACAATTTTGGACAGGTAACTAGTAATTGTAATGGATTACATTTAGAAAGCAACCTACCCAACCCTGCCAGTTGGTCACATTTGTTTGTTTGTTTACTATTCTTGTGGGGACTTCTGGTCCAGTATAGTTAACACACACACACACACACACACTTAGAATGGGCCTTTTTACAATAGAACAGCTGTCTGTCATGAAATACGTGTTCTGATTCCTCTACCAACAATAGCTGACATAGAGAAGCTGCTAGTACTGTATGTCAGTCTAGAAAGAAGGTACTAAGAACAGTATTTTGCGTTGTTGCTTTACAGGGAGAATATGGTTGGGCGAGGATCGTGACCAGTGCTTATAGAGGAGGGAAAGGCAACTGGTACAACCGGGCTATTAGGAATCCCATTGCCTATCGGAATCCCATTGCCTATTAGGAATCCCATTGCCTATCGGAATCCCATTGCCTATCGGAATCCCATTGCCTATTAGGAATCCCATTGCCTATCGGAATCCCATTGCCAATCGGAATCCCATTGCCTATCGGAATCCCATTGCCTATCGGAATCCCATTGCCTATTAGGAATCCCATTGCCTATCGGAATCCCATTGCCTATCGGAATCCCATTGCCTATCGGAATCCCATTGCCTATCGGAATCCCATTGCCTATTAGGAATCCCATTGCCTATCGGAATCCCATTGCCTATCGGAATCCCATTGCCTATTAGGAATCCCATTGCCTATTAGGAATCCCATTGCCTATCGGAATCCCATTGCCTATCGGAATCCCATTGCCTATCGGAATCCCATTGCCTATTAGGAATCCCATTGCCTATTAGGAATCCCATTGCCTAATGGAATCCCATTGCCTATCGGAATCCCATTGCCTATTAGGAATCCCATTGCCTATTAAGAATCCCATTGCCTATCAGAATCCCATTGCCTATTAGGAATCCCATTGCCTATCGGAATCCCATTGCCAATCGGAATCCCATTGCCTATCGGAATCCCATTGCCTATCGGAATCCCATTGCCTATTAGGAATCCCATTGCCTATTAGGAATCCCATTGCCTATCGGAATCCCATTGCCAATCGGAATCCCATTGCCTATCGGAATCCCATTGCCTATCGGAATCCCATTGCCTATTAGGAATCCCATTGCCTATTAGGAATCCCATTGCCTATCGGAATCCCATTGCCTATTAGGAATCCCATTGCCTATTAGGAATCCCATTGCCTATTAGGAATCCCATTGCCTATCGGAATCCCATTGCCTATCGGAATACCATTGCCTATCGGAATCCCATTGCCTATTAGGAATCCCATTGCCTATTAGGAATCCCATTGCCTATCGGAATCCCATTGCCTATCGGAATCCCATTGCCTATTAGGAATCCATTGCCTATCGGAATCCCATTGCCTATCGGAATCCCATTGCCTATCAGAATCCCATTGCCTATTAGGAATCCCATTGCATATCGGAATCCCATTGCCTATTAGGAATCCCATTGCCTATTAGGAATCCCATTGCCTATCGGAATCCCATTGCCTATTAGGAATCCCTTTGCCTATCGGAATCCCATTGCCTATTAGGAATCCCATTGCCTATTAGGAATTCCATTGCCTATTAGGAATCCCATTGTGACATAGAGGAAGTAATGCTAACACTATTAGCTTCTAGACCTGCCAATCAAAAGCCTTAGAGGCTTATCCCAGAACATCATTTTCTTCCTTAATGAAGGAACCAAGTCTAATGTTTCTCACCAGGTCCATCTACAAGTCAATGATGTCATTACGAACAGTTGTGTCCTCCTGGCTAACCTTAGTGTTGACCAGATTATTTTTGGACATTTTTAAATGTTACTTTTGAAGAATATGTCAAGAGATACGACTGTCCACTCAGTGGTGTCACCAGCAGAACCATTGCATTACAGTATGTCAAGAGATACGACTGTCCACTCAGTGGTGTCACCAGCAGAACCAGTGTAAACACATGAATGTCCTGTGCCAACACTGAAACACTCTCCGAGACTGTTACTGAACTACACTGGACACTAATTCTGCTTTGGGCTGTTTGACTGCTGTTAGCAAATGTTATGTAAGAATAAACCATGATTTTGCCTTTTCATTTGTTCAGTAAAATATGGAAATATCTAACTGGTTAAGCAGGTAACTGTTACTGTGCCTTTAAAAGCTTTTTTTTCTCCATTGGTCCTCTTAAGAAATTGTTAGGAGCATCTGGTTCATTATACTCCTTGAGCTCTTCACAGTTTGGCTAGCAAGCTAATCTGAGAGGCCAGTCGTGATGGTATTTGTAGGCTATATTATAATTACTACCAAGGAATCATTATTAATGTGATGACAGTGTGCTATAAAAAAAGAAAGTTGTATTGTGCATATGATTTTAACCCCAACGTGACAAGAATGTTGTTGTAATCATAGCTATATAGTTCACTGCTTGGCCGTCTGGCTTTACAGCTCGTATTCAATAACAACCTAGGCCTATTTCAGTAATCTAGAGAAATCTCCAATCAATAAAGACTCTCTTGAGAGACTCCTTGTCTGTAATTACAAATTACATATGAAATTCCTATTATTGAATGAGCGCCGTGACTATTCCGTGGGTCAAGGACAACAGAATCCACTACATCAACCCGCCCCCCCACCCACTCCCCCCCTCCAACTGCAAACGAGTGAATGGGGACCTATTGGAAAACAGCGGTCTTGCAGCTTGCTCAGTTGTCAACAGTCCAATAGACTGCTTTTGCTCAGGGAGATACGGTTATCGGTCGCCGTTCAGATCTTTAGAGAATAAAATATATATATACCGTTATTGATCTACAATTGAGCACAATGCGATGAGAACGCCACGCAGACATTGTGATATTTAGGTTTGAAAAGAAAAGAGACGATGCCTGGTGAAGCGCGGCTCCGTCAGTGCGCCTCTATTGCAGGCCATCTGAAAACCACAACAACAGAGATATCATGTCGGGCTTGAGCGTCGCATGCAGCGCCGTTATTGTCCTGTTCGGAACGGTTTGCAGCGTTTTCATATTCTGTGAGTATCTGATTTATTACGCCGCGATATTACAGTGTGGTTGGCCAGGGATCGACCGCGGTGCGCCGGCGGGTGAGAAGAGCGCAGACGGGCAGCCAAATGCGGTGGTTCTCCGCGCTATGGTGCTGTCCGACACGCACCTCCTCGGCGCTGTCGGAGGGCACTGGTTCGACAAACTGCGAAGGTAATTGATCCTGATAAATAGATCTAACTATGCATTTTTATTGTGAAAATAAATAAATGTCTGTTTTGTATATACTTTGTGAGCGAGTTTATATTATGCAAAGGAACGCATGAGACGCGTGTACAGTGGTTCTTTCGTCCCCGACTCTCCTTATCAGCCAATATCCACGCTGTCTCCAAGAAGATCAGTTGAGTCGTCAACAATCACAACAGAGCTGGTAATGCATGTTGCAGTGAGCTGACAGTGTGTCGGTCTGTCTCTGTGCCACCCAGAGAATGGCAGATGGAACGGGCTTTCCAGACCGCTCTAGCACTGCTCAGACCCGAGGTCGTTTTTATTCTGGGAGACGTGTTCGATGAGGGGAAGTGGAGCTCTCCAAAGGTATGTGCCCATAAAAGCCCGTTAATAAAGGGTACACTGTAGCGAATTCTTGGGGTTGTCCAATTGGGATTCGAACCTAAAACTTAGTCTTAGCCATTATGCTAAGAGGTCCAAACCTGTTGATGCGGCGTCGACGTTATTCTAGCGACAGCAGGCAAACACTGAACACGTCTATGTAATAGTTCTAGAACTACAGTATTTATTCCTCCTGTTCCCTACATGTCTATGTAATAGTTCTAGAACTACAGTATTTATTCCTCCTGTTCCCTACATGTCTATGTAATAGTTCTAGAACTACAGTATTTATTCCTCCTGTTCCCCACATGTCTATGTAATAGTTCTAGAACTACAGTATGTATTCCTCCTGTTCCCCACATGTCTATGTAATAGTTCTAGAACTACAGTATTTATTCCTCCTGTTCCCCACATGTCTATGTAATAGTTCTAGAACTACAGTACTTATTCCTCCTGTTCCCCACATGTCTATGTAATAGTTCTAGAACTACAGTATTTATTCCTCCTGTTCCCCACATGTCTATGTAATAGTTCTAGAACTACAGTATTTATTCCTCCTGTTCCCTACATGTCTATGTAATAGTTCTAGAACTACAGTATTTATTCCTCCTGTTCCCTACATGTCTATGTAATAGTTCTAGAACTACAGTATTTATTCCTCCTGTTCCCTACATGTCTATGTAATAGTTCTAGAACTACAGTATTTATTCCTCCTGTTCCCCACATGTCTATGTAATAGTTCTAGAACTACAGTATTTATTCCTCCTGTTCCCTACATGTCTATGTAATAGTTCTAGAACTACAGTATTTATTCCTCCTGTTCCGTACATGTCTATTTTTATTATATTTTTATTTCACCTTTATTTAACCAGGGTGGCCAGTTGAGAACAAGTTCTCATTTACAACTGTGGCCAAGATAAAGCAAAGCAGTTCGACATACAACAACACAGAGTTACACATTGGAGTAAAACAAACATACAGTCAATAATACAGTAGAAAAACAAATCTATATACAGAGTGCAAATGAGGTTAGATAAGGAAGGTAAGGCAATAAATAGGCCATGGTGGCAAAGTAATTACAGTATAGCATATAAACACTGGAATGGTAAATGTGCAGTAGATGAATGTGCAATGTAGAAAAACTGGGGTGCAAAGGAGCAAGATAAATCAATGACTATGGTAGGGTATGAGGTAGTTGGTTGGGCTATGTACAGGTGCAGTGATCTGTGAGCTGCTCTGACAGCTGGTGCTTAAAACTAGTGAGGGAGATAAGTGTCTCCAGTTTCAGTGATTTTTGTAGTTCGTTCCAGTTGTTGGCAGCAGAGAACTGGAAGGAAAGGCGGCCAAAAGAGGAATTGGCTTTGGGTAATGCTGCATATATCCACTTGCTCTTATTCCCTCCACAGAACTGGGAGGATGATGTTCGTCGTTTCCAGAAGATGTTCAGGCATCCCAGTGACACAGAGCTGGTAGTCCTGGTTGGAAACCACGATATCGGCTTCCACTACGAGTAGGTTTACATCGATCAGCATGAAGCTGCAGTCTCTATACTGTACATACAGTATACTGCAGACTCTATACTGTACATACAGTATACTGTATCCCAATTTGGAAGGCCCATACTGTAAACCTGGCTTATGAATGTTGTTAAGTCAATGAGGCCTATTCAAAATGTATGTTTTTACCATGCATAGTAATTTACAGAACGCAGAATGGCCAAAGCATACTGTGGAATAGTGAAATGCTTCAACATGTTCAGTATAGGTCTAGTACCTCTGTGTCCTTCAACATTGTTGATACATAATGTATTGTATGAAAACAGTTTAACCTTAAAAAAGAAGCTTGTAGTAGCCAATGAAAAGTCTGAGAGAATAATGATGCAAAGCGGCTTGTCTGGACTTCACTAACCTCTACCTGGCTTGGGGCTCTGTCCTGCTGAAGAATGGACTGGTTCAAGTTACAGCGCTTTGAGAAGGCCTTCAATACCACCTCCACCAGAATGGTCACCAAGAAAGGAGTGAAGTAAGTCTCTCTCTCCGCCTCAACCCTAAGGTGTTGTCTCTCTACTGTATAAACCCCAAGGTGTTGTCTCTCTGTACTGTATAAACCCCAAGGTGTTGTCTCTCTGTACTGTATAAACCCCAAGGTGTTGTCTCTCTACTGTATAAACCCCAAGGTGTTGTCTCTCTCTACTGTATAAACCCCAAGGTGTTGTCTCTCTCTACTGTATAAACCCCAAGGTGTTGTCTCTCTCTCTGTACTGTATAAACCCCAAGGTGTTGTCTCTCTCTCTACTGTATAAACCCCAAGGTGTTGTCTCTCTACTGTATAAACCCCAAGGTGTTGTCTCTCTACTGTATAAACCCCAAGGTGTTGTCTCTCTACTGTATAAACCCCAAGGTGTTGTCTCTCTCTACTGTATAAACCCCAAGGTGTTGTCTCTCTCTACTGTATAAACCCCAAGGTGTTGTCTCTCTCTGTACTGTATAAACCCCAAGGTGTTGTCTCTCTCTACTGTATAAACCCCAAGGTGTTGTCTCTCTACTGTATAAACCCCAAGGTGTTGTCTCTCTACTGTATAAACCCCAAGGTGTTGTCTCTCTCTGTACTGTATAAACCCCAAGGTGTTGTCTCTCTCTCTACTGTATAAACCCCAAGGTGTTGTCTCTCTACTGTATAAACCCCAAGGTGTTGTCTCTCTCTACTGTATAAACCCCAAGGTGTTGTCTCTCTCTACTGTATAAACCCCAAGGTGTTGTCTCTCTCTACTGTATAAACCCCAAGGTGTTGTCTCTCTCTACTGTATAAACCCCAAGGTGTTGTCTCTCTCTCTACTGTATAAACCCCAAGGTGTTGTCTCTCTCTCTACTGTATAAACCCCAAGGTGTTGTCTCTCTCTCTACTGTATAAACCCCAAGGTGTTGTCTCTCTCTACTGTATAAACCCCAAGGTGTTGTCTCTCTCTACTGTATAAACCCCAAGGTGTTGTCTCTCTCTACTGTATAAACCCCAAGGTGTTGTCTCTCTCTCTACTGTATAAACCCCAAGGTGTTGTCTCTCTCTACTGTATAAACCCCAAGGTGTTGTCTCTCTACTGTATAAACCCCAAGGTGTTGTCTCTCTACTGTATAAACCCCAAGGTGTTGTCTCTCTCTCTACTGTATAAACCCCAAGGTGTTGTCTCTCTCTACTGTATAAACCCTAAGGTGTTGTCTCTCTCTCTACTGCATAAACCCCAAGGTGTTGTCTCTCTCTACTGTATAACCCCAAGGTGTTGTCTCTCTCTCTACTGTATAAACCCCAAGGTGTTGTCTCTCTCTCTACTGTATAAACCCCAAGGTGTTGTCTCTCTCTCTACTGTATAAACCCCAAGGTGTTGTCTCTCTCTCTACTGTATAAACCCCAAGGTGTTGTCTCTCTCTCTACTGTATAAACCCCAAGGTGTTGTCTCTCTCTCTACTGTATAAACCCCAAGGTGTTGTCTCTCTCTCTACTGTATAAACCCCAAGGTGTTGTCTCTCTCTCTACTGTATAAACCCCAAGGTGTTGTCTCTCTCTCTACTGTATAAACCCCAAGGTGTTGTCTCTCTCTACTGTATAAACCCCAAGGTGTTGTCTCTCTCTACTGTATAAACCCCAAGGTGTTGTCTCTCTCTACTGTATAAACCCCAAGGTGTTGCTCTCTCTCTACTGTATAAACCCCAAGGTGTTGTCTCTCTCTACTGTATAAACCCCAAGGTGTTGTCTCTCTACTGTATAAACCCCAAGGTGTTGTCTCTCTCTCTACTGTATAAACCCCAAGGTGTTGTCTCTCTACTGTATAAACCCCAAGGTGTTGTCTCTCTACTGTATAAACCCCAAGGTGTTGTCTCTCTCTACTGTATAAACCCCAAGGTGTTGTCTCTCTCTCTACTGTATAAACCCCAAGGTGTTGTCTCTCTCTACTGTATAAACCCCAAGGTGTTGTCTCTCTCTACTGTATAAACCCCAAGGTGTTGTCTCTCTCTCTACTGTATAAACCCCAAGGTGTTGTCTCTCTCTACTGTATAAACCCCAAGGTGTTGTCTCTCTACTGTATAAACCCCAAGGTGTTGTCTCTCTCTACTGTATAAACCCCAAGGTGTTGTCTCTCTCTCTACTGTATAAACCCCAAGGTGTTGTCTCTCTCTCTACTGTATAAACCCCAAGGTGTTGTCTCTCTCTACTGTATAAACCCCAAGGTGTTGTCTCTCTCTCTACTGTATAAACCCCAAGGTGTTGTCTCTCTCTACTGTATAAACCCCAAGGTGTTGTCTCTCTCTCTACTGCATAAACCCCAAGGTGTTGTCTCTCTCTACTGTATAAACCCCAAGGTGTTGTCTCTCTCTCTACTGTATAAACCCCAAGGTGTTGTCTCTCTCTCTACTGTATAAACCCCAAGGTGTTGTCTCTCTCTCTACTGTATAAACCCCAAGGTGTTGTCTCTCTCTCTACTGTATAAACCCCAAGGTGTTGTCTCTCTCTCTACTGTATAAACCCCAAGGTGTTGTCTCTCTCTCTACTGTATAAACCCCAAGGTGTTGTCTCTCTACTGTATAAACCCCAAGGTGTTGTCTCTCTCTACTGTATAAACCCCAAGGTGTTGTCTCTCTCTCTACTGTATAAACCCCAAGGTGTTGTCTCTCTCTACTGTATAAACCCCAAGGTGTTGTCTCTCTCTACTGTATAAACCCCAAGGTGTTGTCTCTCTCTCTACTGTATAAACCCCAAGGTGTTGTCTCTCTACTGTATAAACCCCAAGGTGTTGTCTCTCTCTCTACTGTATAAACCCCAAGGTGTTGTCTCTCTCTCTACTGTATAAACCCCAAGGTGTTGTCTCTCTCTACTGTATAAACCCCAAGGTGTTGTCTCTCTCTACTGTATAAACCCCAAGGTGTTGTCTCTCTCTCTACTGTATAAACCCCAAGGTGTTGTCTCTCTCTACTGTATAAACCCCAAGGTGTTGTCTCTCTCTCTACTGTATAAACCCCAAGGTGTTGTCTCTCTCTCTCTACTGTATAAACCCCAAGGTGTTGTCTCTCTCTCTACTGTATAAACCCCAAGGTGTTGTCTCTCTCTCTACTGTATAAACCCCAAGGTGTTGTCTCTCTCTCTACTGTATAAACCCCAAGGTGTTGTCTCTCTCTACTGTATAAACCCCAAGGTGTTGTCTCTCTCTACTGTATAAACCCCAAGGTGTTGTCTCTCTACTGTATAAACCCCAAGGTGTTGTCTCTCTCTCTACTGTATAAACCCCAAGGTGTTGTCTCTCTCTCTACTGTATAAACCCCAAGGTGTTGTCTCTCTACTGTATAAACCCCAAGGTGTTGTCTCTCTCTACTGTATAAACCCCAAGGTGTTGTCTCTCTCTACTGTATAAACCCCAAGGTGTTGTCTCTCTCTCTACTGTATAAACCCCAAGGTGTTGTCTCTCTACTGTATAAACCCCAAGGTGTTGTCTCTCTACTGTATAAACCCCAAGGTGTTGTCTCTCTCTCTACTGTATAAACCCCAAGGTGTTGTCTCTCTACTGTATAAACCCCAAGGTGTTGTCTCTCTACTGTATAAACCCCAAGGTGTTGTCTCTCTACTGTATAAACCCCAAGGTGTTGTCTCTCTACTGTATAAACCCCAAGGTGTTGTCTCTCTACTGTATAAACCCTAAGGTGTTGTCTCTGTGTGTCTCTCCAGCTTCCTATTGGTTAACAGCGTGGCGTTGCATGGTGACAGCTGTCCTATCTGCCAATCAGTGGAGAAACAGCTGTACACACTATCTAGGGACCTCAACTGTTCATTACTACAGGTAGGCATTGTCCTCTACCTCACATGTAGCTGTACACACTGTCCAGGAACCTCAACTGTTCATTACTACAGGTAGGCATTGTCCTCTACCTCACATGTAGCTGTACACACTGTCCAGGAACCTCAACTGTTCATTACTACAGGTAGGCATTGTCCTCTACCTCACATGTAGCTGTACACACTGTCCAGGAACCTCAACTGTTCATTACTACAGGTAGGCATTGTCCTCTACCTCACATGTAGCTGTACACACTGTCCAGGAACCTCAACTGTTCATTACTACAGGTAGGCATTGTCCTCTACCTCACATGTAGCTGTACACACTGTCCAGGAACCTCAACTGTTCATTACTACAGGTAGGCATTGTCCTCTACCTCACATGTAGCTGTACACACTGTCCAGGAACCTCAACTGTTCATTACTACAGGTAGGCATTGTCCTCTACCTCACATGTAGCTGTACACACTGTCCAGGAACCTCAACTGTTCATTACTACAGGTAGGCATTGTCCTCTACCTCACATGTAGCTGTACACACTGTCCAGGAACCTCAACTGTTCATTACTACAGGTAGGCATTGTCCTCTACCTCACATGTAGCTGTACACACTGTCCAGGAACCTCAACTGTTCATTACTACAGGTAGGCATTGTCCTCTACCTCACATGTAGCTGTACACACTGTCCAGGAACCTCAACTGTTCATTACTACAGGTAGGCATTGTCCTCTACCTCACATGTAGCTGTACACACTGTCCAGGAACCTCAACTGTTCATTACTACAGGTAGGCATTGTCCTCTACCTCACATGTAGCTGTACACACTGTCCAGGAACCTCAACTGTTCATTACTACAGGTAGGCATTGTCCTCTACCTCACATGTAGCTGTACACACTGTCCAGGAACCTCAACTGTTCATTACTACAGGTAGGCATTGTCCTCTACCTCACATGTAGCTGTACACACTGTCCAGGAACCTCAACTGTTCATTACTACAGGTAGGCATTGTCCTCTACCTCACATGTAGCTGTACACACTGTCCAGGAACCTCAACTGTTCATTACTACAGGTAGGCATTGTCCTCTACCTCACATGTAGCTGTACACACTGTCCAGGAACCTCAACTGTTCATTACTACAGGTAGGCATTGTCCTCTACCTCACATGTAGCTGTACACACTGTCCAGGAACCTCAACTGTTCATTACTACAGGTAGGCATTGTCCTCTACCTCACATGTAGCTGTACACACTGTCCAGGAACCTCAACTGTTCATTACTACAGGTAGGCATTGTCCTCTACCTCACATGTAGCTGTACACACTGTCCAGGAACCTCAACTGTTCATTACTACAGGTAGGCATTGTCCTCTAACTCACACGTTATGGAGTCCTCATGACATGCCTGTTGTGTTTTGCTCTCTGGCAGAATTCCCAGTCCAGCATTACGAATGAATTCTGCCGAGACGCATGGACCTATCCTCCTACATCACCCATTATCCTGCAGGTAGATCTACGTTCCTTATTACATAGTGATAACCATACAGTGTAGAGTCATAATAGGTAGTGGTAGGTAGAAGAGCTAGATCTAATAATAAATACCTTTTTTATTTATTTTATTCTAAATGACTTGCTGAAGTTTTTTTTTCTTCTCTCACATTTCTAGTTTGTTCCTCGATCCAAGTGATTGGAAAACGAGGACTGCTCACAGGTTAGGGTAGCCTAGTGGTTAGCGTGTTGGACTGGTAACCGAAAGGTTGCAAGTTCAATTCCCCGAGCTGACAAAATACAAATCTGTCGTTCTGCCCCTGAACAAGGCACTGTTCCTAGGCCGTCATTGTAAATAAGAATTTGTTCTTAACTGACTTGCCTAGTTAAATAAAGGCTAAATATATATATATTTTCTCCTCTGTCTGTCTGTCTCTCTCAGCATTACCCTCTGTACCGGGTGAGTGATGCAGGCTGTACGGGTCGGGATGCTGCGCCTCCTGAAGAGCGCCGCCTGCTGTTCAGAGAGAAGTATGACGTGCTGTCTCAGGAGGCCTCTCACAGGGTACGTGGACCACTGATAGACTGTTCCCAGATCAGTTTGTGCTCTTGCCAACTCAATTGCCGTCATTATCAAGCCCAACGTGTTTTGTATGACAGTGAGTGACGTAGTAAGCACACAACGTTTGGTTTGGTCCATTACAGGCCACCGAACCCCCCCAAGAAATAAAAAACATTATTTGTAATTCGGGGTCTCAACTTATTGTTGAGAGTTTGAATAGAAGAATACACAACAGTCAATCCATTATCCAATGTCAGATAACATTGTATAGATTGCTAGGTAAATTAGTCTAGCCAGCTATCTAAACTTGAAGTAATCATGGCTGAATTACTGACCGGGCTACCCAAGGCTTGTGCCCAGGGGGCCCTGACCTCCAGGGGGGCCCTGACCTCCAGGGCCCCCATTGATTTTGTTAGTCACTCTCACTCAGATATATGAACATGGCATAAAAATAAAAAAAATCATGGCAAAATGAGTAGAACTGCAGGGAATTAGGATTAAAACTGTAAAATGTTCTCTCCATCCAATAGTAAAATGTGTAGAAGTACAAGACATCAAAACGTGATTTAAGTTTCTATGCTACAATGGTTAAATGTGTGGTAGATCTTTAATACTGATAATCAGAATGTGTTGTTTAGGTGTCCAGTTATATGGCCTACGATTTAATTGTTTGAAGTGTAACATTATGGTTTTACTGCAAACAAATATATTGTTAAAAAGACCATAAAAATCTATTGTTTAACTTACATTTTTCTAGATAAATAATGTCTATTAATAATAATAATGTCTGTTAATAATAATAATAATGTCTGTTAATAATAATAATGTCTATTAATAATAATAATGTCTGTTAATAATAATGTCTATTAATAATAATAATGTCTGTTAATAATAATAATGTCTGTTAATAATAATAATGTCTGTTAATAATAATGTCTGTTAATAATAATAATGTATGGTAATAATAATAATGTCAATTAATAATAATAATAATAATAATAATAATGTTTGTTAATATTAATAATGTCTATTAATAATAATAATGTCTGTTAATAATAATAATGTCTATTAATAATAATAATAATGTTTGTTAATAATAATAATAATAATAATGTCTATTAATAATAATGTCTGTTAATAATAATAATGTATGGTAATAATAATAATGTCAATTAATAATAATAATAATAATAATAATAATGTTTGTTAATATTAATAATGTCTATTAATAATAATAATGTCTGTTAATAATAATAATGTCTATTAATAATAATAATAATAATAATGTCTGTTAATAATAATAATGTCTATTAATAATAATAATAATGTTTGTTAATAATAATAATAATAATAATGTCTGTTAATAATAATGTCTATTAATAATAATAATAATGTTTGTTAATAATAATAATAATAATAATAATAATGTCTGTTAATATTAATAATGTCTATTAATAATAATAGAAATGTCTGTTAATAATAATAATGTCTGTTAATAATAATAATGTATATTAATAATAATAATGCCTGTTAATAAAAATAATGTCTGTTAATAATAATAATAATGTCTGTTAATAATAATAATGTCTATTAATAATAATAGAAATGTCTGTTAATAATAATAATGTATGTTAATAATAATAATGTATGTTAATAATAATAATGTCTATTAATAATAATAATGTCTATTAATAATAATAATGTATGTTAATAATAATAATGTCTATTAATAATAATAATGTCTATTAATAATAATAATGTATGTTAATAATAATAATGTATATTAATAATAATAATGTCTATTAATAATAATAATGTCTGTTAATAATAATAATAATAATGTATGTTAATAATAATAATGTATATTAATAATAATAATGTCTATTAATAATAATAATGTCTATTAATAATAATAATAATGTCTGTTAATATTAATAATGTCTATTAATATTAATAATGTCTGTTAATAATAATAATGTCTATTAATAATAATAGAAATGTCTGTTAATAATAATAATAATAATGTCTGTTAATATTAATAATGTCTATTAATAATAATAATAATAATGTCTGTTAATAATAATAATTTCGCCCACCAAATCCAAAAGTTTGAGCACTAGACGGTACCGGATGGGACAGTACCGGATGGGACGGTACCGGATGTCTGCCACTAGACCAGGGACGGTACCGGATGTCTGCCACTAAACCAGGGACGGTACCGGATGTCTGCCACTACACCAGGGACGGCACCGGATGTCTGCCACTAGACCAGGGACGGTACCGGATGGGACGGTACCGGATGTCTGCCACAAGACCAGGGACGGTACCGGATGTCTGCCACTAGACCAGGGACGGTACCGGATGTCTGCCACCACACCAGGGACGGCACCGGATGTCTGCCACTAGACCAGGGACGGTACCGGATGTCTGCCACTACACCAGGGACGGTACCGGATGTCTGCCACTACACCAGGGACGGTACCGGATGTCTGCCACTACACCAGGGACGGCACCGGATGTCTGCCACTAGACCAGGGACGGTACCGGATGTCTGCCGCTAGACCAGGGACGGCACCGGATTTCTGCCACTAGACCAGGGACGGTACCGGATGTCTGCCACTAAACCAGGGACGGTACCGGATGTCTGCCACTACACCAGGGACGGCACCGGATGTCTGCCACTAGACCAGGGACGGTACCGGATGGGACGGTACCGGATGTCTGCCACTAGACCAGGGACGGTACCGGATGTCTGCCACTAGACCAGGGATGGTACCGGATGGTTGCCACTAGACGGGGACGGTACCGGATGTCTGCCACTACACCAAGGATGGTACCGGATGTCTGCCACTACACCAGGGACGGTACCAGATGTCTGCCACTACACCAGGGACGGTACCGGATGTCTGCCACTACACCAGGGACAGTACCGGATGTCTGCCACTACACCAGGGACAGTACCGGATGTCCGCCACTACACCAGGGACGGTATCGGATGTCTGCCACTACACCAGGGACGGTACCGGATGTCTGCCACTACACCAGGGACAGTACCGGATGTCTGCCACTACACCAGGGACAGTACCGGATGTCCGCCACTACACCAGGGACGGTATCGGATGTCTGCCACTACACCAGGGGACGGTACCGGATGCCTGCCACTACACCAGGGACGGTACCGGATGTCTGCCACTAAACCAGGGACGGCACCGGATGTCTGCCACTACACCAGGGACGGCACCGGATGTCTGCCACTAGACCAGGGACGGTACCGGATGGGACGGTACCGGATGTCTGCCACTAGACCAGGGACGGTACCGGATGTCTGCCACCAGACCAGGGATGGTACCGGATGGGACGGTACCGGATGTCTGCCACTAGACCAGGGACGGTACCGGATGTCTGCCACCAGACCAGGGATGGTACCGGATGGTTGCCACTAGACGGGGACGGTACCGGATGTCTGCCACTACACCAAGGATTGTACCGGATGTCTGCCACTAGACCAGGGACAGTACCGGATGTCTGCCACTACACCAGGGACGGTACCGGATGTCTGCCACTACACCAGGGACGGTACCGGATGTCTGCCACTACACCAGGGACGGTACCGGATGTCTGCCACTACACCAGGGACGGTACCGGATGTCTGCCACTACACCAGGGACGGTACCGGATGTCTGCCACTACACCAGGGACGGTACCGGATGTCTGCCACTACACCAGGGACGGTACCGGATGTCTGCCACTACACCAGGGACAGTACCGGATGTCTGCCACTACACCAGGGACGGTATCGGATGTCTGCCACTACACCAGGGGACGGTACCGGATGCCTGCCACTACACCAGGGACGGTACCGGATGTCTGCCACTAAACCAGGGACGGCACCGGATGTCTGCCACTAGACCAGGGACGGTAGCGGATGTCTGCCACTAGACCAGGGACGGTACCGGATGTCTGCCACTAAACCAGGGACGGTACCGGATGTCTGCCACTACACCAGGGACGGCACCGGATGTCTGCCACTAGACCAGGGACGGTACCGGATGTCTGCCACTAGACCAGGGACGGTACCGGATGTCTGCCACCAGACCAGGGATGGTACCGGATGGTTGCCACTAGACGGGGACGGTACCGGATGTCTGCCACTACACCAAGGATTGTACCGGATGTCTGCCACTAGACCAGGGACAGTACCGGATGTCTGCCACTACACCAGGGACGGTACCGGATGTCTGCCACTACACCAGGGACGGTACCGGATGTCTGCCACTACACCAGGGACAGTACCGGATGTCTGCCACTACACCAGGGACGGTACCGGATGTCTGCCACTAGACCAGGGATGGTACCGGATGGTTGCCACTAGACGGGGACGGTACCGGATGTCTGCCACTACACCAAGGATGGTACCGGATGTCTGCCACTAGACCAGGGACGGTACCGGATGTCTGCCACTACACCAGGGACGGTACCGGATGTCTGCCACTAGACCAGGGACGGTACCGGATGTCTGCCACTAGACCAGGGACGGTACCGGATGGGACGGTACCGGATGTCTGCCACTAGACCAGGGACGGTACCGGATGTCTGCCACTAGACCAGGGACTGTACCGGATGTCTGCCACTAAACCAGGGACGGTACCGGATGTCTGCCACTAGACCAGGGACTGTACCGGATGGGACGGTACCGGATGTCTGCCACTAGACCAGGGACGGTACCGGATGTCTGCCACTAGACCAGGGACGGCACCGGATGTCTGCCACTACACCAGGGACGGTACCGGATGGGACGGTACCGGATGTCTGCCACTAGACCAGGGACGGTACCGGATGTCTGCCACTAGACCAGGGACGGCACCGGATGTCTGCCACTAGACCAGGGACGGCACCGGATGTCTGCCACTAGACCAGGGACGGTACCGGATGTCTATGATGTGGACAGTGGTTATCATGCAGCTGTCATTGACCTTTCACCAACAGAGCTTGCATCTTTAATGAGCGGCCTGGTTATCCAGTAAAACATTATCTTGTAGAGATTTAGTTGGCCACCCCTGTTATAATGTTAAATTTGCCATTAGTGTGAGGTACAGGTCACAGCCGGCTGGTGGCATCTTAAATGGGGAGGACAGGCTCATAGTAATGGCTGGAACGGCATGAATGAACCTCGCCATTATCATGGCCCGTACTCCCCTCACCAGCCTCCTTGGGGGTACAAGTGTGATGAAAGATTCTTTCCTTTCCCCCAGCTGTTGCAATGGTTTAAGCCCCGCCTGGTTCTCAGTGGCCACACCCACAGCGGATGTCAGGTTCTCCATGACAACCAGTACACAGAGATCAGTGTTCCGTCCTTCAACTGGAGGAACCGCAACAACCCCAGTTTCATCCTGGTAAGTCACTCAATCAGTAATAAACCTCTCCACTGGGACCCCCAGATGTTTCACAATGTTGTTGTAGTCCTGAACCAGCTTACCTGATGACCCTAGTCAAGGACTTGAGGATTAGTGACGAGTTGAATCTGGTGTGCTAGCTCTGGAACAGATCAAACTAACCAACTAACTCTGATACCTCTTAATGTTAACAGATCAAACTAACCAACTAACTCTGATACCTCTTAATGTTAACAGATTAAACTAACCAACTAACTCTGATACCTCTTAATGTTAACAGATTAAACTAACCAACTAACTCTTAATGTTAACAGATTAAACTAACCAACTAACTCTTAATGTTAACAGATTAAACTAACCAACTAACTCTGATACCTCTGAATGTTAACAGATCAAACTAACCAACTAACTCTGATACCTCTTAATGTTAACAGATTAAACTAACCAACTACCTCTGAATGTTAACAGATTAAACTAACCAACTAACTCTGATACCTCTTAATGTTAACAGATTAAACTAACCAACTAACTCTGATACCTCTTAATGTTAACAGATTAAACTAACCAACTACCTCTGAATGTTAACAGATTAAACTAACCAACTAACTCTGATACCTCTTAATGTTAACAGATTTAACTAACCAACTAACTCTGATACCTCTTAATGTTAACAGATTAAACTAACCAACTACCTCTGAATGTTAACAGATCAAACTAACAAACTAACTCTGATAACATTAAGAGGTAACAGATTAAACTAACCAACTAACTCTGATACCTCTTAATGTTAACAGATTAAACTAACCAACTAACTCTGATACCTCTTAATGTTAACAGATTAAACTAACCAACTACCTCAATGTTAACAGATCAAACTAACCAACTAACTCTGATACCTCTTAATGTTAACAGATTTAACTAACCAACTAACTCTGAATGTTAACAGATTTAACTAACCAACTAACTCTGATACCTCTTAATGTTAACAGATTAAACTAACCAACTAACTCTGATACCTCTTAATGTTAACAGATTTAACTAACCAACTAACTCTGATACCTCTGAATGTTAACAGATTAAACTAACCAACTAACTCTGATACCTCTTAATGTTAACAGATTTAACTAACCAACTAACTCTTAATGTTAACAGATTAAACTAACCAACTAACTCTGATACCTCTGAATGTTAACAGATTAAACTAACCAACTAACTCTGATACCTCTTAATGTTAACAGATTAAACTAACCAACTACCTCTGAATGTTAACAGATTAAACTAACCAACTAACTCTGATACCTCTGAATGTTAACAGATTAAACTAACCAACTAACTCTGATACCTCTTAATGTTAACAGATTAAACTAACCAACTACCTCTGAATGTTAACAGATTAAACTAACCAACTAACTCTGATACCTCTTAATGTTAACAGATTCAACTAACCAACTAACTCTGATACCTCTGAATGTTAACAGATTAAACTAACCAACTAACTCTGATACCTCTTAATGTTAACAGATTTAACTAACCAACTAACTCTGATACCTCTTAATGTTAACAGATTAAACTAACCAACTACCTCTGAATGTTAACAGATTAAACTAACCAACTAACTCTGATACCTCTTAATGTTAACAGATCAAACTAACCAACTAACTCTGATACCTCTTAATGTTAACAGATTAAACTAACCAACTACCTCTGAATGTTAACAGATTAAACTAACCAACTAACTCTGATACCTCTTAATGTTAACAGATCAAACTAACCAACTAACTCTGATACCTCTTAATGTTAACAGATTAAACTAACCAACTACCTCTGAATGTTAACAGATTAAACTAACCAACTAACTCTGATACCTCTTAATGTTAACAGATTCAACTAACCAACTAACTCTGATACCTCTGAATGTTAACAGATCAAACTAACCAACTAACTCTGATACCTCTTAATGTTAACAGAGCTGTTTTGTGCTTTAGCCTGATCCACATTTACAGGGCATTCAGAAAGTATTCAGACCCTTTGACTTTTTCCACATTTTGTTACGTTACAGCCTTATTCTAAAATGTATAAAATAGTTTATTTTCCCCCTCATCAATCTACACACAATACCTTATGATAAAGGAAAAACTTTTTTTCTCTTATACATTTATATAAAACAAAAACAAAAATCATTTGCATAAGTATTCAGACCCTTTACTCAGTACTTTGTTGAAGCTAATTTATAAAAATACAAAAACTTAAATATCACATTTACATAAGTATTCAGACCCTTTACACAGTAAAGAACTCGAGTCTTCTTGGCCCTTCTCCCCTGATCGCTCAGTATGGCCGGGCGGCCAGCTCTAGGAAGAGTCTTGGTGGTTCCAAACTTTTTACATTTAAGAATGATGGCGGCCACTGAGTTCTTGGGGACCTTCAATGCTGTAGAATATTTTTGGTACCCTTCCCCAGATCTGTGCCTCGACACAATCCTGTCTTGGAGCTCTACGAATAATTCCTTCAACCTCATGGCTTGATTTTGCTCTGACATGCACTGTCAAGTGTGGGACCTTATATAGACAGGTGTGTGCCTTTCCAAATCATGTCCAATCAATTGAATTTACCACAGGTGGATTCCAATCAAGTTGTAGAAACATCACAATGATGATCAATGGAAACAGGATGCACCTGAGCTCATAGCAAAAGGTCTGAATATTTATGTCAATAAGGTATTCTAAAAAACTGTTTTCACTTTGTCATTATGGGGTATTGTGATGTCATTATGGGGTATTGTGATGTCATTATGGGGTATTGTGATGTCATTATGGGGTATTGTGATGTCATTATGGGTTATTGTGATGTCATTATGGGGTATTGTGTGTAGATTGAGGAAAATAATGTATTTAATCCATTTTAGAATAAGGCTGTAACAAAATGTGGAAAAAGGGAATGGGTCTGAATACTTTCCGAATGCACTGTACGCCATAGACACAATATATACAGTATTACCTTTCTCTCTCTCTCCTGCTCTCTCTCAGGGTTCTTTCTCTCCAAGCGGTTACGGCCTGTCTAAGTGTTTCCTTCCAGAGGAGAGTACAGTGATAGCCCTATACTGTTCTACCGGAGCCAGCCTCCTCCTCCTCCCTCTGGTCCACTGCCTGTGGATAAGAGGTCTTCTCCGGTGCCTCAACTTCTGTCCCATCAGCAAACACAAGTCTCTCTGATCGTCTCAGGTAGAGGTTGTCCCTGACTGCTGAATGATACAGGCTAGGATACTGTATGCTGTCATCCCTCTAATGCAGAAGGGACTATGCTGTCATCCCTCTCATGCAGAGAGGTGGCTATGCTGTCGTCCCTCTCATGCAGAGAGGTGGCTATGCTGTCGTCCCTCTCATGCAGAGAGGTGGCTATGCTGTCGTCCCTCTCATGCAGAGAGGTGGCTATGCTGTCGTCCCTCTCATGCAGAGAGGTGGCTATGCTGTCGTCCCTCTCATGCAGAGAGGTGGCTATGCTGTCATCCCTCTAATGCAGAAGGGACTATGCTGTCGTCCCTCTCATGCAGAGAGGTGACCAACGCTCCTACTGGAAAGCTACTGGTACCTGCTTCACACTATAGAACCGAACCGTACTCTGCTGGCTCAGATACTTTATTTTGTCCAATTGTCCTTTCCAGTATGGTTCCGTGATTGTTGCATTACCAGGCTATAGCCCAGTACAGCTCTACTCGGGTTAGTAGTGTGAAAAGGGTAAAGAGTTCTCCAGGGGTAGTGTTGACCAACTCTGCCCTAATAGAACATTAATATTGGGGATACGGTAATCTGATTCTAGATCTGTAGTTAAGGACAGCTTCTACCCGGAGAGCACCTGTGTGTTGGAATCACGTTGGCTCTACTCATGCCATTTTCTATCTGCAGCGTTTGGCTACTGAATGTGGTGCAGGAAATATGGTGGCCCCCTGAAATGTATTACGGTTTCACCTGTATTCATATAAACCATCTCAGAGTTAGTAGTGCTGATCTAGGATCAGCACTACTAAGGATCAGCACTATTCCCGTTCATGTCATCTCATTCAGTATGATCTCAAAAGTCTAAACTGATCCTAGATCAGCAGTCCTACTCTGGCGAGGCTTTATGACTACAGGCTCTGATCTCTACGGACTGTATACACGGTGCAGAAGTCTGATAAAAGGTATGGGATGGCACATGTCTTCAACCAGCATTTGATGTACAGCTTTAGAGACGCACACAGATCTGATGGTCCTATTGTGTTAATGTGCTTCTTTTAAAGACCGTTGTTACACGGCAGTGTGTAAATCCCTGATGTAAATACTAATAAAAGCAGATTCTGTCAACAGTAATAGAGTTCAGGTGATTTTGTTGTGACTGCTAGAGCAACACGGCATATACCATACAGCGGTGGAAACACTTTCTATTACAGTTGATATCAGTTAACCAGGAACTAACTAGGGCATTAAAACTGTCGCTGAGCTTTTAACAGGTTCTCAAACTGATTTATTACCGCCGTAGTGACACGGTAACTCAGTAAAGAAAGTGAAACATGAGCAGGTTTGTGGTTTAAATTTTTTTTTACAAAAAAAATACAAAAAATAAAAGGAATCCGTGGTTAACCTATTTATGAAACTGTCAACCGTCCGTCCATCACACTGCATATGAAGTGACTTAACTAAAAAGAGCTACAGGTGAAACATAGACGGGCTTTAAAAGCTGCTTCAACCACTAGAACTCCAGAGAAATACAACTTACAACCCATAGGGCTCTGGTCAAAATAAGTACCCTATATAGGGAATAGGGTGCCGTTTGAGACGCAATCATTAACTCACTACAGAGACACCATGTCCGACTATCCATACTAGCGTACTAAAGTGAAATTAAAAAAAAAAAAAATAGTTTTATGGTACGTGAAATTTCAAAAACAGTACTCGGAATGCGCCATCTAATGTGCAATAGCTTTGACTCCCGCCATTCATTCATTTTGGTACGGCGCGTTAATTTATCTTATTATCAGCTGTTGAATTTGTTTTTTTGCCATCTATAAATAAGGACAAGCCACCTGGGCACTCAACATGTACCGCACTGACACAAATGACTGATGATTGGCTGAAAGAAATTGATAGTAAGAAGATTGTGGGAGCTGTTTTGTTAGACTTCAGTGGAGCTTTTGATGTCGTTGATCATAACCTATTGCTGAAAAAAACATAGGATTTGCGTTAGTAGAGACTCATGCAAATTCAGTTGAGTGTGGTGTACCGCAGGGCAGCCGGCTAGGGACATTATTGTTTTCTGTTTTTACAAATTACCTTCCACTGACCTTGAATAACGCCTGTGGGTCTATGTACGCTGACAACTCAACAGTATACACGTAGGCTACAACAGTAAAATAAATAACTGGCACCCTTAACATAGGGCTCCCGTCAGTTTTAAAATGGGTAACTGGCAATAGGGTGAAGCTAAATATCTCAAAAACAAAGAGCATCATTTTTTTGGCGAAATCACTCGTTCAATGCTAAACCTCATTTAGATCTGTTATTTAATAATGTGGCGATTGAGCAAATTTAGGAGACTAAACTGCTGGGTGTAACCCTAGATAGCAAACTGTCATGGTCACAACATACAGACTCAACGGTTGCTAAAATGGTAAGAGGTCTGTCCATAATAGGGCGTTGCTCTGCCTTCTTGACATCTCAGTCGACCAGCCAGGTCCTACAGGCCATAGTTTTGTTGCACCGCCCAGCTGTACCAGTCAAACGTTTGGACACAACTACTCATTCAATGGGTTTTCTTTATTGTAGAATAATAGTGAAGACATCTAAACCATGAAATAACGCATGTGGAATCATGTAGTAACCAAAAAGTGTTAAAAAAAAATCTAAATATATTTTATATTTGAGATTCTTCAAAGTAGCCACCCTTTTCCTTAATGACAGATTTGCACACTCTTGGCATTCTCTCAACCAGCTTCAAGTCACCTGGAATGCATTTCAATTAAGAGGTGTGCCTTAAGTTAATTTGTGGAATTTCTTTCCTTCTTAATGTGTTTGAGCCAATCAGTTGTGTTGTGACAAGATAGGGGTGGTATACAGAAGATAGCCCTATTTAGTAAAAGACCAAGTCCATATTATAGCAAGAACAGCTCAAATAAGCAAAGAGAAATGACTGTCCATCATTACTTTAAGACATGAAGGTCAGTCAATACGGAAAATGTCAAGAACTTTTAAAGTTCCTTCAAGTGCAGTCGCAAAAACCATCAAGCGTTATGAGGAAACTGGCTCTCATGAGGACCACCACAGGAAAGGAAGACCCAGAGTTACCTCTGCTGCAGAGGATGTTCATTAGAGTTACCAGCCTCAGAAATTGCAGCCAAAATAAATGCTTCAGAGTTCAAGTAACAGACACATCTCAACATCAACTGTTCAGAGGAGACTGCGTGAATCAGGCCTTCATGGTCGAATTGCTGCAAAGAAACCACTACTAAAGGACACCAATAAGAAGAAGAGACTTGCTTGGGCCAAGAAACAAGTGCAATGGACATTAGACTGGTGGCAATCTGTCCTTTTGTCTGATGAGTCCAAATTTGAGTAGGTGAACGGATGATCTCTGCATGTTTGGTTCCCACCGTGAAGCATGGAGGAGGAGGTGTGATGGTGCTTTGCTGTTTGTATTTGTATTTATTATGGATCCCCTTTAGCTGCTGCCAAGGCAGCAGCTACTCTTCCTGGGGTCCAGCAAAATTAAGGCAGTTTATACAAATTCTAAAACATTACAATACATTCAGACTGTGTGCCCTCAGGCCCCTACTCCACCACTACCACATATATACAGTACAAAATCCATGTGTATGTTTGTGTTGCTTCACTGTTCATTAAGGTGGGTTTTTTAATCTTTTTTTTTTTTTTTTATCTAATTTTCCTGCTGGCATGAGTTACTTGATGTGGAATAGAGTTCCATGTAGTCATGGCTCTATGCAGTACTGTGTGCCTCCCATAGTCTGTTCTGGACTTGGGGACTGTGAAGAGACCTCTGGTGGCATGTCTTGTGGGGGTATGCATGGGTGTCTGAGCTGTGTGCCAGGAGTTCAAAAGAGACCGCTCAGTTCATTCAACATGTCAACACCTCTCACAAATACAAGTAGTGATGAAGTCAATCGTTCCTCCACTTTGAGCCAGAAGAGATTGACATGCATATTATTAATATTAGCTCTCTGTGTACATCCAAGGGGCCAGCCGTGCTGCCCCATTCTGTTTTGAGCCAATTGCAATTTTCACTTTACTGAACAGTAGTCCAGGTGCCACACAACTAGAGCCTGCCTTGTCCCCATCTTAGCTACTGTTTTATCAATATGTTTTGACCATGACAGTTCTACAATCCAGGGTTACTCCAAGCAGTTTAGTCTCCTCAACTTGCTCAATTTCCACATGATTTATTACAAGATTTAGTTGAGGTTTGGGGTTTAGTGAATGATTTTTCCTAAATACAATGCTTTTAGTTTTAGAAATATTTAGGACTAACGTATTCCTTGCCACCCACTCTGAAACTAACTGCAATTCTTTATGGGGTGTTGCAGTCATTTCAGTCACTGTAGCAGCTGACGTTTAGAGTGTTGAGTCATCCACATACATAGACACACTGACTATAGAGACTAGAAACTATGGACACTGCAGAGACTAGACACACTATAGAAACTATAGAGACTAAAAACACTATAGACACTAAAGAGACTAGACACACTATAGATACACTATAGAGACTAGAAACTATGGACACTGCAGAGACTAGACACACTATAGAAACTATAGAGACTAAAAACACTATAGACACTAAAGAGACTAGACACACTATAGAGACTAGACACACTATAGAGACACTACAGAGACTAGACACACTATAGAGACACTATAGAGACTAAAAACACTATACACACTAAAGAGACTAGACACACTATAGATACACTATATAGACTAGACACACTATAGACACTATAGAGACTAGACACACTATAGATACTATAGAGACTAAAATCACTATAGAGACTAGACATACTATAGATACACAATAGAGACTAGACACACTATAAAGACACTAAAGAGACTAGACACACTATAGACACAATAGAGACACAATAGATACTAATGAGACTAAAAACACTATAGACACTATAGAGACACTATAGAGAATAGACACACTATAGACACTATAGAGACTAGACACACTATAGAGACACTACAGAGACTAGACACACTATAGACACTATAGAGACTAGACACACTATAAACACTAGACACACTATAGACACTATAGAGACTAGACACACTATAGATACTATAGAGACTAAAATCACTATACAGACTAGACACACTATAGATACACTATAGAGACTAGACACACTATAGAGACACTACAGAGACTAGACACACTATAGAGACTAGACACACTATAGACACAATAGAGACACAATAGATACTAATGAGACTAAAAACACTATAGACACTAGACACACTATAACGACACTATAGAGACTAGACACACTATAGGAACTATAGAGACTAAACACACTATAGGAACTATAGAGACACTATAGAGACTAGACACACTATAGAGACACTATAGATACTATTGAGACTAAAAACACAATAGACACTATAGAGACTAGACACACTATAGACACAATAGAAACACTAGAGACACTAGACACACTAGAGACACTATAGAGACAAAAAAAAAACTATAGACTATAGAGACTAGAAACACTATAGAGACTAGACACACTATAGAAACACTATAGAGACAAGACACACTATAGAAACTATAGAGACTAAAAACACTATAGGAACTATAGAGACTAAAAACACTATAGGAACTATAGAGACTAAAAACACTATAAGAACTATAGAGACACTATAGAGACACTATAGAGACTAGAAACACTAGACTATAGAGACTAGAAACACTATAGAGACTAGACACACTATAGGAACTATAGAGACTAAAAACACTATAGGAACTATAGAGACACTATAGAGACTAGACACACTATAGAGACACTATAGATACTATTGAGACTAAAAACACAATAGACACTATAGATACTAGACCCACTATAGACACAATAGAAACACTATAGAGACACTATAGACACTAGACACACTGGAGACACTATAGAGACTAAAAACTACAGAGACTAGAAACACTATAGAGACTAGACACACTATAGAGACACTATAGAGACTATAGAGACTAGACACACTATAGAGACTAGACACACTATAGAGACTAGACACACTAGAGACACTATAGAGACTATAGAGACAAAAAACACTATAGACACAAGAAACACTATAGAGACAAGACACACTATAGAAACTATAGAGACTAAAAACACTATAGGAACTATAGAGACTAAAAACACTATAAGAACTATAGAGACTAAAAACACTATAAGAACTATAGAAACACTTTAGAGAAAAGACACACTATAGAGACTAGACACACTATATAGACACTATAGAGACTTGAAACACCATAGATACTAGACACACTATAGAAACTATAGAGACTAAAAACACTATACACACTAAAGAGACTAGACACACTATAGATACACTATATAGACTAGACACACTATAGACACTATAGAGACTAGACACACTATAGATACTATAGAGACTAAAATCACTATAGAGACTAGACATACTATAGATACACAATAGAGACTAGACACACTATAAAGACACTAAAGAGACTAGACACACTATAGACACAATAGAGACACAATAGATACTAATGAGACTAAAAACACTATAGACACTATAGAGACACTATAGAGAATAGACACACTATAGACACTATAGAGACTAGACACACTATAGAGACACTACAGAGACTAGACACACTATAGACACTATAGAGACTAGACACACTATAAACACTAGACACACTATAGACACTATAGAGACTAGACACACTATAGATACTATAGAGACTAAAATCACTATACAGACTAGACACACTATAGATACACTATAGAGACTAGACACACTATAGAGACACTACAGAGACTAGACACACTATAGAGACTAGACACACTATAGACACAATAGAGACACAATAGATACTAATGAGACTAAAAACACTATAGACACTAGACACACTATAACGACACTATAGAGACTAGACACACTATAGGAACTATAGAGACTAAACACACTATAGGAACTATAGAGACACTATAGAGACTAGACACACTATAGAGACACTATAGATACTATTGAGACTAAAAACACAATAGACACTATAGAGACTAGACACACTATAGACACAATAGAAACACTAGAGACACTAGACACACTAGAGACACTATAGAGACAAAAAAAAAACTATAGACTATAGAGACTAGAAACACTATAGAGACTAGACACACTATAGAAACACTATAGAGACAAGACACACTATAGAAACTATAGAGACTAAAAACACTATAGGAACTATAGAGACTAAAAACACTATAGGAACTATAGAGACTAAAAACACTATAAGAACTATAGAGACACTATAGAGACACTATAGAGACTAGAAACACTAGACTATAGAGACTAGAAACACTATAGAGACTAGACACACTATAGGAACTATAGAGACTAAAAACACTATAGGAACTATAGAGACACTATAGAGACTAGACACACTATAGAGACACTATAGATACTATTGAGACTAAAAACACAATAGACACTATAGATACTAGACCCACTATAGACACAATAGAAACACTATAGAGACACTATAGACACTAGACACACTGGAGACACTATAGAGACTAAAAAAACTACAGAGACTAGAAACACTATAGAGACTAGACACACTATAGAGACACTATAGAGACTATAGAGACTAGACACACTATAGAGACTAGACACACTATAGAGACTAGACACACTAGAGACACTATAGAGACTATAGAGACAAAAAACACTATAGACACAAGAAACACTATAGAGACAAGACACACTATAGAAACTATAGAGACTAAAAACACTATAGGAACTATAGAGACTAAAAACACTATAAGAACTATAGAGACTAAAAACACTATAAGAACTATAGAAACACTTTAGAGAAAAGACACACTATAGAGACTAGACACACTATATAGACACTATAGAGACTTGAAACACCATAGATACTAGACACACTATAGAAACTATAGAGACTAAAAACACTATAGGAACTATAGAGACTAAAAACACTATAAGAACTATAGAGACTAAAAACACTATAAGAACTATAGAAACACTTTAGAGAAAAGACACACTATAGAGACACTATAGAAACTAGACACAATATAGAGACACTATAGAGACTAGAAACACTATAGACACTAAAGAGATTAGACACACTATAGACACTATAGAGACTAGACACACTATAGAGACTATAGAGACTAGACACACTATAGAGACTATAGAGACGAAAACACTATAGACACAAGAAACACTATAGAGACAAGACACACTATAGAAACTATAGAGACTAAAAACACTATAGGAACTATAGAGACTAAAAACACTATAGGAACTATAGAGACTAAAAACACTATAGGAACTATAGAGACTAAAAACACTATAGGAACTATAGAGACACTATAGAGACTAGAAACACTATAGAAACTAAAGAAACTAGAAACAATATAAACACTATAGAGACTAGACACACTATAGAAACTAGACACCCTAAAGTACACTATAGAGACTACAGTGTCTATAGTGTGTATAGTCTCTATAGTGTCTAGTGTTTCTAGAGACTAAACAGACTATGAAGACTAAAACACTATAGACTATAGAGACTAAAACACTATAGACTATAGAGACTAAAAACACTATAGACACAATAGAGACTAGACACACTATAGACACTAGACAACCTATAGTACACTATAGAGACTACAGTGTTTCTATAGAGACTAGACACACTATAGAGACTAGAAACACTAGACAAAAGAGACTAGAAACACTATAGACACTATAGAGACTAGAAACACTACAGGAACTATAGAGACACTATAGGAACTATAGAGACACTATAGAGACTAGACACACTATATAGAAGATATAGAGACTTGAAACACTATAGATACTTCAGAGACTAGACACACTATAGAGACACTATAGAGACTAGAAACACTAGACTATAGAGACTAGAAACACTATAGAGACTAGACACACTATAGAAACTATAGAGACTAAAAACACTATAGAGACTAGACACACTATAGAGACACTATAGATACTATTGAGACTAAAAACACAATAGACACTATAGAGACTAGACACACTATAGACACAATAGAAACACTATAGAGACACTAGACACACTAGAGACACTATAGAGACTAAAAAAACTATAGACTATAGAGACTAGAAACACTATAGAGACTAGACACACTATAGAGACACTATAGAGACTAGACACACTAGAGAAACTATAGAGACTAGACACACTATAGAGACACTATAGAGACTAGACACACTATAGAGACTATAGAGACAAAAAACACTATAGACACAAGAAACACTATAGAGACAAGACACACTATAGAAACTATAGAGACTAAAAACACTATAGGAACTATAGAGACTAAAAACACTAAAGGAACAATAGAGACTAAAAACACTATAAGAACTATAGAGACACTATAGAGACTAGAAACACTATATAGACACTATAGAGACTAGAAACACTATAGAGACTAGACACACTATAGAGACTAGACACACTATATAGACACTATAGAGACTAGAAACACTATAGAAACTAGACACACAATAGAAACTATAGAGACTAAAAACACTATAGAGACTAGACACACTATAGGAACTATAGAGACTAAAAACACTATAGGAACAATAGAGACTAAAAACACTATAGGAACTATAGAGACACTATAGAGACTAGACACACAATAGAAACTATAGAGACTAAAAACACTATAGAGACTAGACACACTATAGGAACTATAGAGACTAAAAACACTATAGGAACTATAGAGACTAAAAACACTATAGGAACTATAGAGACACTATAGAGACTAGACACACTATAGAGACTAGACACACTATAGAAACTATAGAGACTAAAAACACTATAGAGACTAGACACACTATAGGAACTATAGAGACTAAAAACACTATAGGAACTATAGAGACACTATAGAGACTAGACACACTATAGTGACACTATAGATACTATTGAGACTAAAAACACAATAGACACTATAGAGACTAGACACACTATAGACACAATAGAAACACGATAGAGACACTATAGACACTAGACACACTAGGGACACTATAGAGACTAAAAAAACTATAGACTATAGAGACTAGAAACACTATAGAGACTAGACACACTAGAGACACTATAGAGACTATAGAGACAAAAAACACTATAGACACAAGAAACACTATAGAGACAAGACACACTATAGAAACTATAGAGACTAAAAACACTATAGGAACTATAGAGACTAAAACACTATAGGAACTATAGAGACTAAAAACACTATAAGAACTATAGAGACACTATAGAGACTAGACACACTATATAGACACTATAGAGACTTGAAACAGTATAGATACACTATAGAAACTATAGAGACTAAAAACACTATAAGAACTATAGAAACACTTTAGAGAAAAGAAACACTATAGAAACTAGACACAATATAGAGACACTATAGAGACTAGAAACACTATAGACACTAAAGAGATTAGACACACTATAGACACTATAGAGACTAGACACACTATAGAGACTAGACACACTAGAGACACTATAGAGACTAGACAGACTATAGAGACTAGACACACTATAGAGACTAGACACACTATATACACTATAGAGACTAGACACACTATAGAGACTAGACACACTATAGAGACTAGAAACACTCGACACACTATATATACTATAGAGACACTATAGGGACTAAAACACTATAGAGACTAGAAACACTACAGACACTACAGAGACTAGACACACTATAGACTAGATACACTATAGACACTATAGAGACTAAAAACACTATAGGAACTATAGAGACTAAAACACTATAGGAACTATAGAGACTAAAAACACTATAAGAACTATAGAGACACTATAGAGACTAGACACACTATATAGACACTATAGAGACTTGAAACAGTATAGATACACTATAGAAACTATAGAGACTAAAAACACTATAAGAACTATAGAAACACTTTAGAGAAAAGAAACACTATAGAGACACTATAGAAACTAGACACAATATAGAGACACTATAGAGACTAGAAACACTATAGACACTAAAGAGATTAGACACACTATAGACACTATAGAGACTAGACACACTATAGAGACTAGACACACTATATACACTATAGAGACTAGACACACTATAGAGACTAGAAACACTCGACACACTATATATACTATAGAGACACTATAGGGACTAAAACACTATAGAGACTAGAAACACTACAGACACTACAGAGACTAGACACACTATATACACTTTAGACTAGATACACTATAGAGACTAGACCCACTATAGACACTGTAGAGACAATATAGAGACTAGACACACTATAGAGACACTATAGAGACTAGACACAATATAGACACTATAGAGACTAGACATACTATAGAAACTATAGAGACTAGACACACTATAGAAACTATAGAGACTGGACACTATAGAAACTAGACACACTATAGAGACTAGACACACTATAGAGACACTATAGAGACCAGACACACTATAGACACTATAGACTAGACACACTATAGAGACTAGACACACGATAGACACTATAGAGACTAGACACACTATAGAGACTAGACACACTATAGAGACTAGACACACTATAGAGACTAGACACACTATATACACTATAGAGACTAGACACACTATAGAGACTAGAAACACTAGACACACTATATATACTATAGAAACACTATAGGGACTAGACACAATAAAGAGACACTATAGAGACTAGACACACTGTAGAGACACAATAGAGACTAGACACACTATTGAGACGCTAAAGATACTATTGAGACTAAAAACACTATAGACACTACAGAGACTAGACACTATAGACACAATAGAGGCACTATCGAGACTAGACACACTATAGAGACACTATAGAGATTAAAACACTATAGAGACTAGAAACACTACAGACACTACAGAGACTAGACACACTAAAGAGACTAGACACACTATATACACTATAGACTAGATACACTATAGACACTATAGAGACTAGACCCACTATAGACACTGTAGAGAGAATATAGAGACTAGACACACTATAGAGACACTATAGAGACTAGACACAATATAGAGACACTATAGAGACTAGAAACACTATAGACACTATAGAGACTAGACACACTATAGACACTATAGAGACTAGACACACTATAGAGACTAGACACACTAGACACTACAGAGACTAGACACACTATATACACTTTAGACTAGATACACTATAGAGACTAGACCCACTATAGACACTGTAGAGACAATATAGAGACTAGACACACTATAGAGACACTATAGAGACTAGACACAATATAGACACTATAGAGACTAGACACACTATAGAAACTATAGAGACTAGACACACTATAGAAACTATAGAGACTGGACACTATAGAAACTAGACACACTATAGAGACTAGACACACTATAGAGACACTATAGAGACCAGACACACTATAGACACTATAGACTAGACACACTATAGAGACACACGATAGACACTATAGAGACTAGACACACTATAGAGACTAGACACACTATATACACTATAGAGACTAGACACACTATAGAGACTAGACACACTATAGAGACTAGAAACACTAGACACACTATATATACTATAGAGACACTATAGGGACTAGACACACTAAAGAGACACTATAGAGACTAGACACACTATAGAGACTAGACACACTATATACACTATAGAGACTAGAAACACTCGACACACTATATATACTATAGAGACACTGTAGGGACTAGACACACTAGACACTACAGAGACTGGACACTATAGAGACTAGACACACTATAGAGACACTATAGAGACCAGACACACTATAGACACTATAGACTAGACACACTATAGAGACTAGACACACTATAGAGACTAGACACACTATATACACTATAGAGACTAGAAACACTCGACACACTATATATACTATAGAGACACTATAGGGACTAGACACACTAAAGAGACACTATAGAGACTAGACACACTGTAGAGACACAATAGAGACTAGACACACTATAGAGACACTAAAGATACTATTGAGACTAAAAACACTATAGACACTATAGAGACTAGACACACTATAGAGACACTATAGAGACTAGACACACTATAGACACTATAGAGACTAAAACACTATAGAGACTAGAAACACTACAGACACTATAGAGACTAGACACACTATATACACTAAAGAGACTAGACACACTATATACACTATAGACTAGATACACTATATACACTATAGAGACCAGACACACTATAGAAACTATAGAGACTAGACACACTAGACACTACAGAGACTGGACAATATAGAGACTAGACACACTATAGAGACTAGACACACTATAGAGACTAGAAACACTATAGACACTATAGAGACTAGAAACACTATAGACACTATAGAGAATAGACACACTATAGACACTAAAGACTAGAAACACTATAGACACCATAGAGACTAGACACACAATATATACTATAGAGACACTAGAGACTAGACACACTATAGACACAATAGAGACACTATAGAGACTAGACCAACTATAGAGACTAGACACACTATAGAGACTAGACACAGTATAGACACTATAGAGACTAGACACACCATATACACTATAGAGACTAGACACACTATAGACACTATATACACTATAGACATTATAGAGACTAGACACACTGTAGAGACTAGACACACTGTAGAGACTAGACACACTATAGACACTATAGACTAGACACATTTTAGACATTATAGAGACTAGACACACTATAGAAACTATAGAGACTAGACACAGTAAAGACACTACAGAGACTAGACACTATAGTGACTAGACACACTATATACACTATAGAGACTAGACACACTATAGAGACTAGACACACCATAGACATTATAGAGACTAGACACACTATAGAGACACTATAGAGACTAGACACACAATAGACATTATAGAGACTAGACACACTATACACACTATAGAGACTAGACACAATAGAGACTATACACACTATAGCCATTATAGAAACTAGACACACTACAGAGACACTATAGAGACTAAACACACTATAGACACTATAGAGACTAGACACACTATAGAGACACTATAGAGACTAGACACACTATAAACACTAGACACACTATAGAGACTAGGCACACTATAGAGACACTATAGAGACTAGACACACTATAGAGACACTATAGAGACTAGACACACTATAGACACTATAGAGACTAGACACACTATAGAGACACTATAGAGACTAGACACACTATAAACACTAGACACACTATAGAGACTAGGCACACTATAGAGACACTATAGAGACTAGACACACTATAGAGACACTATAGAGACTAGACACACTATAGACACTATAGAGACTAGACACACTATAGAGACACTATAGAGACTAGACACACTATAAACACTAGACACACTATAGAGACTAGGCACACTATAGAGACACTATAGAGACTAGACACACTATAGAGACACTATAGAGACACTATAGAGACTAGACACACTATAGACACTAGAGACTAAACACACTATAGAGACTTTAGACTAGACACACTATAGAGACTAGACACACTATAGAGACTAGACACACTATAGACTAGACACACTATAGACTAGACACACTATAGACTAGACACACTATAGACACTATAGAGACTAGACACACTATAGAGACTAGACACACTATAGACACTATAGAGACTAGACACACTATAGAGACTATAGAGACTAGACACACTATAGAGACTAGACACACTATAGAGACTATAGAGACTAGACACACTATAGAGACTAGACACACTATAGAGAATAGACACACTATAGACACTATAGACTAGACACACACAATATATACTATAGAGACACTAGAGACTAGACACACTATAGACACAATAGAGACACTATAGAGACTAGACCAACTATAGAGACTAGACACACTATAGAGACTAGACACAGTATAGACACTATAGAGACTAGACACACTATAGACACTATAGAGACTAGACACACCATATACACTATAGAGACTAGACACACTATAGACACTATATACACTATAGACATTATAGAGACTAGACACACTGTAGAGACTAGACACACTATAGAGACAAGACACACTATAGACACTATAGACTAGACACATTTTAGACATTATAGAGACTAGACACACTATAGAAACTATAGAGACTAGACACAGTAAAGACACTACAGAGACTAGACACTATAGAGACTAGACACACTATAGAGACTAGACACACTAGAGACAATAGAGACTAGACACACTATAGAGACTATAGAGACTAGACACACTATACAGACTATACACACTATAGAGACTAGACACACTATAGAGACTATAGAGACTAGACACACTATAGAGACTATAGAGACTAGACACACTATAGAGACTAGACACACTATAGAGAATAGACACACTATAGACACAATAGACTAGACACACTATAGAGACTAGACACACTATAGAGACTAGACACACTATAGAGACTAGACACACTATAGAGACTAGACACACTATAGAGACACTATAGAGACTAGACACACTATAGAGACACACTATAGAGACTAGACACACTATAGAGACTAGACACACTATAGAGACTAGACACACTAGAGACTAGACACACTATAGACACTATAGAGACTAGACACACTATAGAGACTAGACACACTATAGAGACTATAGAGACTAGACACACTATAGAGACTAGACACACTATAGAGACTAGACACACTATAGAGACTAGACACACTATAGAGACTAGACACACTATAGACACTATAGAGACTAAAACACTATAGAGACTAGAAACACTACAGACACTATAGAGACAAGACACACTATATACACTAAAGAGACTAGACACACTATATACACTATAGACTAGATACACTATATACACTATAGAGACCAGACACACTATAGAAACTATAGAGACTAGACACACTAGACACTACAGAGACTGGACACTATAGAGACTAGACACACTATAGAGACTAGACACACTATAGAGACTAGAAACACTATAGACACAATAGAGACTAGAAACACTATAGACACTATAGAGAATAGACACACTATAGACACTAAAGAATAGAAACACTATAGACACCATAGAGACTAGACACACAATATATACTATAGAGTCACTAGAGACTAGACACACTATAGACACAATAGAGACACTATAGAGACTAGACCAACTATAGAGACTAGACACACTATAGAGACTAGACACAGTATAGAGACTATAGAGACTAGACACACTATAGACACTATAGAGACTAGACACACCATATATACTAGAGACTAGACACACTATAGACACTATATACACTATAGACATTATAGAGACTAGACACACTGTAGAGACTAGACACACTATAGGAACTATAGAGACTAAAATCACTATAGGAACTATAGAGACACTATAGAGACTAGACACACTATAGAAACTATAGAGACTAGACACACTAGACACTACAGAGACTGGACACTATAGAGACTAGACACACTATAGAGACTAGACACACTATAGAGACTAGAAACACTATAGACACAATAGAGACTAGAAACACTATAGACACTATAGAGAATAGACACACTATAGACACTAAAGACTAGAAACACTATAGACACCATAGAGACTAGACACACAATATATACTATAGAGACACTAGAGACTAGACACACTATAGACACAATAGAGACACTATAGAGACTAGACCAACTATAGAGACTAGACACACTATAGAGACTAGACACAGTATAGAGACTATAGAGACTAGACACACTATAGACACTATAGAGACTAGACACACCATATATACTAGAGACTAGACACACTATAGACACTATATACACTATAGACATTATAGAGACTAGACACACTGTAGAGACTAGACACACTGTAGAGACAAGACACACTATAGACACTATAGACTAGACACATTTTAGACATTATAGAGACTAGACACACTATAGAAACTATAGAGACTAGACACAGTAAAGACACTACAGAGACAAGACACTATAGAGACTAGACACACTATATACACTATAGAGACTAGACACACTATAGAGACTAGACACACCATAGACATTATAGAGACTAGACACACTATAGAGACACTATAGAGACTAGACACACAATAGACATTATAGAGACTAGACACACTATACACACTATAGAGACTAGACACAATAGAGACTATACACACTATAGCCATTATAGAAACTAGACACACTACAGAGACACTATAGAGACTAGACACACTATAAACACTAGACACACTAGAGACTAGGCACACTATAGAGACACTATAGAGACTAGACACACTATAGAGACACTATAGAGACTAGACACACTATAGACACTATAGAGACTAGACACACCATATATACTAGAGACTAGACACACTATAGACACTATATACACTATAGACATTATAGAGACTAGACACACTGTAGAGACTAGACACACTATAGGAACTATAGAGACTAAAATCACTATAGGAACTATAGAGACACTATAGAGACTAGACACACTATAGAAACTATAGAGACTAGACACACTAGACACTACAGAGACTGGACACTATAGAGACTAGACACACTATAGAGACTAGACACACTATAGAGACTAGAAACACTATAGACACAATAGAGACTAGAAACACTATAGACACTATAGAGAATAGACACACTATAGACACTAAAGACTAGAAACACTATAGACACCATAGAGACTAGACACACAATATATACTATAGAGACACTAGAGACTAGACACACTATAGACACAATAGAGACACTATAGAGACTAGACCAACTATAGAGACTAGACACACTATAGAGACTAGACACAGTATAGAGACTATAGAGACTAGACACACTATAGACACTATAGAGACTAGACACACCATATATACTAGAGACTAGACACACTATAGACACTATATACACTATAGACATTATAGAGACTAGACACACTGTAGAGACTAGACACACTGTAGAGACAAGACACACTATAGACACTATAGACTAGACACATTTTAGACATTATAGAGACTAGACACACTATAGAAACTATAGAGACTAGACACAGTAAAGACACTACAGAGACAAGACACTATAGAGACTAGACACACTATATACACTATAGAGACTAGACACACTATAGAGACTAGACACACCATAGACATTATAGAGACTAGACACACTATAGAGACACTATAGAGACTAGACACACAATAGACATTATAGAGACTAGACACACTATACACACTATAGAGACTAGACACAATAGAGACTATACACACTATAGCCATTATAGAAACTAGACACACTACAGAGACACTATAGAGACTAGACACACTATAAACACTAGACACACTATAGAGACTAGGCACACTATAGAGACACTATAGAGACTAGACACACTATAGAGACACTATAGAGACTAGACACACTATAGACACTATAGAGACTAGACACACTATAGAGACACTATAGAGACTAGACACACTATAAACACTAGACACACTATAGAGACTAGGCACACTATAGAGACACTATAGAGACTAGACACACTATAGAGACACTATAGAGACTAGACACACTATAGAGACACTATAGAGACTAGACACACTATAGACACTAGAGACTAGACACACTATAGAGAGTAGACACACTATAGAGACTAGACACACTATAGACTAGACACACTATAGACTAGACACACTATAGACTAGACACACTATAGACACTATAGAGACTAGACACACTATAGAGACTAGACACACTATAGAAACTATAGAGACTAGACACACTATAGAGACTATAGAGACTAGACACACTATAGAGACTATAGAGACTAGACACACTATAGACACTATAGAGACTAGACACACTATAGAGACTAGACACACTATAGAGACTAGACACACTATAGACACTATAGAGACTAGACACACTATAGAGACACACTATAGAGACTAGACACACTATAGAGACTAGACACACTATAGACACTATAGAGACTAGACACACTATAGAGACTAGACACACTATAGAGACTATAGAGACTAGACACACTATAGAGACTATAGAGACTAGACACACTATAGAAACTATAGAGACAAGACACACTATAGAAACTATAGAGACTAGACACACTATAGAGACTATAGAGACTAGACACACTATAGAGACTATAGAGACTAGACACACTATAGAGACTATAGACTAGACACACTATAGAGACTAGACACACTATAGACACTATAGAGACTAGACACACTATAGAGACTATAGAGACTAGACACACTATAGAGACAAGACACACTAGAGACTAGACACACTATAGAGACTATAGAGACTAGACACACTATACAGACTATACACACTATAGAGACTAGACACACTATAGAAACTATAGAGACTAGACACACTATAGAGACTAGACACACTATAGAGACTATAGAGACTAGACACACTATAGAGACTAGACACACTATAGAGAATAGACACACTATAGACACTATAGACTAGACACACTATAGAGACTAGACACACTATAGAGACTAGACACACTATAGAGACTAGACACACTATAGAGACTAGAAACACTATAGACACTATAGAGACTAGAAACACTATAGACACTATAGAGACTAGACACACCATATACACTATAGAGACTAGACACACTATAGACACTATATACACTATAGACATTATAGAGACTAGACACACTGTAGAGACTACACACTATAGAGACAAGACACACTATAGACACTATAGACTAGACACATTTTAGACAATATAGAGACTAGACACACTACAGAAACTATAGAGACTAGACACAGTAAAGACACTACAGAGACTAGACACTATAGAGACTAGACACACTATATACACTATAGAGACTAGACACACTATAGAGACTAGACACACCATTGACATTATAGAGACTAGACACACTATAGAGACACTATAGAGACTAGACACACAATAGACATTATAGAGACTAGACACACTATACACACTATAGAGACTAGACACAATAGAGACTATACACACTATAGCCATTATAGAAACTAGACACACTACAGAGACACTATAGAGACTAAACACACTATAGACACTATAGAGACTAGACACACTATAAACACTAGACACACTATAGAGACTAGGCACACTATAGAGACACTATAGAGACTAGACACACTATAGAGACACTATAGAGACTAGACACACTATAGACACTATAGAGACTAGACACACTATAGAGACACTATAGAGACTAGACACACTATAAACACTAGACACACTATAGAGACTAGGCACACTATAGAGACACTATAGAGACTAGACACACTATAGAGACACTATAGAGACTAGACACACTATAGACACTAGAGACTAGACACACTATAGACACTAGAGACTAGACACACTATAGAGACTTTAGACTAGACACACTATAGAGACTAGACACACTATAGAGACTAGACACACTATAGAGACTAGACACACTATAGAGACTAGACACACTATAAAGACTAGACACACTATAGACTAGACACACTATAGACTAGACACACTATAGACTAGACACACTATAGACACTATAGAGACTAGACACACTATAGAGACTAGACACACTATAGACACTATAGAGACTAGACACACACTAGAGACTAGACACACTATAGAGACTAGACACACTATAGAGACTATAGAGACTAGACACACTATACAGACTATACACACTATAGAGACTAGACACACTATAGAAACTATAGAGACTAGACACACTATAGAGACTATAGAGACTAGACACACTATAGAGACTATAGAGACTAGACACACTATAGAGACTAGACACACTATAGAGAATAGACACACTATAGACACTATAGACTAGACACACTATAGAGACTAGACACACTATAGAGACTAGACACACTAGAGACTAGACACACTATAGACACTATAGAGACTAGACACACTATAGAGACACACTATAGAGACTAGACACACTATAGAGACTAGACACACTATAGAGACTAGACACAGTAGAGACTAGACACACTATAGACACTATAGAGACTAGACACACTATAGAGACTAGACACACTATAGAGACTATAGAGACTAGACACACTATAGAGACTATAGAGACTAGACACACTATAGACTAGACACACTATAGACTAGACACACTATAGAGACTAGACACACTATAGAGACTAGACACACTATAGAGACACACGATAGAGACTAGACACACTATAGAGACTAGACACACTATAGAGACTAGACACACTATAGACACTATAGAGACTAGACACACTATAGAGACTAGACACACTATAGAGACACACTATAGAGACTAGACACACTATAGAGACTAGACACACTATAGACACTATAGAGACTAGACACACTAGAGACTAGACACACTATAGACACTATAGAGACTAGACACACTATAGACACTATAGAGACTAGACACACTATAGAGACTATAGAGACTAGACACACTATAGAGACTAGACACACTAGAGACTATAGAGACTAGACACACTTTAGAGACTATAGAGACTAGACACACTATAGAGACTAGACACACTATAGAAACTATATAGACTAGACACACTATAGAGACTATAGAGACTAGACACACTATAGACACTATAGAGACTAGACACACTATAGAGACTAGACACACTATAGACACTATAGAGACTAGACACACTATAGAGAAACACTATAGAGACTAGACACACTATAGACACTATAGAGACTAGACACACTATAGAGACTAGACACACTATAGAGACTATAGAGACTAGACACACTATAGAGACTATAGAGACTAGACACACTATAGAAACTATAGAGACTAGACACACTATAGAGACTATAGAGACTATTATCACTATAGAGACTAGAGACTAGACACACTATAGAGACTATAGACTAGACACCCTATAGAGACTAGACACACTATAGACACTATAGACTAGACACACTATAGACACACTATAGAGACTAGACACACTATAGAGACTAGACACACTATAGACACTATAGAGACTAGACACACTATAGAGACACACTATAGAGACTAGACACACTATAGACACTATAGAGACTAGACACACTATAGAGACACACTATAGAGACTAGACACTATAGAGACTAGACACACTATAGACACTATAGAGACTAGACACACTATACACACTATAGAGACTAGACACACTATAGAGACTAGACACACTATAGACACTATAGAGACTAGACACACTATAGACACTATAGAGACTAGACACACTATACACACTATAGAGACTAGACACACTATAGAGACTAGACACACTATAGACACTATAGAGACTAGACACACTATACACACTATAGAGACTAGACACACTATAGAGACTAGACACACTATAGACACTATAGAGACTAGACACACTATAGAGACACACTATAGAGACACACTATAGAGACTAGACACACTATAGAAACTATAGAGACTAGACACACTATAGAGACTATAGAGACTAGACACACTATAGAGACTATAGAGACTAGACACACTATAGAGACTATAGACTAGACACACTATAGAGACTAGACACACTATAGACTAGACACACTATAGACTAGACACACTATAGACTAGACACACTATAGACACTATAGAGACTAGACACACTATAGAGACTAGACACACTATAGACACTATAGAGACTAGACACACTATAGAGACTAGACACACTATAGAGACTAGACACACTAGAGACTATAGAGACTAGACACACTATAGAGACTATAGAGACTAGACACACTATACAGACTATACACACTATAGAGACTAGACACACTATAGAAACTATAGAGACTAGACACACTATAGAGACTATAGAGACTAGACACACTATAGAGACTAGACACACTATAGAGAATAGACACACTATAGACACTATAGACTAGACACACTATAGAGACTAGACACACTATAGAGACTAGACACACTATAGAGACTAGACACACTATAGACACTATAGAGACTAGACACACTATAGAGACACACTATAGAGACTAGACACACTATAGAGACTAGACACACTATAGAGACTAGACACAGTAGAGACTAGACACACTATAGACACTATAGAGACTAGACACACTATAGAGACTAGACACACTATAGAGACTATAGAGACTAGACACACTATAGAGACTATAGAGACTAGACACACTATAGAGACTAGACACACTATAGAGACTAGACACACTATAGACTAGACACACTATAGAGACTAGACACACTATAGAGACTAGACACACTATAGACACTATAGAGACTAGACACACTATAGAGACTAGACACACTATAGACACTATAGAGACTAGACACACTATAGAGACTAGACACACTATAGAGACACACTATAGGGACTAGACACACTATAGAGACTAGACACACTATAGACACTATAGAGACTAGACACACTAGAGACTAGACACACTATAGACACTATAGAGACTAGACACACTATAGACACTATAGAGACTAGACACACTATAGAGACTATAGAGACTAGACACACTATAGAGACTAGACACACTATAGAGACTAGACACACTTTAGAGACTATAGAGACTAGACACACTATAGAGACTAGACACACTATAGAAACTATAGAGACTAGACACACTATAGAGACTATAGAGACTAGACACACTATAGAGACTATAGAGACTAGACACACTATAGACACTATAGAGACTAGACACACTATAGAGACTAGACACACTATAGAGACTAGACACACTATAGACACTATAGAGACTAGACACACTATAGAGACACACTATAGAGACTAGACACACTATAGAGACTAGACACACTATAGACACTATAGAGACTAGACACACTATAGAGACTAGACACACTATAGAGACTATAGAGACTAGACACACTATAGAGACTATAGAGACTAGACACACTATAGAAACTATAGAGACAAGACACACTATAGAAACTATAGAGACTAGACACACTATAGAGACTATAGAGACTAGACACACTATAGAGACTATAGAGACTAGACACACTATAGAGACTATAGACTAGACACACTATAGACACTATAGACTAGACACACTATAGACACTATAGAGACTAGACACACTATAGAGACTAGACACACTATAGAGACTAGACACACTATAGAGACTATAGAGACTAGACACACTATAGAGACACACTATAGAGACTAGACACACTATAGACACTATAGAGACTAGACACACTATAGAGACACACTATAGAGACTAGACACTATAGAGACTAGACACACTATAGACACTATAGAGACTAGACACACTATAGAGAGACACACTATAGAGACTAGACACTATAGAGACTAGACACACTATAGACACTATAGAGACTAGACACACTAGAGACACTATAGAGACTAGACACACTAGAGACACTATAGAGACTAGACACACTATAGAGACTAGACACACTATAGAGACACACTATAGAGACTAGACACACTATAGACTAGACACACTATAGACTAGACACACTATAGAGACTAGACACAGTAGAGACTAGACACACTATAGACACTATAGAGACTAGACACACTATAGACACTATAGAGACTAGACACACTATAGACACTACAGAGACTAGACACACTATAGAGACTAGACACACTATAGAGACTAGACACACTAGAGACTATAGAGACTAGACACACTATAGAGACTATAGAGACTAGACACACTATACAGACTATACACACTATAGAGACTAGACACACTATAGAAACTATAGAGACTAGACACACTATAGAGACTATAGAGACTAGACACACTATAGAGACTATAGAGACTAGACACACTATAGAGACTAGACACACTATAGACACACTATAGAGACTAGACACACTATAGAGACTAGACACACTATAGAGACTAGACACACTATAGACACTATAGAGACTAGACACACTATAGAGACACACTATAGAGACTAGACACACTAGAGACTAGACACACTATAGAGACTAGACACAGTAGAGACTAGACACACTATAGACACTATAGAGACTAGACACACTATAGAGACTAGACACACTATAGAGACTATAGAGACTAGACACACTATAGAGACTAGACACACTATAGAGACTAGACACACTATAGAGACTAGACACACTATAGACACTATAGAGACTAGACACACTATAGAGACTAGACACACTATAGACACTATAGAGACTAGACACACTATAGAGACTAGACACACTATAGAGACACACTATAGAGACTAGACACACTATAGAGACTAGACACACTATAGACACTATAGAGACTAGACACACTAGAGACTAGACACACTATAGAGACTAGACACACTATAGACACTATAGAGACTAGACACACTATAGAGACTATAGAGACTAGACACACTACAGAGACTAGACACACTATAGAGACTAGACACACTTTAGAGACTATAGAGACTAGACACACTATAGAGACTAAACACACTATAGAAACTAGACACACTATAGAGACTATAGAGACTAGACACACTATAGAGACTAGACACACTATAGACACTATAGAGACTAGACACACTATAGAGACTAGACACACTATAGAGACTAGACACACTATAGACACTATAGAGACTAGACACACTATAGAGACACACTATAGAGACTAGACACACTATAGACACTATAGAGACTAGACACACTATAGAGACTAGACACACTATAGAGACTATAGAGACTAGACACACTATAGAAACTATAGAGACAAGACACACTATAGAAACTATAGAGACTAGACACACTATAGAGACTATAGAGACTAGACACACTATAGAGACTATAGACTAGACACACTATAGAGACTATAGAGACTAGACACACTATAGACACTATAGACTAGACACACTATAGACACTATAGAGACTAGACACACTATAGAGACTATAGAGACTAGGCACACTATAGAGACTATAGAGACTAGACACACTATAGAGACTATAGAGACTAGACACACTATAGACACTATAGACTAGACACACTATAGACACGATAGAGACTAGACACACTATAGAGACTAGACACACTATAGAGACTAGACACACTATAGACACTATAGAGACTAGACACACTATAGAGACACACTATAGAGACTAGACACACTATAGACACTATAGAGACTAGACACACTATAGAGACACACTATAGAGACTAGACACTATAGAGACTAGACACACTATAGACACTATAGAGACTAGACACACTAGAGACACTATAGAGACTAGACACACTATAGAGACTAGACACACTATAGACACTATAGAGACTAGACACACTATAGAAACTATAGAGACTAGACACACTATAGAGACTAGACACACTATAGAGACTATAGAGACTAGACACACTATAGAGACTATAGACTAGACACACTATAGAGACTAGAGACTAGACACACTATAGAGACTATAGACTAGACACACTATAGAGACTAGACACACTATAGACTAGACACACTATAGACACTATACACACTATAGAGACTAGACACACTATAGAGACTAGACACACTATAGACACACTAGAGACTAGACACACTATAGAGACTAGACACACTATAGAGACTAGACACACTAGAGACTAGACACACTATAGAGACTAGACACACTATAGACACTATAGAGACTAGACACACTATAGACTAGACACACTATAGACACTATAGAGACTAGACACACTATAGAGACTATAGAGACTAGACACACTATAGAGACTATAGAGACTAGACACACTACAGAGACTATAGACTAGACACACTACAGAGACTAGACACACTATGGAGACTAGACACACTATAGACTAGACACACTATAGACACTATACACACTATAGAGACTAGACACACTATAGAGACTAGACACACTATAGACACACTAGAGACTAGACACACTATAGAGACTAGACACACTATAGAGACTAGACACACTAGAGACTAGACACACTATAGAGACTAGACACACTATAGACACTATAGAGACTAGACACACTATAGAGACTATAGAGACTAGACACACTATAGAGACTAGACACACTATAGACTAGACACACTATAGACACTATACACACTATAGAGACTATAGAGACTAGACACACTAGAGACTAGACACACTATAGACACTATAGAGACTAGACACACTATAGAGACTAGACACACTATAGACACTATAGAGACTAGACACACTATAGACACTATAGAGACTAGACACACTATAGAGACTAGACACACTATAGAGACTAGACACACTATAGACACACTAGAGACTAGACACACTATAGAGACTAGACACACTATAGAGACTAGACACACTAGAGACTAGACACACTATAGAGACTAGACACACTATAGACACTATAGAGACTAGACACACTATAGACTAGACACACTATAGACACTATAGAGACTAGACACACTATAGAGACTATAGAGACTAGACACACTATAGAGACTATAGAGACTAGACACACTATAGAGACTATAGACTAGACACACTATAGAGACTAGACACACTATAGAGACTAGACACACTATAGACTAGACACACTATAGACACTATACACACTATAGAGACTAGACACACTATAGAGACTAGACACACTATAGACACACTAGAGACTAGACACACTATAGAGACTAGACACACTATAGAGACTAGACACACTAGAGACTAGACACACTATAGAGACTAGACACACTATAGACACTATAGAGACTAGACACACTATAGAGACTATAGAGACTAGACACACTATAGAGACTAGACACACTATAGACTAGACACACTATAGACACTATACACACTATAGAGACTATAGAGACTAGACACACTATAGAGACTAGACACACTAGAGACTAGACACACTATAGACACTATAGAGACTAGACACACTATAGAGACTAGACACACTATAGACACTATAGAGACTAGACACACTATAGACACTATAGAGACTAGACACACTATAGAGACTAGACACACTATAGAGACTAGACACACTATAGAGACTAGACACACTATAGAGACTATAGAGACTAGACACACTATAGACACTATAGAGACACTTCTAACGTGCCTCCTTATTTAAAGAAAAAAAAGTATTTTAGTCACAGATCGTCCCCAGCAACAGGTCAACTGATGCAGAGACGGGGTTGTTACCATACCAACAGCTCCAGTCAGTCCCCCCAGCCGTCAATTCAACACCTAGTTTTGATTTACATTTGTCGTTGCATCATCATCACACTGATTTTTAAAGTTGAAAGGATGTGGAAACGACGTTGATTCAACCAGTTTTTGCTAAACAGCATTTCCTAGTTAACCCTTGGTGTGCTGTTGACCTCATGTTCCTCTTGGTGCACTGCATCGGGAGGCATAACACACACACATCACTCTCCTCTCACACATCACTCTCTCCATCTCTCTCACACACACACATCACTCTCCTCTCACACACACACATCACTCTCCTCTCACACATCACTCTCCTCTCACACACACACATCACTCTCCTCTCACACACACATCACTCTCTCTCCTCTCTCACACACACACATCACTCTCTCTCCTCTCACACACACACACATCACTCTCTCCTCTCACACACACACACATCACTCTCTCTCCTCTCACATACACACACATCACTCTCCTCTCACACACACACACATCACTCTCTCCGTCTCTCTCACACACACATCACTCTCCTCTCACACACACACATCACTCTCTCCTCTCACACACACATCACTCTCTCCTCTCACACACACATCACTCTCTCTCCTCTCACACACACACACATCACTCTCTCTCCTCTCACACACACACATCACTCTCTCTCCTCTCACACACACATCACTCTCTCCTCTCACACACACACATCACTCTCTCCTCTCACACACACACATCACTCTCTCCGTCTCTCTCACACACATCACTCTCTCCGTCTCTCTCACACACACATCACTCTCTCCATCTCTCTCACACACACACACACATCACTCTCTCCATCTCTCTCACACACACACATCACTCTCTCCGTCTCTCTCACACACATCACTCTCTCCGTCTCTCTCACACACACATCACTCTCTCCATCTCTCTCACACACACACACATCACTCTCTCCATCTCTCTCACACACACACATCACTCTCTCCGTCTCTCTCACACACATCACTCTCTCCGTCTCTCTCACACACACATCACTCTCTCTCCTCTCACACACACACACATCACTCTCTTAGTCTCTCTCACACACACATCACTCTCTCTCCTCTCACACACACACACACATCACTCTCTCCGTCTCTCTCACACACATCACTCTCTCCGTCTCTCTCACACACATCACTCTCTCCGTCTCTCTCACACACATCACTCTCTCTCCTCTCACACACACATCACTCTCTCCTCTCACACATCACTCTCTCCATCTCTCTCTCACACACACATCACTCTCTCAGTCTCTCTCACACACACACATCACTCTCTCCGTCTCTCTCACACATCACTCTCTCAGTCTCTCTCACACACACACATCACTCTCTCGGTCTCTCTCACACACACATCACTCTGTCTCTCTCTCACACATCACTCTCTCCGTCTCTCTCACACACACATCACTCTCTCTGTCACTCTCTCGGTCTCTCTCACACACACATCACTCTCTCCGTCTCTCTCTCACACACATCACTCTCTCCGTCTCTCTCACACACACACATCACTCTCTCCGTCTCTCTCACACACACACATCACTCTCTCCGTCCCTCTCACACACACACACATCACTCTCTCCGTCTCTCTCACACACACATCACTCTCTCTGTCTCTCTCACACACACATCACTCTCTCTGTCTCTCTCACACATACACATCACTCTCTCCGTCTCTCTCACACACACATCACTCTCTCCGTCTCTCTCACACACACATCACTCTCTCCGTCTCTCTCACACACACATCACTCTCTCCGTCTCTCTCACACACACATCACTCTGTCTCTCTCTCACACATCACTCTCTCTGTCTCTCTCACACACACATCACTCTCTCCGTCTCTCTCACACATCACTCTCTCAGTCTCTCTCACACACACACACATCACTCTCTCGGTCTCTCTCACACACACATCACTCTCTCGGTCTCTCTCACACACACATCACTCTCTCCGTCTCTCACACATCACTCTCTCCGTCTCTCACACATCACTCTCTCTGTCTCTCTCACACACACACACACATCACTCTCTCTGTCACTCTCTCGGTCTCTCTCACACACACATCACTCTCTCCGTCTCTCTCACACACACATCACTCTCTCGGTCTCTCTCTCACACACATCACTCTCTCCGTCTCTCTCACACACATCACTCTCTGTCTCTCTCACACACACATCACTCTCTCCGTCTCTCTCACACACACATCACTCTCTCCGTCTCTCTCACACACACATCACTCTCTCGGTCTCTCTCTCACACACATCACTCTCTCCGTCTCTCTCACACACATCACTCTCTCTGTCTCTCTCACACACACATCACTCTCTCCGTCTCTCTCACACACACACCACTCTCTCCGTCTCTCTCACACACACATCACTCTCTCCGTCTCTCTCACACACATCACTCTCTCGGTCTCTCTCACACACACATCACTCTGTCTCTCTCTCACACATCACTCTCTCTGTCTCTCTCACACACACATCACTCTCTCCGTCTCTCTCACACATCACTCTCTCAGTCTCTCTCACACACACACATCACTCTCTCGGTCTCTCTCACACACACATCACTCTGTCTCACACATCACTCTCTCCGTCTCTCTCACACACACATCACTCTCTCCATCTCTCTCACACACACACACACATCACTCTCTCCATCTCTCTCACACACACACATCACTCTCTCCGTCTCTCTCACACACATCACTCTCTCCGTCTCTCTCACACACACATCACTCTCTCTCCTCTCACACACACACACACATCACTCTCTTAGTCTCTCTCACACACACATCACTCTCTCTCCTCTCACACACATCACTCTCTCCGTCTCTCTCACACACATCACTCTCTCCGTCTCTCTCACACACATCACTCTCTCCGTCTCTCTCACACACATCACTCTCTCTCCTCTCACACACACATCACTCTCTCCTCTCACACACACACACACACACACATCACTCTCTCCATCTCTCTCTCACACACACATCACTCTCTCAGTCTCTCTCACACACACACATCACTCTCTCAGTCTCTCTCACACATCACTCTCTCAGTCTCTCTCACACACACACATCACTCTCTCGGTCTCTCTCACACACACATCACTCTGTCTCTCTCTCACACATCACTCTCTCCGTCTCTCTCACACACATCACTCTCTCTGTCACTCTCTCGGCTCTCACACACACATCACTCTCTCCGTCTCTCTCACACACACATCACTCTCTCGGTCTCTCTCTCACACACATCACTCTCTCCGTCTCTCTCACACACACACATCACTCTCTCCGTCTCTCACACACACATCACTCTCTCCGTCTCTCTCACACACACACATCACTCTCTCCGTCTCTCTCACACACACATCACTCTCTCCGTCTCTCTCACACACACATCACTCTCTGTCTCTCTCACACACATCACTCTCTCTGTCTCTCTCACACACACACATCACTCTCTCCGTCTCTCTCACACACACATCACTCTCTCCGTCTCTCTCACACACACATCACTCTCTCCGTCTCTCTCACACACACATCACTCTCTCCGTCTCTCTCACACACACATCACTCTGTCTCTCTCTCACACATCACTCTCTCTGTCTCTCTCACACACACATCACTCTCTCAGTCTCTCTCACACATCACTCTCTCAGTCTCTCTCACACACACACATCACTCTCTCGGTCTCTCTCACACACACATCACTCTGTCTCTCTCTCACACATCACTCTCTCCGTCTCTCACACATCACTCTCTCTGTCTCTCTCACATACACACACACATCACTCTCTCTGTCACTCTCTCGGTCTCTCTCACACACACATCACTCTCTCCGTCTCTCTCACACACACATCACTCTCTCGGTCTCTCTCTCACACACATCACTCTCTCCGTCTCTCTCACACACATCACTCTCTCCGTCTCTCTCACACACACACATCACTCTCTCCGTCTCTCTCACACACATCACTCTCTCGGTCTCTCTCACACACACATCACTCTGTCTCTCTCTCACACATCACTCTCTCTCACACATCACTCTCTCTGTCTCTCTCACACACACATCACTCTCTCCGTCTCTCTCACACATCACTCTCTCAGTCTCTCACACACACACACACACACTCTCTCTGACTCTCACACTCTGACTCTTTCTGACGCACATCATTAAACATGTATACTTTGTACATATATATTTATATAGACCTATAAATGTACATGTACATACATTTATAAAAGGTAACAACGTAGGTACATACACTCGCTCTCTTCCGTCATTATCATCATCGTCATACACACACAATGTGACTCTGTGAGTCTGTCTTCCTTTTTATGTACACACGCGCACTCACAGACATCATACATGTACAGATTCTCAGACATACTTCATCATATTGAAAAAAAGAGTTGGTTCCTATTTCAACAACAAAACAAAAACAAACAACAACAACACCAGGTTGCAATGTTGGACACTTTCAATGAATCTCCAATGTTTCTTTTCTCTCTCTTTAAAGCTGTGAAATTAAAACATTTAAAAAAGGAGAAAAACTGTGGAGGGAGAGGGGGTGGTTGTTTGGGGGTGGTGGGTTGGGGGCATGGTCTGAGTCCCATATGGCAGCCTATTTCCACATTTAGGGCACTACTTTAGAGAGTCCTATAGGGCTCTGGTCAAAAGTAGTGCACTTATATAGGGATTAGGCTGTGATTTGTGACGCGCGCACGGCGTTCATTCGCTGCAATATCTAAATCTTTCCTCCTCGCAGGTCAGTGGTTCATTTGCATAATGTATACAGGTATTAGGATTTGTTTCCCTATTTATTTTTTTGTTGTTGTTAGTAAACAGCATTTCCTTATTTTTTTATTTTTTATTATAAAAGCAGAAACCCTGTAAAGAGAATGTGGAGTCTCTAAAACACTACAGTCAGTAATCTCATCAGTCTGATCTGTCACTGTTGTAGACAGGGCTGCTGCGTGTGTTGTAGACAGGGCTGCTGCGTGTGTTGTAGACAGGGCTGCTGCGTGTGTTGTAGACAGGGCTGCTGCGTGTGTTGTAGACAGGGCTGCCGAGTGTGTTGTAGACAGGGCTGCTGCGTGTGTTGTAGACAGGGCTGCTGCAGTGTGTTGTAGACAGGGCTGCGCGTGTGTTGTAGACAGGGCTGCTGTGTGTGTTGTAGACAGGGCTGCTGCGCAGGTTGTAGACAGGGCTGCGTGTGTTGTAGACAGGGCTGCACAGGGCTGTGTTGTTGTAGACAGGGCTGCTGCGTGTGTTGTAGAGACAGGGCTGCCGCGTGTGTTGTAGACAGGGCTGCCGCGTGTGTTGTAGACAGGGCTGCCGCGTGTGTTGTAGACAGGGCTGCTGCGTGTGTTGTAGACAGGGCTGTCACAAGCGTGTGTTGTAGACAGGGCTGTCACAGTGTGTTGTAGACAGGGCTGCCGTGTGTTGTAGACAGGGCTGCGTGTGTTGTAGACAGGGCTGCTGCGTGTGTTGTAGACAGGGCTGCTGCGTGTGTTGTAGACAGGGCTGCTGCGAGTGTTGTAGACAGGGCTGCTGCGTGTGTTGTAGACAGGGCTGCTGCGTGTGTTGTAGACAGGGCTGCTGCGTGTGTTGTAGACAGGGCTGCCGAGTGTGTTGTAGACAGGGCTGCTGCGTGTGTTGTAGACAGGGTTGTTGACATCAAGCTGTACAGCGCAGCTCAAGGGGGTCAGAAAACATACATCCCAGCTCAATGTACAGGTACAGCCATAATCAAGGCACAAAGATCTACAAGTAGATTTGTTTTTCTTTCAATAAAGTAGTTGTACAAAATAGTATTACATTTTACAGTCTGAACAGGATAAATCAAGAAGCCTTGTACAGTTCAGTACAAGTATCGTAAGAAACAAAAAAAACAATAATGACTACATTTTCTCTCTTGACCCTCCCCCTCCCTGTCATAGGTGTCCCCTCCCCCTCCCTGTCATAGGTGTCCCCTCCCCCTCCCTGTCACAGGTGTCCCCTCCCTGTCATAGGTGTCCCCTCCCCTTCATAAACGTTCCCCCTTCCTCCGTCATAGACGATGTGTCCCCCTCTGTGATAGAATATGTCCCCCCTCCTCTGTCACAGAAGATGTGTGTCCCCGTCTGTCATAGAAGATGTGTGTGTCCCCCGTCTGTCATAGAAGATACAGTTGAAGTCGGAAGTTTCCATACACTTAGGTTGGAGTCATTAAAACTTGTTTTTCAACCACTCCACAAATGTCTTGTTAACAAACTATAGTTTTGGCAAGTTGGTTAGGACATCTATTTTGTGCATGACACAAGTAATTTTTCCAACAATTGTTTACAGACAGATTATTTCACTTATAATTCACTGTATCACAATTCCAGTGGGTCAGAAGTTTACATACACTAAGTTGACTGTGCCTTTAAACAGCTTGGAAAATTCCAGAAAATGATGTCATGATGTCTTTAAAAGCTTCTGATAGGCTAATTGACATAATTTGAGTCATTTGGAGGTGTACCTGTGGATGTATTTCAGGGCCTACCTTCAAACTCAGTGCCTCTTTTGCTTGACATCAAGGGAAAATCTAAAGAAATCAGCCAAGACCTCAGAAAAAAAACTGTAGACCTCCACAAGTCTAGTTCATCCTTGGGAGCAATTTCCAAACGCCTGAAGGTACCACGTTCATCTGTACAAACAATAGTACGCTAGTATAAACACCATGGGACCACGCAGCCGTCATACCGCTCAGGAAGGAGACACATTCTGTCTCCTAGAGATGAACGTACTTTGGTGCGAAAAGTGCAAATCAATCCCAGAACAACAGCAAAGGACCTTGTGAAGATGCTGGAGGAAACAGGTACAAAAGTATCTATATCCACAGTAAACCGAGTCCTATATCGACAAAACCTGAAAGGCCGCTAAGCAAGGAAGAAGACACTGCTCCAAAACCGCCATAAAGAAGCCAGACTACAGTTTGCAACTGCACATGGGGACAAAGATCGTACTTTTTGGTGAATTGTCCTCTGGTCTGATAAAACAAAAATAGAACTGTTTGGCCATAATGACCATCGTTATGTTTTGAGGAAAAAGGGGGAGGCTTGCAAGCCAAAGAACACCATCCCAACCGTGAAGCACGGGGGTGGCAGCATCATGTTGTGGGGGTGCTTTGCTGCAGGAGGGACTGGTGCACTTCACAAAATAGATGGCATCATGAGGCATGAAAATGATGTGGATATATTGAAGCAACATCTCAAGACATCAGTCAGGAAGTTAAAGCTTGGTTGCAAATGGGTCTTCCAAATGGACAATGACCCCAAGCACACTTCCAAAGTTGTGGCAAAATGCCTTAAGGACAACAAAGTCAAGGTATTGGAGTGGCCATCACAAAGCCGTGACCTCAATCCCATAGAAAATTTGTGGGCAGAACTGAAAAAGCGTGTGAGCAAGGAGGCCTACAAACCTGACTCAGTTACAAGAGCTCTGTCAGGAGGAATGGGCCAAAATTCACCCAGCTTATTGTGGGAAGCTTGTGGAAGGCTACCCGAAACGTTTGACCCAAGTTAAACAATTTAAAGGCAATGCTACCAAATACTAATTGAGTGTATGTAAACTTCTGACCCACTGGGAATGTGATGAAAGAAATAAAAGCTGAAATAAATCATTCTCTCTACTATTATTCTGACATTTCACATTCTTAAAATAAAGTGGTGATCCTAACTGACAGGGATTTTTTTTACTAGGATTAAATGTCAGGAATTGTGGAAAAACTGAGTTTAAATGTAATTTGGCTACGGTGTATGTAAACTTCAGACTTCCAACTGTAAAAAGGATGTTTGTTGTTCCTTTAAGGGTGAGGTCACGCGAGGCAGAACGCAGCGACAGAGGGGTTTTACGGTGCAGAGTTCAGTCCACATTCCTTTCTTCCTTAAGTCGTTCATTTCCTTTCCTTTCTGACTCACACTCTGGTCCCCACCCCCACACACTCTTTTCTCTCTTCCACCATTCTGTATCGGTCCTTCAAGGCCTCACACAGCAGGAGGCCAGAGTCTCTCCATCCCTCCATCCCTTTTAGGTCCACCTGCAACTCGCAACACTATACAGTGTAAAACAGAGTTATAAATATTTTGATGCTACATTGTGTTTATACTCCCCCCCCCCCCCCAAAAAAAAATAAGGTATTAAGCAACCTGATACAAAGTGCATTCTCTCTTCGTCTTCATCGTCTGTCTCGTCCTTCTCCCTCTCTCCATCATCAAGTTGTACGTCATGTCGGAGAGGAGAAGTAGAAGGATCAGCTCTGATGGGGGAGGAGGGAGGGGAGTGGGGTGGGGGGGTGGTGATGCCAGCGTCAACTTGCAGGTGACACACGCAAAACAGACACACCTGCACTGCCTCTACACTGAGGTCTTGTGTGTGTCTCTTCTCACATTGCATCCAAACATCACCCAGCTACCCAGCTACCCAGTCCTGCCCAGGTCCAACGACAGAACAGAATGTGAGAAGGAGTTAGCCTCAGGCTTAGTGGAATGTTACAAATCAAATCAAGGCATTCAAGAGAGAAAAAGAAAAAAAAAAACACCCCAAAAGTTATTTGTTTCCCAACCTTCCTTCCTTCCTTCCTTCCTTCCTTCCTTCCTTCCTTCCTTCCTTCCTTCCATCCTTCCTTCCTTCCATCCTTCCTTCCTTCATTCCTTCCTTCCTTCTTATCAGTGAAAAGGAGGAATGAAACAGTTTCTAACAAAAGGACACATTTTTCAAAAAAATAGGAAAAAATAGGATGACAGACTTCAGTAGTACTTCATGGAGGGGCGGAACAGGGTCGGGTTTGGTTTTTAAGGGGGTTGAGAATGCAGAATGGTTGAATAAAATCCCAGAAGGCTTGATGGAGCTGTGTGTGTTTGTGTCTGTACTGTGTGTGTTTGTGTCTGTACTGTGTGTCTGTACTGTGTGTGTGTGTGCGCGTCCATCTCATCACAAGAGTTCGTACTGCCTCAGGTGCATCCTCTGAATGATATCTCGACAGTCGTTGAAGACTCTCCTGATGTTCTCCGTGTCCACAGCACAGGTGAAGTGGGGGTAGCAGTAGTGTCTGCCATCTCCACTGGCAGTGCTGATCCTCTGAGGGGTGAGGGGTGAAGGAGAGCATGTTAGATTAGGGTAGGGTTATCCACAAGAGTCAAGTATTAAAAAACAGCTATTAAAAGTGGATTTTAAAGCTACAGTCTGTGTTTTGTTACATCAATGTTGGGACAGTTTGAACAAAACTGATAGACATTTTGTGGTTAATTAATTAAAGCCCAGACTGTAGCTTTAAACAGACATTAAACAGACATTTCAATGAGGCGGTAGCCTAGTGGGGCGGCAGGGTAGCCTAGTGGGGCGGCAGGGTAGCCTAGTGGGGCGGCAGGGTAGCCTAGTGGTTAGAGCGTTGGACTAGTAACCGAAAGGTTCAATTCAAAGTTCAAGTCCCCGAGCTGACAAGGTACAAATCTGTCGTTCTGCCCCTGAACAAGGCAGTTAACCCACTGTTCCTAGGCCGTCATTGTAAATAAGAATTTGTTCATAACTGACTTGCCTGGTTAAATAAAGGTACAATAAAAATGTGTAAAAAAACAGTAACATTGAATACTTACCAGGAACTCGTCTCGGATGAAAAACTTAGCTCTTGTTACTTTTGGATCTTCACCAGGTTCAGGAGTCGCTGTAGAACAGAGACAGACAGAGACAGAGTCGCTGTAGAACAGAGACAGACAGAGTTGCTATAGAACAGAGACAGAGTTGCTATAGGACAGAGACAGACAGAGACGGAGTCGCTGTAGAACAGAAGGGTGTCTGCTTTGTGTGGTACTTGGGGTCTTGAATAACACTCCACTGATTAGACCAGCGCTCCACTGATTAGACCAGCGCTCCACTGATTAGACCAGCGCTCCACTGATTAGACCAGCGCTCCACTGATTAGACCAGCGCTCCACTGATTAGACCAGCGCTCCACTGATTAGACCAGCGCTCCATTGATTAGACCAGCACAGCAGTCCACTGATTAGACCAGCACAGCAGTCCACTGATTAGACCAGCGCTCCACTGATTAGACCAGCGCTCCACTGATTAGACCAGCGCTCCACTGATTAGACCAGCGCTCCACTGATTAGACCAGCGCTCCACTGATTAGACCAGCGCTCCACTGATTAGACCAGCACAGCAGTCCACTGATTAGACCAGCACAGCAGTCCACTGATTAGACCAGCACTCCACTGATTAGACCAGCGCTCCATTGATTAGACCAGCGCTCCACTGATTAGACCAGCGCTCCATTGATTAGACCAGCGCTCCACTGATTAGACCAGCGCTCCACTGATTAGACCAGCGCTCACTGATTAGACCAGCGCTCACTGATTAGACCAGCGCTCCACTGATTAGACCAGCGCTCCACTGATTAGACCAGCGCTCCATTGATTAGACCAGCGCTCCACTGATTAGACCAGCGCTCCACTGATTAGACCAGCGCTCCACTGATTAGACCAGCGCTCCACTGATTAGACCAGCGCTCCACTGATTAGACCAGCGCTCCACTGATTAGACCAGCGCTCCATTGATTAGACCAGCGCTCCACTGATTAGACCAGCACAGCAGTCCACTGATTAGACCAGCACTCCACTGATTAGACCAGCGCTCCACTGATTAGACCAGCGCTCCACTGATTAGACCAGCGCTCCATTGATTAGACCAGCGCTCCATTGATTAGACCAGCGCTCCACTGATTAGACCAGCACTCCACTGATTAGACCAGCGCTCCACTGATTAGACCAGCGCTCCACTGATTAGACCAGCGCTCCACTGATTAGACCAGCGCTCCATTGATTAGACCAGCGCTCCACTGATTAGACCAGCACAGCAGTCCACTGATTAGACCAGCACTCCACTGATTAGACCAGCGCTCCATTGATTAGACCAGCGCTCCACTGATTAGACCAGCGCTCCATTGATTAGACCAGCGCTCCACTGATTAGACCAGCGCTCCACTGATTAGACCAGCGCTCCACTGATTAGACCAGCGCTCCATTGATTAGACCAGCGCTCCACTGATTAGACCAGCACAGCAGTCCACTGATTAGACCAGCACTCCACTGATTAGACCAGCGCTCCACTGATTAGACCAGCGCTCCATTGATTAGACCAGCGCTCCACTGATTAGACCAGCGCTCCACTGATTAGACCAGCGCTCCACTGATTAGACCAGCGCTCCACTGATTAGACCAGCGCTCCACTGATTAGACCAGCGCTCCACTGATTAGACCAGCGCTCCACTGATTAGACCAGCGCTCCACTGATTAGACCAGCGCTCCACTGATTAGACCAGCGCTCCACTGATTAGACCAGCGCTCCACTGATTAGACCAGCGCTCCATTGATTAGACCAGCGCTCCACTGATTAGACCAGCGCTCCATTGATTAGACCAGCGCTCCACTGATTAGACCAGCGCTCCACTGATTAGACCAGCACAGCAGTCCACTGATTAGACCAGCACTCCACTGATTAGACCAGCGCTCCACTGATTAGACCAGCGCTCCATTGATTAGACCAGCGCTCCATTGATTAGACCAGCGCTCCACTGATTAGACCAGCGCTCCACTGATTAGACCAGCGCTCCACTGATTAGACCAGCGCTCCACTGATTAGACCAGCGCTCCACTGATTAGACCAGCGCTCCACTGATTAGACCAGCGCTCCACTGATTAGACCAGCGCTCCACTGATTAGACCAGCGCTCCACTGATTAGACCAGCACTCCACTGATTAGACCAGCACTCCACTGATTAGACCAGCAGTCCACTGATTAGACCAGCAGTCCACTGATTAAACCAGCACAGCAGTCCACTGATTAGACCAGCACTCCACTGATTAGACCAGCACAGCACTCCACTGATTAGACCAGCGCTCCACTGATTAGACCAGCACAGCACTCCACTGATTAGACCAGCACTCCACTGATTAGACCAGCACTCCACTGATTAGACCAGCACAGCACTCCACTGATTAGACCAGCGCTCCGCTCCACTGATTAGACCAGCGCTCCACTCCACTGATTAGACCAGCGCTCCACTGATTAGACCAGCACAGCACTCACTGACACAGCAGACCAGCACCACCGATTAGTACCAGCACTCCACTCCACTGATTAGACCAGCACTCCACTCCACTGATTAGACCAGCACTCCACTCCACCACTGATTAGACCAGCGCCACACTCACTGATTAGACCAGCACTCCACTGATTAGACCAGCTGACTGAGACCAGCCGCCCACCATTAGACCAGCTCCCACTGATTAGACCAGCACAGCACTCCACTGATTAGACCAGCACAGCACTCCACTGATTAGACCAGCACTCCACTGATTAGACCAGCACTCCACTCCACTGATTAGACCAGCACTCCACTCCACTGATTAGACCAGCACTCCACTCCACTGATTAGACCAGCGCTCCACTCCACTGATTAGACCAGCACTCCACTGATTAGACCAGCGCTCCACTGATTAGACCAGCGCTCCACTCGACTGATTAGACCAGCACTCCACTGATTAGACCAGCACAGCACTCCACTGATTAGACCAGCACTCCACTGATTAGACCAGCACTCCACTCCACTGATTAGACCAGCACTCCACTCCACTGATTAGACCAGCACTCCACTCCACTGATTAGACCAGCGCTCCACTCCACTGATTAGACCAGCGCTCCACTGATTAGACCAGCGCTCCACTGATTAGACCAGCGCTCCACTGATTAGACCAGCGCTCCACTGATTAGACCAGCGCTCCACTGATTAGACCAGCGCTCCACTGATTAGACCAGCGCTCCACTGATTAGACCAGCGCTCCACTGATTACACCAGCACAGCAGTCCACTGATTAGACCAGCACAGCAGTCCACTGATTAGACCAGCACAGCAGTCCACTGATTAGACCAGCACAGCACTCCACTGATTAGACCAGCACAGCACTCCACTGATTAGACCAGCACAGCACTCCACTGATTAGACCAGCACTCCACTGATTAGACCAGCACTCCACTGATTAGACCAGCACTCCACTGATTAGACCAGCACTCCACTGATTAGACCAGCACTCCACTGATTAGACCAGCACTCCACTGATTAGACCAGCACTCCACTGATTAAACCAGCAGTCCACTGATTAGACCAGCACAGCACTCCACTGATTAGACCAGCAGTCCACTGATTAGACCAGCGCTCCACTGATTAAACCAGCGCTCCACTGATTAGACCAGCGCTCCACTGATTAAACCAGCGCTCCACTGATTAAACCAGCGCTCCACTGATTAAACCAGCGCTCCACTGATTAGACCAGCACAGCACTCCACTGATTAGACCAGCAGTCCACTGATTAAACCAGCAGTCCACTGATTAGACCAGCACTCCACTGATTAGACCAGCACTCCACTGATTAGACCAGCACTCCACTGATTAGACCAGCACTCCACTGATTAGACCAGCACAGCACTCCACTGATTAGACCAGCACAGCACTCCACTGATTAGACCAGCACAGCACTCCACTGATTAGACCAGCACAGCACTCCACTGATTAGACCAGCACAGCACTCCACTGATTAGACCAGCACAGCACTCCACTGATTAGACCAGCACAGCACTCCACTGATTAGACCAGCACAGCACTCCACTGATTAGACCAGCACAGCACTCCACCGATTAGACCAGCACAGCACTCCACTGATTAGACCAGCACAGCACTCCACTGATTAGACCAGCACAGCACTCCACTGATTAGACCAGCACAGCACTCCACTGATTAGACCAGCACAGCACTCCACTGATTAGACCAGCGCTCCACTGATTAGACCAGCGCTCCACTGATTAGACCAGCGCTCCACTGATTAGACCAGCGCTCCACTGATTAGACCAGCGCTCCACTGATTAGACCAGCGCTCCACTGATTAGACCAGCACTCCACTGATTAGACCAGCACTCCACTGATTAGACCAGCACTCCACTGATTAGACCAGCACTCCACTGATTAGACCAGCACAGCACTCCACTGATTAGACCAGCACAGCACTCCACTGATTAGACCAGCACAGCACTGATTAGACCAGCACAGCACTGATTAGACCAGCACTCCACTGATTAGACCAGCACTCCACTGATTAGACCAGCACAGCACTCCACTGATTAGACCAGCACTCTAAGTGCAGTTCAGTGCACACCTTCATTTGGTATGGTGTAGTACTGTGGTATATAGTAGGATGCATACCTTCATTTGGTATGGTGTAGTACTGTGGTGTGTAGTAGGATGCATACCTTCATTTGGTATGGTGTAGCGAGCATATTCAGGGAAGTAGTCTTCGATTTTGGATTTTCCCGCTAATACTTTCTCAGCCAACATGTCCTGCTTGTTCAGAAATAATATGACCGATATAGTGCGTAACCACCTGGAGAGATAAACACACAAACAGCATTAGAATACAGTATGGTTGAGCATGGCACATACAATGGCCAGGATAGTGGGTTGAACTCCTGGAACCATCCATACGCGGCAAACACACGCATGACTTAGTCGCTATGGGATAAAAGTGTCTGATATACAGTGCCTTGCAAAAGTATTATTTTATTTTATTTCCCCTTCATTTAACCAGGTGGGCCAGTTGAGAACAAGTTCTCATTTACAACTGCGACCTGGTGCCAAGATGAAGCAAAGCAGTTCGACACATACAACAACACATAGTTACACATGGGATAAACAAACATACAGTCAATAATACAGTAGAAAAAATACAAAACTATATACTAAGAGTGCAAATGAGGTATTCATCCCCCCTTGGCGTTTCTCCTATTTTGTTGCATTACAACCTGTAATTTAAATTTAAAAAAAATTGGATTTCATGTAATGGACATACACAAAATAATCCAAATTGGTGAAGTGAAATTAAAAAAATTAAAAAAGAATTCAAAGAATTCTAAAAACGAATAAACTGAAAAGTGGTGGGTGCATATGTATTCATACCCCTTAGCGATGAAGCCCCTAAATAAGATCTGGTGCAACCAATTAACTTCAGAAGTCACATAATTAGTTAAATAAAGTCCACCTGTGTGCAATCTAAGTGTCACATGATCTGTCACATGATCTCAGTATATATACACCTGTTCTGAAAGGCCCCAGAGTCTGCAACACCACTAAGCAAGGGGCACCACCAAGCAAGTGGCACCATGAAGACCAAGGAGCTCTCCAAACAGGTCAGGGACAAAGTTGTGGAGAAGTACAGATCAGGGTTGGGTTATAAAAAAGTATCAGAAACTTTGAACATCCCACGGAGCACCATTAAATCCAATATAAAAAAAATTGAAAGAATATCACACCACAACAAACCTGCCAAGAGAGGGCTGCCCACCAAAACTCACAGACCAGTAAAGGAGGGCATTAATCAGAGACGCAAAAAAGAGACCAAAGATAACCCTGAAGGAGCTGCAAAACTTCACAGCGGAGATTGGAGTATCTGTCCATAGGACCACTTTAAGCCGTACACTCCACAGAGCTGGGCTTTACGGAAGAGTGGCCAGAAAAAAAGCCATTGCTTAAAGAAAGAAATAAGCAAACATGTTTGGTGTTCGCCAGATGGCATGTGGGAGACTCCCCAAACATATGGAAGAAGGTACTCTGGTCAGATGAGACTAAAATTGAGCTTTTTGGGCATGAAGGAAAACGCTATGTCTGGCGCAAACGCAACACCTCTCATCACCCCGAGAACACCATCCCACCATACGTTTTTCATCGGCAGGGACTGGGAAACTGGTCAGAATTGAAGGAATGATGGATGGCGCTAAATACGGGGAAATTCTTGAGGGAAACCTGTTTCACTCTTCCAGAGATTTGAGACTGGGACAGAGGTTCACCTTCCAGCAGGACAATGACCCTAAGCATACTGCTAAAGCAACACTCGAGTGGTTTAAGGGGAAACATTTCAATGTCTTGGAATGGCCTAGTCAAAGCTCAGACGTCAATCCAATTGAGAATCTGTGGTATGACTTAAAGATTTCTGTACACCAGCAGGAACCCATCCAACTTGAAGGAGCTTGAGCAGTATTGCCTTGAAGAATGGGCAAAAATCCCAGTGGCTAGATGTGCCAAGCTTATAGAGACATACCCCAAGAGACTTGCAGCTGTAATTGCTGCAAAAAGTGGCTCTACAAAGTATTGACTTTTGGGGGAGTGAATAGTTATGCACGCTCAAGTTTTCCGTTTTTTTGTCTTATTTCTTGTTGGTTTCAGAATAAAAAATATTTTGAATCTTCAAAGTGGTAGGCATGTTGTGTAAATCAAATGATACAAACCACCTCCCAAAAAATCTATTTTAATTCCAGGTTGTAAGGCAACAAAATAGGAAAAATGCCAAGGAGGGTGAATACTTTTGCAAGGCACTGTGTTAGACCTATGGGCATATTCAACAGTCTAGTTCTAGATGACTGTGTTAGACCTATGGGCATATTCAACAGTCTAGTTCTAGATGACTGTGTTAGACCTATGGGCATATTCAACAGTCTAGTTCTAGATGACTGTGTTAGACCTATGGGCATATTCAACAGTCTAGTTCTAGATGACTGTGTTAGACCTATGGGCATATTCAACAGTCTAGTTCTAGATGACTGTGTTAGACCTATGGGCATATTCAACAGTCTAGTTCTAGATGACTGTGTTAGACCTATGGGCATATTCAACAGTCTAGTTCTAGATGACTGTGTTAGACCTATGGGCATATTCAACAGTCTAGTTCTAGATGACTGTGTTAGACCTATGGGCATATTCAACAGTCTAGTTCTAGATGACTGTGTTAGACCTATGGGCATATTCAACAGTCTAGTTCTAGATGACTGTGTTAGACCTATGGGCATATTCAACAGTCTAGTTCTAGATGACTGTGTTAGACCTATGGGCATATTCAATAGTCTAGTTCTAGATGACTGTGTTAGACCTATGGGCATATTCAATAGTCTAGTTCTAGATTACTTTCCGTTATTCTGTAGATTCTAAATTGTTCTGCATGCTTGAAGTTTTGGTCTTACTGTTAATCAGAAGGGAAAATCTTGTACACCATCGAATCACACAGAGTACAGAACTTCCTCCTTCTACACTCAATATGATCGCTGGTCCTGGTCCACCCATCACAAAATGGTGGCTTAAACGGGAATGTCCGCTCCGGTGATTCTTGTTCTACGACATATACAGCCAGTCTTATATGGAGTATATTCAGGGTGCTAAACAGACCTGTTATTCCAGATACTGCGGAAGAGGTCCAGGGCTTCCCGCAACCTGTTGGTGTTGTTGTCCTCCCTTATGACCATGTTGTAGCTGCTGCTGGCAACCACAAATATGATAGCAGTCACGTCTAGACAGAGGACGAGAGGAGAGGATTAGAAGATGATAGCAGTCACGTCTAGACAGAGGACGAGAGGAGAGGATTAGAAGATGATAGCAGTCACGTCTAGACAGAGGACGAGAGGAGAGGATTAGAAGATGATAGCAGTCACGTCTAGACAGAGGACGAGAGGAGAGGATTAGAAGATGATAGCAGTCACGTCTAGACAGAGGACTAGAGGAGAGGAATAGAAGATGATAGCAGTCACGTCTAGACAGAGGGACGAGAGGAGAGGAATAGAAGATGATAGCAGTCACGTCTAGACAGAGGACGAGAGGAGAGGATTAGAAGATGATAGCAGTCACGTCTAGACAGAGGACGAGAGGAGAGGATTAGAAGATGATAGCAGTCACGTCTAGACAGAGGACGAGAGGAGAGGAATAGAAGATGATAGCAGTCACGTCTAGACAGAGGACGAGAGGAGAGGATTAGAAGATGATAGCAGTCACGTCTAGACAGAGGACGAGAGGAGAGGATTAGAAGATGATAGCAGTCACGTCTAGACAGAGGACGAGAGGAGAGGATTAGAAGATGATAGCAGTCACGTCTAGACAGAGGACGAGAGGAGAGGAATAGAAGATGATAGCAGTCACGTCTAGACAGAGGACGAGAGGAGAGGAATAGAAGATGATAGCAGTCACGTCTAGACAGAGGACGAGAGGAGAGGATTAGAAGATGATAGCAGTCACGTCTAGACAGAGGACGAGAGGAGAGGATTAGAAGATGATAGCAGTCACGTCTAGACAGAGGACGAGAGGAGAGGAATAGAAGATGATAGCAGTCACGTCTAGACAGAGGACGAGAGGAGAGGACTAGAAGATGATAGCAGTCACGTCTAGACAGAGGACGAGAGGAGAGGATTAGAAGATGATAGCAGTCACGTCTAGACAGAGGACGAGAGGAGAGGATTAGAAGATGATAGCAGTCACGTCTAGACAGAGGACGAGAGGAATAGAAGATGATAGCAGTCACGTCTAGACAGAGGACGAGAGGAGAGGAATAGAAGATGATAGCAGTCACGTCTAGACAGAGGACGAGAGGAGAGGATTAGAAGATGATAGCAGTCACGTCTAGACAGAGGACGAGAGGAGAGGACTAGAAGATGATAGCAGTCACGTCTAGACAGAGGACGAGAGGAGAGGATTAGAAGATGATAGCAGTCACGTCTAGACAGAGGACGAGAGGAGAGGTTTAGAAGATGATAGCAGTCACGTCTAGAGGAGAGGAAAATATCCAACTCACCATTGAAGCATTGGATCCATTTTCTCCTCTCATCTCTCTGGCCACCTACATCAAACATACTGGGAGAGGAGAGGAGAGGAGAGGAGAGGAGAGGAGAGAGAGGTTACACAACAACATCATGTAACACTGGGATGGCTGACTGACTGACTGACTGGCTGACTGGCTGGCTGACTAGCTGGGTGACTAGCTGGGTGACTGACTGGCTGACTAGCTGGGTGACTGACTGGCTGACTAGCTGGGTGACTGACTGGCTGACTAGCTGGGTGACTGACTGGTTGACTGACTGGCTGGGTGACTGACTGACTGGCTGGGTGACTGACTGACTGGCTGACTGACTGACTGGCTGGGGGATTGACTGGCTGGCTGGGGGACTGACTGGCTGGCTGGGGGACTGACTGACTAGTTATTTGATTGGCTGGCAGGCCGGGACATTGGAGCCCTCCTGTGGACACTAACGGTAATGACCTCTATGAGCAGAGACCTGGAGCCCTATGTATCAAAGCCAGTGGTTTTCAAACCTCTCCTCTGGGATCCCCAGACGCTTCACAATGTGGTTGTATCCCTGAACCAGCTCACCTGACGACCCTAGTCAGGGGCTTGATGATTTGATTGACATGTTGAGTCAGCTGTGCTAGCTCTGGAATAGATCAAACACATGGGACGGCTGGAGGTCCTCGAGGAGAGGTTTGAAAATCCAGGTATCAACAGTCTCTGTATGTATCATCAAGAGTAGGAATGCTGATCTAGGATCAGGTCCCCCCCTGTCCATCTAATCTTATTTATTATGATCTAGGATCAGGTCCCCCCTGTCCATCTAATCTTATTTATTATGATCTAACAGGGGAAACTAGATCAACACTCCTACTCTGAGACGCTTTGTGAATATGGGCCCAGAGTCCTCTAGCTCAGTTTCAGAGTCTCTCTTCCTCATGTGATCCACCAGTTAGCATACGAGAGGGAGAGACAAGAGACACACTGAGAGACAGACAAAATATAAAACAATTAGGAGAGTGTAATTTCCCCAATAGTGAAACCCTTATTCAAGGTTTCAAAGACCTCTCTGATGAGGATAGGCTACCCGTCCTGTTGGGGGAGGACGCAGAGAGCTGTGGGTTGGCAGGGACAGTGTCTGACAGACCAATCAACCTGCACATGTCCTCTACTGTATGCTTAGTGTTATTGTTTAATGTGTGGTTATTTTGACCCTTGGTTATTGTTGTTACTGTTGTCAATAATGATTATTGTTTTCATATTGTAAATATCCAAAGTAAGCTTTGGCAATATGTACATTGTTACATCATTAAATAAAGGTGAAATAAATAAACATCATGCCAATAAAGCTAATTGAATTGACAGAGAAAGAGAGAGAGAAAGACAAGGAGAGAGAGACAGACAGACACGGAGAGAGAGAGAGAGAGAGACAGACACGGAGAGAGAGAGACAGACACGGAGAGAGAGAGAGAGAGAGAGAGAGAGAGAGAGAGAGAGAGAGAGAGAGAGAGAGAGAGAGACGGAGAGAGACAGACACGGAGAGAGACAGACACGGAGAGAGACAGACACGGAGAGAGACAGACACGGAGAGACACGGAGAGAGACAGACACGGAGAGAGAGAGACATGGAGAGAGAGAGACAGACACGGAGACAGAGAGACACGGAGAGAGACAGACACGGGGAGAGACAGACACGGAGAGAGACAGACACGGAGAGAGAGAGAGACACGGAGAGAGAGAGAGACACGGAGAGAGATAGACACGGAGAGAGATAGACACGGAGAGAGAGAGAGACAGACACGGAGAGAGACAGACATGGAGAGAGAGAGAGACACGGAGAGAGACAGACATGGAGAGAGAGAGAGACACGGAGAGAGACACGGAGAGAGAGACACACAGAGAGAGAGACAGACACGGAGAGAGAGAGAGAGACACGGAGAGATAGAGAGAGAGAGAGACACGCAGAGAGAGAGACACGGAGAGAGAGACAGACACGGAGAGAGAGAGAGAGACACGGAGAGAGAGAGAGAGACACGCAGAGAGAGAGACACGGAGAGAGAGACAGACACGGAGAGAGAGACAGACACGGAGAGAGAGACAGACACAGAGAGAGAGTAAAACATACTTACTGAAAGTTGACTTTGTCTACTTGGAACCTCGTCTCGAATATCCCTGAAGTTAACACTCTGCATCGTAGCAGGTCCTGGTCTGTGGGAGTGTAGTCTCCTTGTCTTACGGAGTCAATTCTGTCCAGGAAACTGCAGAGACAAACACACACAACTATCATTCATGTCATTCTGTATAACACAACTATCATTCATGTCATTCTGTATAACACAACTATCATTCATGTCATTCTGTATAACACAATTGTCATTCCATATAACACAACTATCATTCATGTCATTCTGTATAACACAACTGTCATTCCATATAACACAACTATCATTCATGTCATTCTGTATAACACAACTGTCATTCCATATAACACAACTACCATTCATGTCATTCCATATAACACAACTATCATTCATGTCATTCTGTATAACACAACTGTCATTCCATATAACACAACTATCATTCATGTCATTCCATATAACACAACTGTCATTCACGTCATTCTGTATAACACAACTATCATTCATGTCATTCTGTATAACACAATTGTCATTCCATATAACACAACTACCATTCATGTCATTCCATATAACACAACTGTCATTCCATATAACACAACTATCATTCATGTCATTCTGTATAACACAACTGTCATTCCATATAACACAACTACCATTCATGTCATTCCATATAACACAACTATCATTCATGTCATTCTGTATAACACAACTGTCATTCCATATAACACAACTATCATTCATGTCATTCCATATAACACAACTGTCATTCACGTCATTCTGTATAACACAACTATCATTCATGTCATTCTGTATAACACAATTGTCATTCCATATAACACAACTACCATTCATGTCATTCCATATAACACAACTGTCATTCCATATAACACAACTATCATTCATGTCATTCTGTATAACACAACTGTCATTCCATATAACACAACTATCATTCATGTCATTCCGTATAACACAACTATCATTCATGTCATTCTGTATAACACAATTGTCATTCCATATAACACAACTATCATTCATGTCATTCTGTATAACACAATTGTCATTCCATATAACACAACTATCATTCATGTCATTCTGTATAAAACAACTGTCATTCCATATAACACATCTACCATTCATGTCATTCCATATAACACAACTATCATTCATGTCATTCTGTATAACACAACTGTCATTCCATATAAAACAACTATCATTCATGTCATTCTGTATAACACAACTGTCATTCTGTATAACACAACTGTCATTCCATATAACACATCTACCATTCATGTCATTCCATATAACAACTATCATTCATGTCATTCTGTATAACACAACTGTCATTCCATATAACACAACTATCATTCATGTCATTCTGTATAACACAACTGTCATTCCATATAAAACAACTATCATTCATGTCATTCTGTATAACACAACTGTCATTCCATATAACAACTATCATTAATGTCATTCTGTATAACACAACTGTCATTCCATATAACACAACTGTCATTCATGTCATTCTGTATAACACAACTGTCATTCCATATAACACAACTATCATTCATGTCATTCTGTATAACACAACTGTCATTCCATATAAAACAACTATCATTCATGTCATTCTGTATAACACAACTGTCATTCCATATAACAACTATCATTCATGTCATTCTGTATAACACAACTGTCATTCATGTCATTCTGTATAACACAACTGTCATTCCATATAAAACAACTATCATTCATGTCATTCTGTATAACACAACTGTCATTCCATATAACAACTATCATTAATGTCATTCCATATAACACAACTGTCATTCCATATTACACAACTATAATTCATGTCATTCTGTATAACACAACTGTCATTCTGTATAACACAACTGTCATTCATGTCATTCTGTATAACACAACTGTCATTCCATATAACACAACTATCATTCATGTCATTCTGTATAACACAACTATCATTCACGTCATTCCATATAACACAACTATCATTCATGTCATTCTGTATAACACAACTGTCATTCCATATAACACAACTATCATTCATGTCATTCTGTATAACACAACTGTCATTCCATATAACACAACTACCATTCATGTCATTCTGTATAACACAACTGTCATTCCATATAACACAACTACCATTCATGTCATTCCATATAAAACAACTATCATTCATGTCATTCTGTATAACACAACTGTCATTCCATATAACACAACTATCATTCATGTCATTCTGTATAACACAACTGTCATTCCATATAACACAACTATCATTCATGTCATTCTGTATAACACAACTGTCATTCCATATAACACAACTATCATTCATGTCATTCTGTATAACACAACTGTCATTCCATATAACACAACTATCATTCATGTCATTCTGTATAACACAACTGTCATTCCATATAAAACAACTATCATTCATGTCATTCTGTATAACACAACTGTCATTCCATATAACAACTATCATTCATGTCATTCTGTATAACACAACTGTCATTCATGTCATTCTGTATAACACAACTGTCATTCCATATAAAACAACTATCATTCATGTCATTCTGTATAACACAACTGTCATTCCATATAACAACTATCATTAATGTCATTCCATATAACACAACTGTCATTCCATATTACACAACTATAATTCATGTCATTCTGTATAACACAACTGTCATTCTGTATAACACAACTGTCATTCATGTCATTCTGTATAACACAACTGTCATTCCATATAACACAACTATCATTCATGTCATTCTGTATAACACAACTATCATTCACGTCATTCCATATAACACAACTATCATTCATGTCATTCTGTATAACACAACTGTCATTCCATATAACACAACTATCATTCATGTCATTCTGTATAACACAACTGTCATTCCATATAACACAACTACCATTCATGTCATTCTGTATAACACAACTGTCATTCCATATAACACAACTACCATTCATGTCATTCCATATAAAACAACTATCATTCATGTCATTCTGTATAACACAACTGTCATTCCATATAACACAACTATCATTCATGTCATTCTGTATAACACAACTGTCATTCCATATAACACAACTATCATTCATGTCATTCTGTATAACACAACTGTCATTCCATATAACACAACTACCATTCATGTCATTCTGTATAACACAACTGTCATTCCATATAAAACAACTATCATTCATGTCATTCCATATACAACAACTATCATTCATGTCATTCTGTATAACACAACTGTCATTCATGTCATTCTGTATAACACAACTGTCATTCCATATAACACAACTACCATTCATGTCATTCTGTATAACACAACTACCATTCATGTCATTCTGTATAACACAACTGTCATTCCATATAACACATCTACCATTCATGTCATTCCATATAACAACTATCATTCATGTCATTCTGTATAACACAACTGTCATTCCATATAACACAACTATCATTCATGTCATTCTGTATAACACAACTGTCATTCCATATAAAACAACTATCATTCATGTCATTCTGTATAACACAACTGTCATTCCATATAACAACTATCATTCATGTCATTCTGTATAACACAACTGTCATTCCATATAACACATCTACCATTCATGTCATTCCGTATAACACAACTGTCATTCCATATAACACAACTACCATTCATGTCATTCTGTATAACACAACTGTCATTCCATATAACACAACTACCATTCATGTCATTCCGTATGAACCACAACAGTCATTTCAACTGAGGTATCATATTGTTCTGCAGAGGAAAACCCCCATAGACATCATGTAAACAAACAGTATATCTGCCAGTCAGTCGCCATGTCTCTGTGTCTCTCACTGAGATATAATAACTAGAGACTGCGTCTAAGTTGTCCACCCGTTGTTTTAAGGTAATCTACTCACGTTCACATAAGGCGATTCATGAACTGTCTATATCCGGGTTGCATCTGGTTTATAGGGACCAGCATCACATCTGGTTAATAGGGACCAGCATCACATCTGGTTAATAGGGACCAGCGTCACATCTGGTTAATAGGGACCAGCGTCACATCTGGTTTATAGGGACCAGCGTCACATCTGGTTTATAGGGACCAGCGTCACATCTGGTTAATAGGGACAGGAGTCACATCTGGTTAATAGGGACCAGCATCACATCTGGTTAATAGGGACCAGCGTCACATCTGGTTAATAGGGACCAGCGTCACATCTGGTTTATAGGGACCAGCGTCACATCTGGTTAATAGGGACCGGCATCACATCTGGTTAATAGGGACCGGCGTTAATAGGGACCAGCGTCACATCTGGTTAATAGGGACCAGCATCACATCTGGTTAATAGGGACCAGCGTCACATCTGGTTAATAGGGACCAGCGTCACATCTGGTTAATAGGGACCAGCGTCACATCTGGATAATAGGGACCGGCGTCACATCTGGTTAATAGGGACCAGCGTCACATCTGGATAATAGGGACCGGCGTCACATCTGGTTAATAGGGACCAGCATCACATCTGGTTAATAGGGACCAGCATCACATCTGGTTAATAGGGACCAGCGTCACATCTGGTTAATAGGGACCGGCGTCACATCTGGTTAATAGGGACCGGCGTCACATCTGGTTAATAGGGACCGGCGTCACATCTGGTTTATAGGGACCAGAGTCACATCTGGTTTATAGGGACCAGCATCACATCTGGTTAATAGGGACCAGCATCACATCTGGTTAATAGGGACCAGCATCACATCTGGTTAATAGGGACCAGCATCACATCTGGTTAATAGGGACCAGCATCACATCTGGTTAATAGGGACCGGCGTCACATCTGGTTTATAGGGACCAGAGTCACATCTGGTTAATAGGGACCAGCATCACATCGGGTTAATAGGGACCAGCATCACATCTGGTTAATAGGGACCAGCATCACATCTGGTTAATAGGGACCAGCATCACATCTGGTTAATAGGGACCAGCATCACATCTGGTTAATAGGGACCAGTGTCACATCTGGTTAATATGGACCAGCGTCACGTCTGGTTTATAGGGACCAGCATCACATCTGGTTAATAGGGACCAGCATCACATCTGGTTAATAGGGACCAGCGTCACATCTGGTTTATAGGGACCAGCGTCAGTTAAACTGCAGTACTGAAATAAAACTGTAGGAGCAGTGGAAACTAGTGCTTCTAGACCAGAACCCTGGACTCCTGTGTCTGGTGAGTCTGGGTGGGTGAAGCAGGGCTGTGTCAGTACCGGCTGTTGCCACCAGAGGGCAGACCTGCTCAGGCTGTAAGGTCATTTCTGCAGTTGGGGTGATTACATAAAATGGTTATTGTGGATGGAGGTTAGCTGTTACTGATCTTACTGCTGATCTGGTATGTCTCTGTGTGTCTCACAGTGTTTCCATTATAGATCAGAATGAATATATGGACAGGGGGTACCTGATCCTAGATCAGCCCAGAGCTGTGGATAATGAAGACCTGATCCTAGATCAGCCCTGTCCTACTATAGATATAGACCAGACCCTGTCCTACTATAGATATAGTCCAGACCCTGTCCTACTATAGATATAGTCCAGACCCTGTCCTACTATAGATATAGCCCAGACCCTGTCCTACTATAGATATAGACCAGACCCTGTCCTACTATAGATATAGCCCAGACCATGTCCTACTATAGATATAGTCCAGACCATGTCCTACTATAGATATAGTCCAGACCCTGTCCTACTATAGATATAGTCCAGACCCTGTCCTACTATAGATATAGCCCAGACCCTGTCCTACTATAGATATAGCCCAGACCCTGTCCTACTATAGATATAGACCAGACCCTGTCCTACTATAGATATAGACCAGACCCTGTCCTACTATAGATATAGACCAGACCCTGTCCTACTATAGATATAGACCAGACCCTGTCCTACTATAGATATAGACCAGACCCTGTCCTACTATAGATATAGACCAGACCCTGTCCTACTAATAGACAGTGTTGGGGACATAAGGGACAACAAAGAACACCACAGAGGGAGAGAAGGGGGAGAGCGGGTGAGAGAGAGAGACAGACACACAGAGGGAGAGAGAAGGAGGAGAGAGACAGACACACAGAGGGAGAGAGAGGGGGAGAGAGACAGACACAGAGGGAGAGAGAGGGGGGAGAGAGACAGACACACAGAGGGAGAGAGAGAGGGGAGAGAGAGACACAGAGGGAGAGAGAGGGGGAGAGAGACAGACACACAGAGGGAGAGAGGGGGAGAGAGACAGACACACAGAGGGAGAGAGAGGGGGAGAGAGACAGACACACAGAGGGAGAGAGAGGGAGAGAGACAGACACACAGAGGGAGAGAGAGGGGGAGAGACAGACACACAGAGGAGAGAGAGAGGGGAGAGAGACAGACACACAGAGGGAGAGAGAGGGGGAGAGAGACAGACACACAGAGGGAGAGAGAGGGGGAGAGAGACAGACACACAGAGAGGGAGAGAGGGGGAGAGAGACAGACACACAGAGGGAGAGAGAGGGGAGAGAGACAGACACACAGAGGGAGAGAGAGGGGAGAGAGACAGACACACAGAGGGAGAGAGAGGGGAGAGAGACAGACACACAGAGGGAGAGAGAGGGGGAGAGAGACACACAGAGGGAGAGAGAGGGGAGAGAGACAGACACACAGAGGGAGAGAGAGGGGGAGAGAGACAGACACACAGAGGGAGAGAGGGGGAGAGAGACACACAGAGGGAGAGAGAGGGGGAGAGAGACAGACACACAGAGGGAGAGAGAGGGGAGAGAGACACACAGAGGAGAGAGAGGGAGAGAGAGACACACAGAGGGAGAGAGAGGGGAGAGAGACAGACACACAGAGGGAGAGAGAGGGGAGAGAGACAGACACACAGAGGGAGAGAGAGGGGGAGAGAGAGACACACAGAGGGAGAGAGAGGGGAGAGAGACAGACACACAGAGGGAGAGAGGGAGAGAGAGACACACAGAGGGAGAGAGAGAGGGAGAGAGACAGACACACAGAGGGAGAGAGAGGGGGGAGAGAGACAGACACACAGAGGGAGAGAGAGGGGGAGAGAGACACACAGAGGGAGAGAGAGAGGGAGAGAGACAGACACACAGAGAGAGAGAGAGGGGGAGAGAGACAGACACACAGAGGGAGAGAGGGGAGAGAGACACACAGAGGGAGAGAGAGGGGAGAGAGACAGACACACAGAGGGAGAGAGAGGGGGGAGAGAGACAGACACACAGAGGGAGAGAGGGGAGAGAGAGACACACAGAGGTCTGGAGGAATCCTGGCACCATCCCTACGGTGAAGCATGGTGGTGGCAGCATCAAGCTGTGGGGTTTTTCAGTGGCAGGGACTGGGAGACTAGTCAGGATCGTGGGAAAAGATGAACGGAGAAAAGACCATGTAAATGTGATATCAGTTTTTAGGTTGTTTTTATACATTTGCTCAAATGTATAAAAACATGTTTTTGCCTTGTCATTATGGGGTATTGTGATGTCATTATGGGGTTATTGTGATGTCATTATGGGGTTGTTGTGATGTCATTATGGGGTATTGTGATGTCATTATGGGGTTATTGTGATGGGGTTATTGTGATGTCATTATGGGGTTATTGTGATGTCATTATGGGGTTATTGTGATGTCATTATGGGGTATTGTGATGTCATTATGGGGTATTGTGATGTCATTATGGGGTTATTGTGATGTCATTATGGGGTTATTGTGATGTCATTATGGGGTTATTGTGATGTCATTATGGGGTATTGTGATGTCATTATGGGGTTATTGTGATGTCATTATGGGGTTATTGTGATGTCATTATGGGGTTATTGTGATGTCATTATGGCGTAACAAAATCTGGAAAATGTCAAGGGGTCTGAATACTTTCTGAATGCACTGTATGAGGGAAAGAGTGTGAGAGAGAGACAGACAGAGAGAGAGAGAGACAGAGAGACAGAGAGACAGAGAGAGAGAGACAGAGACAGAGAGAGAGAGACAGAGACAGAGAGAGAGAAACAGAGAAAGAGAGAGAGAGAGAGAGAGAGAGAGAGAGAGAGAGAGAGAGAGAGAGAGACAGAGAGAGAGAGAGAGAGAGAGAGAGAGACAGAGAGAGAAACAGAGAGAGAGAGAGAGAGAGAGAGAGAGAGAGAGAGAGAGAGAGAGAGAGAGAGAGAGAGAGAGAGACAGAGAGAGAGAGACAGAGAGAGAGACAGAGAAACAGAGAAACAGAGAGAGAGAGAGAGAGAGAGAGAGAGAGAGACATATTTGCACATTGCCAGAACAAGTCTTATGTTATATTGTACAGTGAAATGTCTCGTTTCTAATCGTTTTCTTTTGATTCTGTTGTTTTGTGTCTTCTCCCGTTTGTTTATTTCACATGCTTTGGCAATGTAAACATGTTTCCCATGCCGTTAAAGTCCTGTTGAATTGGAGCGAGAGCTAGGTTGTAATTCTCCCTGGTTCAGTGACTCTGCCTTGTGACTTGTGCTATTGAAGGAGGGATGGTGAGCCAAATATAACCCTGCTCTCACTGCTGCTCGGCTCTCAGCCACAATCACAACCTGGTCTCTCTCTCTGTGTGTTAGGCCTGAGCTGGTCTCTCTCTCTGTGTGTTAGGCCTGAGCTGGTCTCTCTCTCTGTGTGTTAGGCCTGAGCTGGTCTCTCTCTCTGTGTGTTAGGCCTGAGCTGGTCTCTCTGTGTGTGTGTGTTAGGCCTGAGCTGGTCTCTCTCTCTGTGTGTGTGTTAGGCCTGAGCTGGTCTCTCTCTCTGTGTGTTAGGTCTGAGCTGGTCTCTCTCTCTGTGTGTTAGGCCTGAGCTGGTCTCTCTCTCTGTGTGTTAGGCCTGAGCTGGTCTCTCTCTCTGTGTGTTAGGCCTGAGCTGGTCTCTCTCTCTGTGTGTTAGGCCTGAGCTGGTCTCTCTCTCTGTGTGTTAGGCCTGAGCTGGTCTCTCTCTCTGTGTGTTAGGCCTGAGCTGGTCTCTCTCTCTGTGTGTGTTAGGCCTGAGCTGGTCTCTCTCTCTGTGTGTGTTAGGCCTGAGCTGGTCTCTCTCTCTGTGTGTTAGGTCTGAGCTGGTCTCTCTCTCTGTGTGTTAGGCCTGAGCTGGTCTCTCTCTCTGTGTGTTAGGCCTGAGCTGGTCTCTCTCTCTGTGTGTTAGGCCTGAGCTGGTCTCTCTCTCTGTGTGTTAGGCCTGAGCTGGTCTCTCTCTCTGTGTGTTAGGCCTGAGCTGGTCTCTCTCTCTGTGTGTTAGGCCTGAGCTGGTCTCTCTCTCTGTGTGTTAGGCCTGAGCTGGTCTCTCTCTCTGTGTGTTAGGCCTGAGCTGGTCTCTCTCTCTGTGTGTGTTAGGCCTGAGCTGGTCTCTCTCTGTGTGTTAGGCCTGAGCTGGTCTCTCTCTCTGTGTTAGGCCTGAGCTGGTCTCTCTCTCTGTGTGTTAGGCCTGAGCTGGTCTCTCTCTCTGTGTGTTAGGCCTGAGCTGGTCTCTCTCTCTCTCTCTGTGTGTTAGGCCTGAGCTGGTCTCTCTCTCTGTGTGTGTTAGGCCTGAGCTGGTCTCTCTCTCTGTGTGTGTTAGGCCTGAGCTGGTCTCTATCTCTGTGTGTTAGGCCTGAGCTGGTCTCTCTCTGTGTGTGTGTTAGGCCTGAGCTGGTCTCTCTCTGTGTGTGTGTGTTAGGCCTGAGCTGGTCTCTCTCTCTGTGTGTGTTAGGCCTGAGCTGGTCTCTCTCTGTGTGTGTGTTAGGCCTGAACTGGTCTCTCTCATGAGGGCCAGTGTAGGCAGTAGGGCCTTGGGGGCAGCCCAGCTCTCTTCCCCTCTCCTGCTAATCACACATGGTGCTGGTCACATGGAGTGTTGTGGCGAAGCTGTCCTGGCCATTGAGCACTCTGAGCACAATTAGAGAGAAGAAATAGACCGAGAGAGAGAGAGGGAGAGAGAGAGGGTAGGGCTTAGGGATGGAGAGAGAGAGGGTAGGGCTTAGGGATGGAGAGAGAGAGAGGGTAGGGCTTAGGGATGGAGAGAGAGAGGGTAGGGCTTAGGGATGGAGAGAGAGAGAGAGGGTAGGGTTTAGGGATGGAGAGAGAGAGAGAGGGTAGGGTTTAGGGATGGAGAGAAAGAGAGAGGGTAGGGTTTAGGGATGGAGAGAGAGAGAGGGTAGGGCTTAGGGATGGAGAGAGAGAGGGTAGGGTTTAGGGATGGAGAGAGAGAGGGTAGGGCTTAGGGATGGAGAGAGAGAGAGAGAGGGTAGGGCTTAGGGATGGAGAGAGAGAGGGTAGGGCTTAGGGATGGAGAGAGAGAGGGTAGGGTTTAGGGATGGAGAGAGAGAGAGGGTAGGGCTTAGGGATGGAGAGAGAGGGTAGGGTTTAGGGATGGAGAGAGAGAGAGAGGGTAGGGTTAGGGATGGAGAGAGAGAGAGAGAGAGGGTAGGGTAGGGTTTGGGGATAAACCACCAGCCAGGCAGGCCAGAGTAGAGCACACTAGTTTAGGGTAGGATTCAGCACAGTGATGCCACACACACAACCATCTGATGCCACACACAACCATCTGATGCCACACACACACACACACACACACACACACACACACAACCATCTGATGCCACACACAACCATCTGATGCCACACACACACACACACACACACACAACCATTTGATGCCACACACACACACACACAACCATCTGATGCCACACACACACACACAACTGTCTGATGCCACACACACACAACCATCTGATCACACACACACACACACACACACACACACACACACACACACAACCATCTGATGCCACACACACACACAACCGTCTGATGCCACACACACACACACACACACACACACAACCATCTGATGCCACACACACACACAACCGTCTGATGCCACACACACACACACACACACACCCATCTGATGCCACACACACACACACACACACACAACTGTCTGATGCCACACACACACACACACAACCATCTGATCACACACACACACACACACACAACCATCTGATGCCACACACACACAACCATCTGATCACACACACACACAACCGTCTGATGCCACACACACACACACACACACAACCATCTGATGCCACACACACACACACAACCGTCTGATGCCACACACACACACAACCATCTGATGCCACACACACACACACCTGATGCCACACACACACACACACACACACACACACAACCGTCTGATGCCACACACACACACACACACACACAACCATCTGATGCCACACACACACACACAAAACCGTCTGATGCCACACACACACACACACACAAAACCGTCTGATGCCACACACACACACACACACACACAACCGTCTGATGCCAGTTCTAGGTCCAGTTCTATAGCAGCAGTAGCGGGTCCAGTTCTATAGCTGCAGTAGCGGGTCCAGTTCTATAGCTGCAGTAGCGGGTCCAGTTCTATAGCTGCAGTAGCGGGTCCAGTTCTATAGCAGCAGTAGCGGGTCCAGTTCTATAGCAGCAGTAGCGGGTCCAGTTCTATAGCTGCAGTAGCGGGTCCAGTTCTATAGCTGCAGTAGCGGGTCCAGTTCTATAGCTGCAGTAGCGGGTCCAGTTCTATAGCTGCAGTAGCGGGTCCAGTTCTATAGCTGCAGTAGCGGGTCCAGTTCTATAGCTGCAGTAGCGGGTCCAGTTCTATAGCTGCAGTAGCGGGTCCAGTTCTATAGCAGCAGTAGCGGGTCCAGTTCTATAGCTTTAGTAGCGGGTCCAGTTCTATAGCTTTAGTAGCGGGTCCAGTTCTATAGCTGCAGTAGCGGGTCCAGTTCTATAGCTGCAGTAGCGGGTCCAGTTCTATAGCTGCAGTAGCGGGTCCAGTTCTATAGCTGCAGTAGCGGGTCCAACCGTCCTGTCCCGACTCTATCCTATGGATGGTTGTTAGCCAGTGGACCAGGCATCCACATGTGTCCATGATAATTATGCTGACTGTTTAACAATACAACACCATCTGTCACTAGCAGGACACACAGCACAGATCAATACTTTCCATATTTTAAGCAAGGCCACTCTGTCTCTGGTGATATCTCTAGCCTGATGGTCCAGCACTAGGTTGGGATGGGACTCAGAGTACGGCTACATGCACAAAAAAAATAATAATGATAATTATTACTACTACTTGCCACTGAGACACATACATTCAGTTAGTCCAAACTCACTTCAGTCGCGCTAAGGAGAGAAACTGGTGCTACCACAAGCGCAGATCAAATACACAGCTGGAACGCTGAATGAGGTGTTTACACGTCCTAATAATTCAAAAAACGAATTGCTCAGAAAACCAGCTGTTTTAAAATCAGCATATTGCTTACTTCCGATTATGACCTCACGCCGATTAAGATAAGCAGAGTCTGGTGTTTACATGACTATTGGATAAACTGCCATAATCAGGTTAATATGGAATGTAAACGTACTGACTGTAGTTCGGCCACCGGCTTTGGCGTTAGCTTTACCCAGTATAATAGTCTAGTTCTGGGCTACACAGTCTGTCATTTAACCCCCTAGAGTAAATTTAATCTAACTAACATAATCAAAAAAATCTATCTGTTTAAAACTACTTAAGGATCGCCCCAATCCCGACACTACCCGGAGAAAAGGCGTCAAATTCAAAATCCAAAAGTAGAATTATAAAACATTCATCAATATACACGTTGCATACTCTTCAAAAGCTTAGACTTATGGCAATATCACAGCGTTGTCAGATTTCAAAAAGGCTTTATGGCGAAAGCATAACATTTGATTGTTTGGGGACAGCACCTCACATATTTTCTGCATTAGCATAAATCCATAACCAGCGCGAGTCTCACAAAACACATAAAAGAGCTCAAATAAATCGCTTACCTTTGATGATCTTCTGCTGAGGGCAATCCGAAGTGTCCAAGCAAGACAATCCATGTTCCTTTTGTTAGAAGAAGTCATTGTTTATATCCATAAATCTCAGTTTGGTTGGCGCATTATGTTCAGAAAATCCACCGTCTACTCGCTCATTGTACAGTGAAGAGAAAGCGTTCAAATTATACCTATCAACTTTGCCCAAACAAATCAAACATCATTTATAATGCATCCTTAGGTATACTTTTATGTATATTAACGATTATATTTCACACGGATAATATCCTAAACGATAGAAAAGGAAAATACCGAGGCGCGCACTCATGGTCTCGCACACAAAACTCAAAATCCACTTCCTCTCTCCTCTTACATAGTCTTCTTCTATTCGGCTCTCTTCCATGATAAACGCATGAAACCTTGTCTAAAGACTGTTGACATCTAGTGGAATCCATAGGTACTGCAATCTGGGTCCTATTTTACAGAAAATCCCATAGATAGGCATTGGAAGTGAGGGCATGTCACAAAAAAAAACAGAATTTCCTCAGGTTTTCGCCTGCTATATCAGTTCTGTTATACTCACAGGCATTATTTTAACAGTTTTAGAAACTTCAGAGTGCCTATCCTAGTTTCTGGGCCTGAGTGGCAGGCATTTTACTTTGGGCACGCCAGACTCTCCAAACTTCCCGAATGCTGCCCCGGTGCCTGTAGAGGTCAAGCAAGAGATGTTTATTTTGTGTCGGCGTTCCGCATTGACGGTACAAGACCGCAGAATCGGTCTGTAGCATCCAAACAGTTTGACTTACAAACACGATGAATATGATGAACACAACGTTCTCCGTTCTCCGTTTTGCTCTACCACAAGTGTCACGGGACTCGTCTGAAGGTAACCCGATACCGGTTCAACAGAATTATGGAAGTAGTTTAGTGCCAAACAACAACAACAAAAAAGGGATTAAATATGTCCGCCTCAAATATCCTGAGCTTTCTTAAATCTCCTTATGATTGTTATTCAAAAGATTTCTATAGCAGTAAAGGCCAAATGTCATTTTTTTATCAAAACCTTTACACATTTTTTTTTAATACCCACACGGGTCCTAAAATTCTAAATCAAATAGCAAAATGATCCATTCCCCCGAAACACAAACACTCACTGCTGGGCTAGTCGATCATACAGCCAGTAAAACTGAATGAAATGCCATCTTGAGGTAGATACAGCTCCACGGCAGTCATTGTGGTAGTGCAGCAGTTCCTCATCTCAGACACACAGAAAACAGACACACATCTGAACTGGAGGTGGTAGTATCTGATCAAGGCCTTGCAGGCGGAAATCCTCAAACTTTTGGATTTGAACTCTCCAACCAGACAGACAGACAGACAGACAGACAGACAGACAGACAGACAGACCCGGTCCCGGTCTAAAACGAGACATATCCATCACCAGCTGCGAGGGTCCATCTTAAACATAGCAGTGCGAAACGGACACACAGCGAACACCCTTCCTGAACATTAGCACCTAACACAGTGTAAACACAGGCCCCTGTTCTATCTCAGCCCTTAACAATAGACCTCTTTAGAAGAGCACAGTCAGGCTCAGCTTGGAAAGGTGCAGAAGTGTTGGAGATGTACATTTAGTAGCAAGAGAACTTTGTCGCCCTCCGGTTAATGTCTGATGACTATTACTAAAATACTGGTCCCAAGTCAATGTCTGGTGCCAAAACATGGAGAGATGTCTCGGGAAGTTCAACACTCAAGTTTAGCAACAAACCCCACTCTCCAGTCTCAATTAAGTTGTAGACTACCAAACAAAATGACCACACTACTACTGTCCCACTACGGAACATCCGGGCCATGTCTGATAACCATATCTAGGTCTAGATAAGACTTTTATTTCAACGTTCAGCCATAACCATCTAGGCAACGATGGGAAACAATGAGTGAAAGTATTAGCTAGGTAGCCACTAGTTGTTCGCCTATTGAGATTGAACTTCAGTTCATGAAAATAAATAGCTAGCCAGCTACTTAACCCTGTTGACCAAAGCTAACGTTATAAGCAGCCAGCTAGCTTCATCTGGCTAGCGAGGCTCGACCGGACCGGGTTATGTGTTGTGAAGCTAGCCACAATAAACATTAGGCACAATAGTGGAATTTGCAGTTTGTCTTCAAAATAAAAGTATGTCATTGACAGTGATGCAAATTAATAGTAGAATTATGCCATACTTTTATTTTAAAGGCTAACCGCAAAGTCCAATACTATAGTTATCCTGCCATGGGGTTACAGACTACAGACATACATTACTATAGTTATCTACTGTTATAGAAATGTTGTTCTCAATGTTCATAAACTGAATAAACTCAATTAAACAACTCCGTCTGTAACCCAGAATTTGTAAGATACTGGTTGAAATAAGACAGACAGGAGCCCAGTCTACAAAGGTCATGGCTCCCCAGCCTGCTCTGGCTCCCCAGCCTGCTCTGGCTCCCCAGCCCCAGCCTGCTCTGGCTCCCCAGCCCCAGCCTGCTCTGGCTCCCCAGCCCCAGCCTGCTCTGGCTCCCCAGCCCCAGCCTGCTCTGGCTCCCCAGCCCCAGCCTGCTCTGGCTCCCCAGCCCCAGCCTGCTCTGGCTCCTCAGCCCCAGCCTGCTCTGGCTCCCCAGCCCCAGCCTGCTCTGTCTCCCCAACCTGCTCTGTCTCCCCAGCCTGCTCTGTCTCCCCAGCCTGCTCTGGCTCCCCAGCCTGCTCTGGCTCCCCAGCCTGCTCTGGCTCCCCAGCCTGCTCTGGCTCCCCAGCTCATTAAGCTCTGAGGAGGGGGAGACATATAGACAGACGACCGATATGCTACGCTGGGGATCAACAGCGCCGCAGCTAACTGTCCTCCGGCAGCAGGTACTGCTGCTTTCACACTACACAGAGCTGTGCGTTTCATCACCCTCTCTCCCCATTCTATGTCTCCATCTGTCTGTGTTGTGACATGATACCAACCCTCCAATAGAGGAGAAAGATTATACACAAATTCCACCTCTTTTCACGAACAATTTTGATGTTTTTGTCTGACGTTGACATTCATTAATTCAGTAATTAGTAATTACGCCAAACAACACAGGGTCTTTCTTAAAAAGCGATTTTTGACAAGAATTCTCGTATATAGAGAACTACAGCTGTTAGAGAACGTCCACTGGGACTAGACCCGATAGTTCCTGGAGGTGTTCACTACTTCCAACCTCCTGGACAGTGGTTGTGGTTTTCACTGTAACTGTGTGTAGGACTAGTCCTTATAGGGTCTCCTCCCGTCACAAAGTGATTTTGCATCATCTAGTTGAGTAAATATGCACACACCAAAAAAAGTTCCACACTCTGAAATGAGGAGCGTGCAGGGGTGTGTGGTGAAGATATAGGCCAGTCTCTCTCCAGACTGGCTCAGCTGTGTCACGCCAATTCTTGTGCATCCATTGGTTCAATGTGTGAATTGTTTGCCCTCTAATTTGTTGATTTATTCCCCATTAAATTTGCCGCCAGTAGTAAACGTACCGTTAATCCCCGTCATTTGGCAACATGAATTTCGTTTAATGCGTGTATTAGTTAAGAGTCATTTATCGCTCTCATTCTCGGGTCGGAAACGTTGTCTGGCGGAGTTCACAACCTGCTACACTTGTGAGAAACTGTTTTTTTTTTTTTTTGATTTCATAACCATCATTTGCGAGATGTCAATTTTTATTTTGTGATTATTGTCTTTGGTTCGGAGTGCTCCATGTGAGCATGTGTCTGTCTGGTTTCTGTCTGATAATGTTGAGGGAGAACGCATCCATCGCGAATGATAATATTTAAAAAAAACTATATTAGTTCCTCGCAGTAAGCCATGTTGAATAAAAATCTTTCCAACAACCTCCCCCTCAATAATCGCCGATCCTCAGAGCAATGGAAGTTACAGGCCTACTGCTGCATTGACCTATAGGCTATGGGCTCATTGCTTTAGCTTAAAAAAACATGAGCTGGCACACACCCAGAAAAAAAATTGTTTGTGTGGAGGTGCTGACTAACGGCGAATAAACTAAAAAAAAAAATTGAAAAATCGCACACTCCATGTATAAACTCCCACACATTTTACTGGGTATTTACCAACGTTTCGGCATCGCTGTGACTTCCTCAGTGCGACTTTATTTTGATCGTTTCGAACTTCTTTAGCTGCCGATGGATCACAGTGTCCGACAGAGGCTGGTGATCTGGCATTAGTTAGTTGACAGAGGCTGGTGATCTGGCAATAGTTGACAGAGGCTGGTGATCTGGCATTAGTTAGTTGACAGAGGCTGGTGATCTGGCATTAGTTGACAGAGGCTGGTGATCTGGCATTAGTTAGTTGGCAGAGGCTGGTGATCTGGCATTAGTTGACAGAGGCTGATGATCTGGCATTAGTTGACATGGTGATCTGGCATTAGTTAGTTGACAGATCTGGCATTAGTTAGTTGACAGAGGCTGGTGATCTGGCATTAGTTAGTTGACAGAGCTGGTGATCTGGCATTGGTTAGTTGACGAGGCTGGTGATCTGGCATTAGTTAGTTAGTTGACAGAGGCTGGTGATCTGGCATTAGTTAGTTGACAGAGGCTGGTGATCTGGCAATAGTTGACAGAGGCTGGTGATCTGGCATTAGTTAGTTGACAGAGGCTGGTGATCTGGCATTAGTTGACAGAGGCTGGTGATCTGGCATTAGTTAGTTGGCAGAGGCTGGTGATCTGGCATTAGTTGACAGAGGCTGATGATCTGGCATTAGTTGACAGACGCTGGTGATCTGGCATTAGTTAGTTGACAGACGCTGGTGATCTGGCATTAGTTAGTTGACAGAGGCTGGTGATCTGGCATTAGTTAGTTGACAGAGGCTGGTGATCTGGCATTAGTTAGTTGACAGAGGCTGGTGATCTGGCATTAGTTAGTTGACAGAGGCTGGTGAATTAGTTGACAGAGGCTGGTGATCTGGCATTAGTTAGTTGACAGAGGCTGGTGATCTGGCATTAGTTAGTTGACAGAGGCTGGTGATCTGGCATTAGTTGACAGAGGCTGGTGATCTGGCATTAGTTGACAGAGGCTGGTGATCTGGCATTAGTTAGTTGGCAGAGGCTGGTGATCTGGCATTAGTTGACAGAGGCTGATGATCTGGCATTAGTTGACAGACGCTGGTGATCTGGCATTAGTTAGTTGACAGACGCTGGTGATCTGGCATTAGTTAGTTGACAGACGCTGGTGATCTGGCATTAGTTAGTTGACAGAGGCTGGTGATCTGGCATTAGTTAGTTGACAGAGGCTGGTGATCTGGCATTAGTTAGTTGACAGAGGCTGGTGATCTGGCATTAGTTAGTTGACAGAGGCTGGTGATCTGGCATTAGTTAGTTGACAGAGGCTGGTGATCTGGCATTAGTTGACAGAGGCTGGTGATCTGGCATTAGTTGACAGAGGCTGGTGATCTGGCATTAGTTGACAGAGGCTGGTGATCTGGCATTAGTTGACAGAGGCTGGTGATCTGGCATTAGTTAGTTGACAGAGGCTGGTGATCTGGCATTAGTTGACAGAGGCTGGTGATCTCAAAGTCACCATTATTAGTCAGTTGTACAACCGAATGCCTTCAACCGAAATGTTTCTTCCGCATTTAACCCAACCCCTCTGAATCAGAGAGGTGCGTGGGGCTGCCTTAATCGACATCCACGTCTTCGGCGCCTGGGAACAGTGGGTTAACTGCCTTGTTCAGGGCAGAACGACAGATTTTTTCCTTGTCAGCTCGGGGATTCGAACTTGCAACCCTCCGGTTACAAGTCCAACGCTCTAACCACTAGGCTACCTGCCGCCCCTGATCTGGCATTAGTTAGTTGACAGAGGCTGGTGATCTGGCATTAGTTGACAGAGGCTGGTGATCTGGCATTAGTTAGTTGACAGAGGCTGGTGATCTGGCATTAGTTAGTTGACAGAGGCTGGTGATCTGGCATTAGTTAGTTGACAGAGGCTGGTGATCTGGCATTAGTTAGTTGACAGAGGCTGGTGATCTGGCATTAGTTGACAGAGGCTGGTGATCTGGCATTAGTTGACAGAGGCTGGTGATCTGGCATTAGTTGACAGAGGCTGGTGATCTGGCATTAGTTGACAGAGGCTGGTGATCTGGCATTAGTTGACAGAGGCTGGTGATCTGGCATTAGCGGACTTAACTTAACTGTGTCTCTATTCCGATTTTTTCTGATTAACCACATGACAATTATTTAGAGAGAAACAAAAAACGTTATTATTGAAATGAAACTGTTCCGTGAAAATGCGTATAAATGAAAATCATAATTGGCACGCTGAACGGTAAAAATTGTAGGATAAATTGTAAGCTTCCCCAAAATTTATAAAATAATTGCCTCAATGTTTTCATGGTCGATTTCACCTATAGGTTACTTTGAAGAAAAGGTAAGACATGCTTAATAATATGAAATGCATACAGTACAGTAGTATTAGTCCAATACTGAAACATTTACAGTATACAGTAGTATAATACTGAAACATACAGTAGTATTAGTCTGGTACTGAAACCTGTACAGTAGTATTAGCCTAATACTGAAACAAACAGTATAATGTACAGTAGTATTATCCTAATACTGAAACATATACATTCCAGGTGAATACCTCATGAAGCTGGTTGAGAGAATGCTGAGTGTGTGCAAAGCTGTCATCAAGGCAAAGGGTGGCTACTTTGAAGCTTTGTTTAACACGTTTTTGGTTACTACATGATTCCATTTGTGTTACTTCATAGTTCTGTCAAATAGTAAAAACAAAGAAAAACCATTGAATGAGTAGGTGTGTCCAAACTTTTGACTGGTACTGTATGTATGTCAGGGCTCCCGAGTGGCAAAGTGGTCTAAGACACTGCATTTCAATGAAAGAGGAGTCACTACAGTCTCTGGTTCGAATCCAGGCAAGTTCTCATTTACAACTGCGACCTGGCCCAAGATAAAGCAAAGCAGTGCGACACAAACAACAACACACGAGTTACACATTGGAATACACAAACGTACAGTCAATAACACAATAGAAAAAGCTGTATACAGTGTGTGCAAATTACGTAAAGAGGTAAAGCAATGAATAGGCCAATAGTGGCGAAGTAACTACAATTTAGCAATTAACACTGGAGTGATAGATGTGCAGTTTCCAGTATGTATCAAGAATGGTCCACCGCCCAAAAGACATCCGACCAACAGTGGAAATAACACCTTGTAGAGTCCCATGCCTGACAAATTGAGACTGTTCTAAGGACAAAGGGGTTTTGCAAATCAATATTAGGAAGGTGTTCCTAATGTTTTGTACACATATTTTAATTGCAATTTGGGGTCGTGACCCTGACTTTGAATACCACCTGGCTAGGAAAACAGTACAGGCTAGGAGAAGAGAGAACAGGCGAGCTAGGAGAAGAGAGAACAGGCTAGGAGAAGAGAGAACAGGCGAGCTAGGAGAAGAGAGAACAGGCGAGCTAGGAGAAGAGAGAACAGGCTAGGAGAAGAGAGAACAGGCTAGGAGAAGAGAGAACAGGCTAGGAGAAGAGAGAACAGGCTAGGAGAAGAGAGAACAGGCTAGGAGAAGAGAGAACAGGCGAGGAAAACGGGGAATGGAGAAGGGAACAGGGAGAGGGACTGCCTGCCTGAGTGTCTGACAATAGGCACCATTCTTAAGCTTCTCTGCCCCAGGCGGCTGACGGAGTCCCGTGACCACACCACCCCCATCACCAGAGATATCACCAGACACAGACCTACCGCTACACCATCACCAGAGATATCACCAGACACAGACCTACCGCTACACCCCATCACCAGAGATATCACCAGACACAGACCTAACACTACACCATCACCAGAGATATCACCAGACACAGACCTACCGCTACACCCCATCACCAGAGACATCACCAGACACAGACCTAACACTACACCATCACCAGAGATATCACCAGACACAGACCTACCGCTACACCATCACCAGAGACATCACCAGACACAGACCTAACACTACACCATCACCAGAGATATCACCAGACACAGACCTAACACTACACCATCACCAGAGATATCACCAGACACAGACCTACCGCTACACCATCACCAGAGACATCACCAGACACAGACCTACCACTACACCATCACCAGAGATATCAGCAGACACAGACCTACCACTACACCATCACCAGCTCCATCCCCTGCTAAGATTGTCTTGTGGCACACAGGAGACACAAGGTCAAACCCAATCAATTGCTCGAACACGAGCGTGCGTGCGTACGTGTTGGTTACAATGTACATTACACACACATACATATATATATATATATATATATATATATATATATACACACACACACACACACACGGTGTGCGCGCACCTGCCTGGGTTTAAGCCTGGGATGGAATGAGAACGAACCAGAGATCACATTCAAATACTGTAACGCTATTAGGTGGAATGTGTTTTGTTTGCTGGCCTGAACAGGCAACTGCTGTTGTCTTCAAGACCATGTTCAATTGCTTTAACTCTTAGTGTCCCATTTTGTACACGTGTATTTGTGGGACACAGCAAAAATTAAGCTAAGCATCACACAGTTAGTTCTTCTCCCGAAATTCCCTTTCCCCTTCCGTGTCTCACTCACTCCCGCCTCACATATGTACTGCTCCCACAACCAACTGATAGCTAGGCTTATCTTTAGGAGCTCCCACAACCAACTGATAGCTAGGCTTATCTTAAGGAGCTCCCACAACCAACTGATAGCTAGGCTTATCTTAAGGAGCTCCCCAACCAACTGATAGCTAGGCTTATCTTAAGGAGCTCCCCAACCAACTGATAGCTAGGCTTATCTTTAGGAGCTCCCACAACCAACTGATAGCTAGGCTTATCTTAAGGAGCTCCCCAACCAACTGATAGCTAGGCTTATCTTTAGGAGCTGCCACAACCAACTGATAGCTAGGCTTATCTTTAGGAGCTGCCACAACCAACTGATAGCTAGGCTTATCTTTAGGAGCTCCCACAACCAACTGATAGCTAGGCTTATCTTTAGGAGCTCCCACAACCAACTGATAGCTAGGCTTATCTTTAGGAGCTCCCACAACCAACTGATAGCTAGGCTTATCTTTAGGAGCTCCCACAACCAACTGATAGCTAGGCTTATCTTTAGGAGCTCCCACAACCAACTGATAGCTAGGCTTATCTTTAGGAGCTCCCACAACCAACTGATAGCTAGGCTTATCTTTAGGAGCTCCCACAACCAACTGATAGCTAGGCTTATCTTTAGGAGCTCCCACAACCAACTGATAGCTAGGCTTATCTTTAGGAGCTCCCACAACCAACTGATAGCTAGGCTTATCTTTAGGAGCTCCCACAACCAACCGATAGCTAGGCTTATCTTTAGGAGCTCCCACAACCAACCGATAGCTAGGCTTATCTTTAGGAGCTCCCACAACCAAAGGATAGCTAGGCTTATCTTTAGGAGCTCCCACAACCAACCGATAGCTAGGCTTATCTTTAGGAGCTGCCACAACCAACCGATAGCTAGGCTTATCTTTAGGAGCTCCCACAACCAACCGATAGCTAGGCTTATCTTTAGGAGCTCCCACAACCAACTGATAGCTAGGCTTATCTTTAGGAGCTCCCACAACCAACTGATAGCTAGGCTTATCTTTAGGAGCTCCCACAACCAACTGATAGCTAGGCTTATCTTTAGGAGCTCCCACAACCAACTGATAGCTAGGCTTATCTTTAGGAGCTCCCACAACCAACCAAACCAACAATGCTTTGTGTAGTAGGTGGAGGATGGGAGGTAGATTGTGATGGAGACAGAACTTACTATTGTGCACAGTCGATGAGCTGGTACTCGTTGGATCTCTCGAAGCATGCCTTCACTCCCTCGTCATCCCACAGCTTCTTGGCATGGTCAAAGAACTCCTGGACAGAGGGTAGAGAGAAGGGAGGAGGTTAGGAGATGACCAGACATCACAAACAATCAATGGCATTGTATTACCATAAGCTACAGGTGGTTATGAAGGGCAAACCTCACACACACACACACACACACACGTTTAGTGACTACAAGCATATTTAAAACAGAGCCATGCAAACTTCACAACCAGTATGAAGCCCACCACTGTATAATACAGTCTGTGTATTTATATGTATATGTACATACTCGTATTCGTTCCTTTACTCTTGTGTGTATAAGGTAGTTGTTGTGAAATTGTTAGTTTACTTGTTAGATACTACTGCACGGTCGGGAACTAGAAGCACAAGCATTTTGCTACACTCGCATTAACATCTGCTAACCATGTGTACGGTGACCAATAACATTTGATTTGATTTTCATACTGTTGAACCTTCTTAAAATCTATAGATACTGTTTCTACATTGGAAAACTATTCTGTTCCATTTTATTCTGTGATATAATTTGACATTACATATTGTTCCCCTTCTATAAAATGTGTCTTGACCGTGATAAGGGATGAGGAGAGTCTTGTCTGTTTTTTTTAATTGACAAAATATACGCGTCTCCAACTCCAGCCTCCCCCTATAGTACCGCGTCTCACAGTTTCAACGCAGAGAACACCTTGGTGTGGAGAGAGAACTCCTGGAGGCTCTTTCCACAGAGCCGTGTGACACCAGGCTGGTGAATACATGTAGTGTTGCTGCTGACACACACACACACACACACACACACTTCGCTAAAATCATAAAAAGATCCAACCACACTGCTAACCTTAAAAAAGCTCATTTTTTTGTTTTCATACATTTTTAAGATATGGCCAATTTAACTTTGCAGCTGGCCCATCTATCGCTCGCTCGCTTGCTTCTGCCTCCAGGACAAAACTCAAGACAATAAACATTAACCTGCAGCTTGGGTGACTTCCCCTTGGAGAAAGCATATGCCAGGGGTTGTCAAACCTTTTGGGACCAGGGACCCCTTTTGTGTTAGCAAATTCATCAGGGAACCCCTTATAATCAGAACACAACAGTTCGATAAAAATCCCAAATCATCACCTGCCAAATGTGGGAAGATTGGCATTGGCAGGTAAAATGTATATTCCACTAGCCACGTTGGCAGGTAAAATATATATTCCACTAGCCACGTTGGCAGGTAAAATGGATATTCCACTAGCCACGTTGGCGGGTAAAATGTATATTCCACTAGCCACGTTGGCGGGTAAAATGTATATTCCACTAGCCACGTTGGCAGGTAAAATGTATATTCCACTAGCCACGTTGGCAGGTAAAATGGATATTCCACTAGCCACGTTGGCAGGTAAAATGTATATTCCACTAGCCACGTTGGCAGGTAAAATGTATATTCCACTAGCCACGTTGGTGGGAAAATGTATATTCCACTAGCCACGTTGGCGGGTAAAATGGATATTCCACTAGCCACGTTGGCGGGTAAAATGGATATTCCACTAGCCACGTTGGCGGGTAAAATGGATATTCCACTAGCCACGTTGGCAGATAAAATGGATATTCCACTAGCCACGTTGGCGGATAAAATGGATATTCCACTAGCCACGTTGGCAGGTAAAATGGATATTCCACTAGCCACGTTGGCGGGTAAAATGGATATTTCACTATTGGCGGGTGGTCAGGGCTCCACGGTGTGAGCATTTCACTCACATTTGTTAATACCCTTTGTGCAGTTGTCTGTGCCCAATAATGTTGTACCATGTTGTGTTTCTACCATTCTGTGTTGTCATGTGTTGCTACCATTGCTGTGTTGTCATGTGTTGCTACCATTGCTGTGTTGTCATGTGTTTCTACCATGCTGTGTTGTCATGTTGAGTTGCTACCATGTTGTTGTCATGTTGAGTTGCTACCATGTTGTTGTCATGTTGTGTTGCTACCATGTTGTTATGTGGTGTTGCTACCATGCTGTGTTGTCATGTGTTTCTACCATGATGTGTTGTCATGTTGAGTTGCTACCATGTTGTTGTCATGTTGTGTTGCTACCATGTTGTTGTCATGTTGTGTTGCTACCATGCTGTGTTGTCATGTGTTGCTGCCATGCTGTGTTGTCATGTGTTGCTGCCATGCTGTGTTGTCATGTGTTGCTACCATTGCTGTGTTGTCATGTGTTTCTACCATTGCTGTGTTGTCATGTGTTGCTACCATGCTGTGTTGTCATGTGTTGCTACCATTGCTGTGTTGTCATGTGTTGCTACCATGCTGTGTTGTCATGTGTTGCTACCATTCTGTGTTGCTACCATGCTGTGTTGTCATGTGTTCCTACCATGCTGTGTTGTCATGTGATGCTACAATGCTGTGTTGTCATGTGTTTCTACCATGCTGTGTTGTCATGTGTTTCTACCATGCTGTGTTGTCATGTGTTGCTACCATGTTGTGTTGTCATTTGTTGCTACCATGCTGTGTTATCATGTGTTGCTGCTACCATGTTGTTGTCATGTGTTGCTACCATGTTGTCATGTTGTGTTGCTACCATGTTGTTGTCATGTTGCTACCATGCTGTGTTGTCATGTATTGCTACCATGTTGTGTTGTCATGTTGTGTTGCTTCCATGCTGTGTTGTGTCATGTGTTGCTACTATGTTGTGTTGTCATGTTGTGTTGCTACTATGTTGTGTTGCTACCATGCTGTTGTCATGTGTTGCTACTATGTTGTGTTGTCATGTTGTGTTGCTACCATGCTGTTGTTATGTTGTGTTGCTACCATGCTGTTGTTATGTTGTGTTGCTACCATGCTGTGTTGTAATGTTCTGCTACCATGTTGTGTTGTCATGTTATGTTGCTACCATGCTGTGTTGTGTCATGTGTTGCTACTATGTTGTGTTGCTACCATGCTGTTGTCATGTGTTGCTACTATGTTGTGTTGTCATGTTGTGTTGCTACCATGCTGTTGTCATGTGTTGCTACTATGTTGTGTTGTCATGTCATGTTGCTACCATGCTGTGTTGTCATGTATTGCTACCATGGTGTGTTGTCATGTTGTGTTGCTACCATGCTGTGTTGTGTCATGTGTTGCTACTATGTTGTGTTGTCATGTTGTGTTGCTACTATGTTGTGTTGCTACCATGTTGTTGTTATGTTGTGTTGCTACCATGCTGTGTTGTAATGTTCTGCTACCATGTTGTGTTGTCATGTTATGTTGCTACCATGCTGTGTTGTCATGTGTTGCTACTATGTTGTGTTGCTACCATGCTGTTGTCATGTGTTGCTACTATGTTGTGTTGTCATGTTGTGTTGCTACCATGCTGTTGTCATGTGTTGCTACTATGTTGTGTTGTCATGTTGTGTTGCTACCATGCTGTTGTCATGTGTTGCTACTATGTTGTGTTGTCATGTTGTGTTGCTACCATGCTGTTGTCATGTGTTGCTACTATGTTGTGTTGTCATGTTGTGTTGCTACTATGTTGTGTTGTCATGTTGTGTTGCTACTATGTTGTGTTGTCATGTTGTGTTTCTACCATGCTGTGTTGTCATGTGTTGCTACCATGTTGTTGTTATGTTGTGTTGCTACCATGCTGTGTTGTCATGTGCTGCTACTATGTTGTGTTGTCATGTTGTGTTGCTACCATGTTGTGTTGTCATGTTGTGTTGCTACCATGCTGTGTTGTCATGTGTTGCTACCATGTTGTTGTCATGTGTGTTTCTACCATGCTGTTGTCATGTGTTGCTACCATGTTGTTGTCATGTGTGTTTCTACCATGCTGTGTTGTCATGTGTTGCTACTATGTTGTGTTGTCATGTGTTGCTACCATGTTGTTGTTATGTTGTGTTGCTACCATGCTGTGTTGTCATGTGCTGCTACTATGTTGTGTTGTCATGTTGTGTTGCTACCATGTTGTTGTTATGTTGTGTTGCTACCATGCTGTGTTGTCATGTTCTGCTACCATGTTGTGTTGTCATGTTGTGTTGCTACTATGCTGTGCTGTCATGTGTTGCTACTATGTTGTGTTGTCATGTTGTGTTGCTACCATGTTGTTGTCATGTGTGTTGCTACCATGCTGTGTTGCCATGTGTTGCTACTATGTTGTGTTGTCATGTGTTGCTACCATGTTGTTGTTATGTTGTGTTGCTACCATGCTGTGTTGTCATGTGCTGATACTATGTTGTGTTGTCATGTTGTGTTGCTACCGTGTTGTGTTGTCATGTTGTGTTGCTACCATGTTGTGTTGTCATGTTGTGTTGCTACCATGTTGTTGTCATGTGTGTTTCTACCATGCTGTGTTGTCATGTGTTGCTACTATGTTGTTGTTATGTTGTGTTTCTACCATGCTGTGTTGTAATGTGCTTCTACTATGTTGTGTTGTCATGTTGTGTTGCTACCATGTTGTTGTTATGTTGTGTTGCTACCATGCTGTGTTGTCATGTGCTGCTACTATGTTGTGTTGTCATGTTGTGTTGCTACCATGTTGTTGTTATGTTGTGTTGCTACCATGTTGTTGTTATGTTGTGTTGCTACCATGCTGTGTTGTCATGTTGTGTTGCTACTATGCTGTGCTGTCATGTGTTGCTACTATGTTGTGTTGTCATGTTGTGTTGCTACCATGTTGTTGTCATGTGTGTTGCTACCATGCTGTGTTGTCATGTGTTGCTACTATGTTGTGTTGTCATGTGTTGCTACCATGTTGTTGTTATGTTGTGTTGCTACCATGCTGTGTTGTCATGTGCTGATACTATGTTGTGTTGTCATGTTGTGTTGCTACCGTGTTGTGTTGTCATGTTGTGTTGCTACCATGTTGTGTTGTCATGTTGTGTTGCTACCATGTTGTTGTCATGTGTGTTTCTACCATGCTGTGTTGTCATGTGTTGCTACTATGTTGTTGTTATGTTGTGTTTCTACCATGCTGTGTTGTAATGTGCTTCTACTATGTTGTGTTGTCATGTTGTGTTGCTACCATGTTGTTGTTATGTTGTGTTGCTACCATGCTGTGTTGTCATGTTCTGCTACCATGTTGTGTTGTCATGTTGTGTTGCTACCATGTTGTTGTTATGTTGTGTTGCTACCATGCTGTGTTGTCATGTACTGCTACTATGTTGTGTTGTCATGTGTTGCTACTATGTTGTGTTGTCATGTTGTGTTGCTACCATGTTGTTGTTATGTTGTGTTGCTACCATGCTGTGTTGTCATGTGTTGCTACTATGTTGTGTTGTCATGTTGTGTTGCTACCATGTTGTTGTTATGTTGTGTTGCTACCATGCTGTGTTGTCATGTGCTGCTGCCATGTTGTGCTGTCATGTTGTGTTGCTACCATGCTGTGTTGTCATGTGTTGCTACTATGTTGTGTTGTCATGTTGTGTTGCTACCATGTTGTTGTTATGTTGTGTTGCTACCATGCTGTGTTGTCATGTGCTGCTGCCATGTTGTGCTGTCATGTTGTGTTGCTACCATGCTGTGTTGTGTCATGTGTTGCTACTATGTTGTGTTGTCATGTTGTTGTTATGTTGTGTTGTCATGTGTTGCTACCATTGCTGTGTTGTCATGTTGTGTTGCTACCATGTTGTGTTGCTACCATGTTGTTGTTATGTTGTGTTGCTACCATGTTGTTATGTGGTGTTGCTACCATGCTATGTTGTCGTCTTAGGTCTCTCTTTATGTAGTGTCGTGTTGTCTCTCTTGTCGTGATGTGTGTTTTTTTTCATGTTTAATCCCAGGCCCCCGTTCCCGCAGGAGGCCTTTTGCCTTTTGGTAGGCCGTCATTGTAAATAAGAATTTGTTCTTAACTGACTTGCCTACTTAAATAAAGGTTAAATAAAAAAATAAAACGCAAATAGTTAAGTATGATCACATTTATTTTAATATAAATGCTGCAGTCGCTGTTTTCAAAGTACTTCTGCCATTTTGTTTCATAGCTGGTAAATGAAATCGCACAAAGTCAAAGAACTAGGAATCCTGTATAGCCTTTTCCCCCCTACACTCCCTGGCTGGGGGCACCTGAAGAGCTGAGTGAAATATTTGGTTTTTTTTTAGAAGCACTACGCACAAACATACAAGTTGGTCTACTGAAGTGAGACATGGTCTTTGTGTTCATTGGCTATTTACGTTGGTTTTGTTCACAAGCCGGGTTGGTTTTTCTAATGTTTGAGTTTCAACCGCTAGGGACGAGAAGACAACACTTCCACTAGTCAGATTCAAAATGTCACATGACTCGAGTCACGCTACCACGGTAACCTCCCACCCTTAAAAAAAAAGGTGCAGGTTATTTTGCACAGGCACAAATCCTAGAAAACCGGGTTCAGTCCGCTTTCTACCAGAGTCTGGGAGTCGAATTCACCTTTCAGCAGGACAACATAAAAACACAAGGCCAAATCTAGTTGCTTGCCAAGAAGACAGTGAATGCTCCCGAGTAGACGAGTTAATAGTTTTGACTTAAATCCACTTGAAAATCTATGGCAATTAAACCCACACATTTATGTCACATGACGAGTCACGCTACTCCCGCCCTTAAAAAAAAATGCAGTTTTTTGCACAGGCACAAATCCTATTTTAACACGGTTTGAGAAGGTTTCTTCTTCTTGCAGTGTGCACAGCCGTATTAAGTGCATTTACCGCCACCTACTGGACTGGAGTGTGATGAGACTACGGAAGCGTTCTAGAATGTCCACTCTAGTCTACACGAACAAGGAAGAAAAGTATAGCTACGTGGATTTACTGTTTGTTTTCAATCAATTGGAGAGAGTGAAACTTACTCGCAGGGATGGGATCATTGGCTCCAGAGTGGCGCAGCGGCATAAGGCACTGCATCTCAGCGCTAGAGGCGTCACTGCAGACCCTGGTTCGATTCTGGCCTGTATCACAACCGGACGTGATCGGGAGTCCCATAGGGCGGCGTCGTCTGAGTTAGGGGAGGCCGGGGTAGGCCGTCAATGTAAAAAACCAATTTGTTCTCAACCGACTTGACCTAGTTAAATAAAAAGGTTAAGTAAAGGCACGACATTATTCATCTCAGCGCTTGCCTTTTGATAAGGAGGATGCGATCTGTAGTTTCTGCTGCTGGACAGTTAGGACATGAACCTGTGTTGTCCTATCTTTTGTACCATTTGCCAGACGGGTTATTATTGTTTCTGATCGCCTTGAGAGTCCTTTGTGGTTACTGCTGATTCATACCAGTGGGTACCTTCCTTCCCCCTTCTGTCCATTTGTCTGTGATTTTGATTCTGATGAATTACTACCGGTCAAAAGTTTTAGAACACCTACTCATTCCAGGGTTTTTTCTTTATTTTTACTATTTTCTACATTGTAGAATAATAGTGAAGACATCAAAACTATGAAATAACACATATGGAATCATGTAGTAACCAAAAAAAATGATATATTTGAGACTCTTCAAAGTAGCCACCATTTTCCTTGACGACAGCTTTGCACACTCTTGGCATTCTCTCAACCAGCTTCATGAGGTGGTCACCTGGAATGCATTTCAATTAACAGGTGTGCCTTGTTCAAAGTTCATTTGTGGAATTTCTTTCCTTCTTAATGTGTTTGAGTCAATCAGTTGTGTTGTGACAAGGTAGGGGTGGTATACAGAAGATAGCCCTATTTGATAAAAAAAAAAAAACTAATCATTATGGTAAGAACAGCTCAAATAAGCAAAGAGAAACGACAGCCCATCATTACTTTAAGACATGAAGGTCAGTCAATACAGAACATTTCAAGAACTTTGAAAGTTTCTACAAGTGCAGTCGCAAAAACAATTCAAGCGCTATGATGAAACTGGCTCTCATGAGGACCGCCACAGGAAAGGAAGACCCAGACTTACCTCTGCTGCAGAGGATAAGTTCATTAGAGTTACCAGCCTCAGAAACTGCAGCCCAAATAAATGCTTCACAGAGTCACAGTAACAGACACATCTCAACATCAACTGTTCAGAGGAGACTGCGAGAATCAGGACTTCATGGTTGAATTGCTGCAAAGAAACCACTACTAAAGGACACCAAATCAAATCAAAGTTTATTTGTCACGTGCGCCGAATACAACAGGTGTAGACCTTACAGTGAAATGCTGAATACAACAGGTGTAGACCTTACAGTAAAATGCTGAATACAACAGGTGTAGACCTTACAGTGAAATGCTGAATACAACAGGTGTAGACCTTACAGTGAAATGCTGAATACAACAGGTGTAGACCTTACAGTGAAATGCTGAATACAACAGGTGTAGACCTTACAGTGAAATGCTGAATACAACAGGTGTAGACCTTACAGTGAAATACTGAATACAACAGGTGTAGACCTTACAGTGAAATGCTGAATACAACAGGTGTAGACCTTACAGTGAAATGCTGAATACAACAGGTGTAGACCTTACAGTGAAATGCTGAATACAACAGGTGTAGACCTTACAGTGAAATGCTGAATACAACAGGTGTAGACCTTACAGTGAAATGCTGAATACAACAGGTGTAGACCTTACAGTGAAATGCTGAATACAACAGGTGTAGACCTTACAGTGAAATGCTGAATACAACAGGTGTAGACCTTACAGTGAAATGCTGAATACAACAGGTGTAGACCTTACAGTGAAATGCTGAATACAACAGGTGTAGACCTTACAGTGAAATGCTGAATACAACAGGTGTAGACCTTACAGTGAAATGCTGAATACAACAGGTGTAGACCTTACAGTGAAATGCTGAATACAACAGGTGTAGACCTTACAGTGAAATGCTGAATACAACAGGTGTAGACCTTACAGTGAAATGCCGAATACAACAGGTGTAGACCTTACAGTGAAATGCCGAATACAACAGGTGTAGACCTTACAGTGAAATGCTGAATACAACAGGTGTAGACCTTACAGTGAAATGCTGAATACAACAGGTGTAGACCTTACAGTGAAATGCTGAATACAACAGGTGTAGACCTTACAGTGAAATGCTGAATACAACAGGTGTAGACCTTACAGTGAAATGCCGAATACAACAGGTGTAGACCTTACAGTGAAATGCCGAATACAACAGGTGTAGACCTTACAGTGAAATGCCGAATACAACAGGTGTAGACCTTACAGTGAAATGCTGAATACAACAGGTGTAGACCTTACAGTGAAATGCTGAATACAACAGGTGTAGACCTTACAGTGAAATGCCGAATACAACAGGTGTAGACCTCACAGTGAAATGCTGAATACAACAGGTGTAGACCTCACAGTGAAATGCTTACTTACAGGCTCTAACCAACAATGCAAAAAAAAAAGGTATTAGGTGAACAATAGGTAAGTAAAGAAATAAAAAAGACAGTAAAAAGACAGTGAAAAATATCAGTAGCGAGGCTATATACAGTAGAGGGGCTATATACAGTAGAGGGGCTATATACAGTAGAGGGGCTATACACAGTAGAGGGGCTATACACAGTAGAGGGGCTATACACAGTAGAGGGGCTATATACAGTAGAGAGGCTATACACAGTAGAGGGGCTATACACAGTAGAGGGGCTATACACAGTAGAGGGGCTATACACAGTAGAGGGGCTATACACAGTAGAGGGGCTATATACAGTAGAGGGGCTATATACAGTAGAGAGGCTATACACAGTAGAGGGGCTATATACAGTAGAGGGGCTATATACAGTAGAGGGGCTATATACAGTAGAGAGGCTATATACAGTAGAGGGGCTATATACAGTAGAGGGGCTACATACAGTAGAGAGGCTATAACAGTAGCGGGGCTATATACAGTAGCGGGGCTATATACAGTAGAGAGGCTATAACAGTAGCGAGGCTATAACAGTAGAGGGGCTATATACAGTAGAGGGGCTATATACAGTAGAGGGGCTATATACAGTAGAGGGGCTATAACAGTAGAGGGGCTATATACAGTAGAGGGGCTATATACAGTAGAGGGGCTATATACAGTAGCGGGGCTATATACAGTAGCGGGGCTATATACAGTAGAGGTTATATACAGTAGAGGGGCTATACAGTGGGGCAAAAAAGTATTTAGTTAGCCACCAATTGTGCAAGTTCTCTCACTTAAAAAGATGAGAGAGGCCTGTAATTTTCATCATAGGTACACTTCAACTATGACAGACAAAATGAGGAAAAGAAATCCAGAAAATCACATTGTAGGATTTTTAATGAATTTATTTGCAAATTATGGTGGAAAATAAGTAGTTGGTCACATACAAACAAGCAAGATTTCTGGCTCTCACAGACCTGTAACTTCTTTAAGAGGCTCCTCTGTCCTCCACTCGTTACCTGTATTAATGGCACTTGTTTGAACTTCTTATCGGTATAAAAGACACCTGTCCACAACCTCAAACAGTCACACTCCAAACTCCACTATGGCCAAGACCAAAGAGCTGTCAAAGGACACCAGAAACAAAATTGTAGACCTGCACCAGGTTGGGAAGACTGAATCTGCAATAGGTAAGCAGCTTGGTTTGAAGAAATCAACTGTGGGAGCAATTATTAGGAAATGGAAGACATACAAGACCACTGATAATCTTCCTCGATCTGGGGCTCCACGCAAGATCTCACCCGTGGGGTCAAAATGATCACAAGAACGGTGAGCAAAAATCCCAGAACCACACGGGGACCTAGTGAATGACCTGCAGAGAGCTGGGACCAAAGTAACAAAGCCTACCATCAGTAACACACTACGCCGCCAGGACTCAAATCCTGCAGTGCCAGACGTGTCCCCCTGCTTAAGCCAGTACATGTTCAGGCCCGTCTGAAGTTTGCTAGAGAGCATTTGGATGATCCAGATGAGGATTGGGAGAATGTCATATGGTCAGATGAAACCAAAATAGAACTTTTTGGTAAAAACTCAACTCGTCGTGTTTGGAGGACAAAGAATGCTGAGTTGCATCCAAAGAACACCATACCTACTGTGAAGCATGGGGGTGGAAACATCATGCAACAGGGACCAGGATGACTGATCCGTGTAAAGGAAAGAATGAATGGGGCCATGTATCGTGAGATTTTGAGTGAAAAACTCCTTCCATCAGCAAGGGCATTGAAGATGAAACGTGGCTGGGTCTTTCAGCATGACAATGATCCCAAACACACCGCCTGGCAACGAAGGAGTGGCTTCAGAAGAAGCATTTCAAGGTCCTGGAGTGGCCTAGCCAGTCTCCAGATCTCAACCCCATAGAAAATCTTTGGAGGGAGTTGAAAGTCCGTGTTGCCCAGCGACAGCCCCAAAACATCACTGCTCTAGAGGAGATCTGCATGGAGGAATGGGCCAAAATACCAGCAACAGTGTGTGAAAACCTTGTGAAGACTTACAGAAAACGTTTGACCTCTGTCATTGCCAACAAAGGGTATATAACAAAGTATTGAGATAAACTTTTGTTATTGACCAAATACTTATTTTCCACCATAATTTGCAAATAAATAAATTAAAAATCCTACAATGTGATTTTCTGGATTTCTTTTTCTCATTTTGTCTGTCATAGTTGAAGTGTACCTATGATGAAAATTACAGGCCTCTCTCATCTTTTTAAGTTGGAGAACTTGCACAATTGGTGGCTGACTAAATACCTTTTTGCCCCACTGTATACAGGAGAGGGGCTATATACAGACACCGGTTAGTCAGACTGATTGAGGTAGAATATGTACATGTAGATATGGTTAAAGTGATGGTTATTTGAAGAATCTCAAGTATATTTGGATTTGTTTAACACTTTTTTGGTTACTACATGATTCCATATGTGTTATTTCAAAGGGTTGATGTCTTCACTTTTATTCTACAATGTAGAAAATAGTAAAAATAAATAAAAACTCTTGGCCGAGTAGGTGTTGCAAAACCTTTGACCGGTAGGGTATTTCAAATTTTGACATTGAAACTATGGTGTTAATGTTTTCATGTATGGCTCCTTCATCTGCCATCTGGTTCCTAGTCCCCCCACGTCAGACGGGACCCAACCGAGGCACCCCAACGTCAGACGGGACCCAACCGAGGCACCCCAACATCAGACGGGACCCAACCGAGGCACCCCAACGTCAGACGGGACCCAACCGAGGCACCCCCAGGTGAGATTACACTTTCGGATGTTATAAATGAAATGGAGGTCTGTTGTTCTGTCTCTTATCCTGTCCATGGAGGAAGGCTTCTAGGCCTCGTAGGCATCTCTTTGTTCATGCTTTGTCTTCTAAGAAACCTTAGGATCTTTATGTCTAGAAGTATGCTTTGTAATGCTTGTTAATGTTTTGTAACTTAAGCTTCATACCTTGTATGTGAAACCATTCATTATATACTACTTGCTTTGATACTTGCTCCTCATGACCCTTCCTTGATCTCAGTCAACTAAACTCATAATACTTGATAGCACATGGTTTAACTGTAGTCTCTTGATAGCACATGGTTTAACTGTAGTCTCTTGATAGCACATGGTTTAACTGTAGTCTCTTGATAGCACATGGTTTAACTGTAGTCTCTTGATAGCACATGGTTTAACTGTAGTCTCTTGATAAACCATGTGCTATCAAGAGACTACAGTTAAACCATGTGCTAACTGTAGTCTCTTGATAGCACATGGTTTAACTGTAGTCTCTTGATAGCACATGGTTTAACTGTAGTCTCTTGGTAGCACATGGTTTAACTGTAGTCTCTTGATAGCACATGGTTTAACTGTAGTCTCTTGATAGCACATGGTTTAACTGTAGTCTCTTGATAGCACATGGTTTAACTGTAGTCTCTTGGTAGCACATGGTTTAACTGTAGTCTCTTGGTAGCACATGGTTTAACTGTAGTCTCTTGATAGCACATGGTTTAACTGTAGTCTCTTGATAGCACATGGTTTAACTGTAGTGTCTTGGTAGCACATGGTTTAACTGTAGTCTCTTGGTAGCACATGGTTTAACTGTAGTCTCTTGATAGCACATGGTTTAACTGTAGTCATGGTTTAACTGCATATTGCTATTTATCTTATAGAGCCAGATAACACTTCCGGCGCCGACAGAGATGGCCGCCTCGCTTAGCGTTCTTAGGAAGCTATGCAGTATTTTGTTTTTTTTTAAGTATTATTTCTTACATTGTTACCCAAGGAAATCTTAAGTTTTATTACATACAGCAGAGAATAACTATTGGATATAAGAGCAACGTCAACTTACCAACATTACGACCAGGAATACGACTTTCCCAAAGCGGATCCTCTGTTTGGTCCACCAACCAGGCCAATAGACTGGATCCCAGCCGGCGACTCAAAACAACGGCAGCGCAGGAGAAGGGGGAGACGGGGTGGTCTTCTGGTCATGCTCCCTAGACGGGCACATCGCGCACCTCTCCCGAGTATTCTAATTGCCAATGTACAGTCTCTAGACAACAAGGTAGACGAAATACGAGCAAGCGTTGCCTTCCAGAGAGACATCAGCGACTGCAACGTTCTTTGCTTCACGAAAACATGGCTCACTCAGGACACGTTATCTGAGCCGGTACAGCCACATGGTTTCTCCACGCATCGCGCCGACAGAAACAAACAACTCTCTGGTAAGAAGAAGGGTGGGGGTGTATGCCTTATGATTAACGAGTCGTGGTGTGATCATAACAACATACAGGAACTCAAGTCCTTTTGTTCACCTGACCTAGAATTCCTTACAATCAAATGCCGACCGCATTATCTACCAAGAGAATTCTCCTCGAAGATTATCACATCCGTGTATATCCCCCCTCAAGCTGACACATCGACGGCACTGAAAGAAATCCATTGGACTCTATGTAAACTGGAAACCACATATCCTGAGGCTGCATTATTGTGGCTGGGGATTTTAATAAGGCTAATCTGAAAACAAGGCTCCCTAAATTTTATCAGCATATCGAATGTGCCACCCGGGTGGCAAAATCCTTGATCATTGTTATTCCTACTTCCGTGATGCATACAAGGCTATTCTCCGCCCTCCTTTCAGCAAGTCTGACCATGACTCCATTTTGTTGCTCCCAGCCCACAGACAGAAACTAAAACAGGAAACGCCTGTTCTCAGGTCTGTTCAACGCTGGTCCGACCAATCTGATTCCACGCTGCAAGATTGCTTCGAGCACGTGGACTGGGATGTGTTCCGGACAGCATCAGAAAACAACATTGATGTATACGCTGATTCGGTGAGCGAGTTTATTAGCAAGTGCATCGGTGATGTTGTACCCATAGCAACTATTAAAACCTTCCCCAACCAGAAACCGTGGATTGATGGCAACATTCGCGCAAAACTGAAAGCGCGAACCACTGCTTTTAACCAGGGTAAGGCGACCGGAAACATGACTGAATACAAACAGTGTAGCTATTCCCTCCGCAAGGCAATCAAACAAGCTAAGCGTCAATATAGAGACAAAGTAGAGTCACAATTCAACGGCTCAGACACAAGAGTAATGTGGCAGGGTCTACAGTCAATCACGGACTACAAAAAGAAAACCAGCCCCGTCGTGGACCACAATGTCCTGCTCCTAGACAAACTAAACAACTTCTTTGCTCGCTTTGAGGACCTATTCCACATTTTGTTGCGTTACAGCCTGATCTCAAAATGGATGAAATCTTTTTTCTTTTTTTCACCCGTCTTCACACAATACTCCATAATGACAAAGTTAATTATTATTAAAAAAAATGTTTATCAAATTGAGCTCAGGTGCATCCAATTGACTGGAATCCACCTGTGGCCAAGTCAATCGTTTGGACATGATTTAGAAAGAAACCCAGGTCCCACAGTTGACAGTGCACGTCAGAGTAGAAACTATACCATGAAGTTCACAGAACTGTCCGTAGATCTCGGAGACGTAGATGGAACTACTTAGACTCTACCTAGAGCCAGCCGTACGTCCAAACTGAGCAACCAGGCAAGAAGGACCTTGGCCAGGGAGGTGACTAAGAACCCAATGATCACTCTGACAGAACTACAGAGTTCCTTGGCTGAGATGGGAGAACCTTCCAGAAGGACAACAGTCTCTATAGCACTTCACCAATCTGGTCTTTATGGGAGAGTGGCCAGACGGAAGCCACTCCTGAGAAAAAGGCACATGACAGAACGCCTGGAGTTTGCAAATAGGCACGTGAAAAACTCAGTGTATAAGGCCAAAGATTGTGTGGTCTGATGAGACAAATTAAACTCTTGAGCCTGAATGAAAAAAAGTGCTGTCTGGAGAAAACCAGGCACAGCTTATCACCTGTCTAACACCATCCCTACCGTGAAGCATGGTGGTGGCGGCATCATGCTATGAGAATGCTTTTCAGCAGCAGGGTCTGGGACAGTAGTAAGGATAGAGGGGAACAATGCATGGAGACACACTCAGGCAAATCCTTGAAGAGAACCTGCTTCAGAGTGCAAACAACCTTGGAATGTAAGTATTTGCCCCCCCAGTCTAACAGGACAATGACCCCAAGCATACAGCCAAAGCAACGCTGGAATGGCTACAGAACTAGAACGTATAAGTCATTGAGAGGCCCAGCCAAACCCCAAACTTAAATCTCATTGAAAATCTGTGGAAAGACTTGAAAATTGCTAAAAATCCCCAAATCCAGAAGTGCAAAGCTTATACAGACCTAACCCCAAGACGACTCAAATCTGTAAACGCCGCCAAAGGTGCTTCTACAAAGTATTGACTCAGGGGTGCGAATACTTGTGTAAATTACCATATTCATGTATTTAATTTTCAATAAATTTGCAAACATTTCTAAGAACATGTTTTCCCTTTGTCATTATGGGGTATTGTGTGTAGATGGGTAAGAAACAAATATATTTAATACATTCTGAATTCAGGCTGGAACAAAATGTGTAATAAGTGAAAGGGGTCTGAATACTTTCTGAAGGCATTGTACTTCCTTCAAGGTAGAGGGAACCTAGCCTACATACTACTACTTCCTTAAAGGTAGAGGGAACCTAGCCTACATTCTACTACTTCCTTCAACAGTCGACCTACTTCAGGTCACAGTAGGGTTAAGATCTTAGTTAACCCACTTTGAAGCGTTACAATCTATAATCTTGTTTTCAGATGTGAAAAATACATAACACTCATCTATCTTCGAAGGGGAATTTTTAAATCAACTGGAAGCCAGTATTGCGTTGGATTAAGGTGCATGCCTGTATGACAAGTAGCGAGAGGCTAACACAGCTTTAAGAAGCCTGAGAAGTATCTCATTCTGTGGAAATGAACCCCACTGGCACTAGGTGACAATGTAGTGGTGACACTAAAGGTCAGAGCTAAGTGATGTGGTGATGAGGATGATGACAACCAGGGACATGTTGTTAAACTAGGACTGGCAACTGGCCTGGTCTTTATCCCCACTTTACAGCCAGTAGCTCACAGAGACCCGGGCCCCAGTCAGACAGAGACCCGGGCCCCAGTCAGACAGAGACCCGGGCCTAGTCAGACAGAGGTTAACATCATCCCTAGGCTCTAATTGCTGGTGCATAGAGACTAGTAAGAGTGTGGGACTGTTCGAAACAGGGGGGTGTGGATTTACTGAGTGACATGGAAATTAATTCAAATTCTGAGCGAATCACGCGACTATGAGGCTTGGCTCTAAAATCGAGGCGGAAGAGGGTTGTCAGAGGTTAACACAGCCACAAAAATCAGAAACCCTGCCAATTACTAAATTTCTCTTGTTAAAATCTGATTTTATAACTAACCCTAACCGTTGATTCTGAGTCAGTTTGCTTAAACTTTATTTGCCCTATTTGTAACATTTTCCCAAACTCACTTCCTTGTTTATATGACCTTGCGCTGCTTACGCTTTGTGAAGTCCATGACGAAAGGGGAGGTTCTGAAGGGTGCACTAAGATGGGGATGGACAGAGAGATCGGCCCATTAAAATGAATCAGGCTGTGTTAGCCGCTCATGCCACGGACTCCCATTCAAGATCCATTCTGAGGCGCTGTAAAACCAGGCGGTGTGACAGAGAGGACGACGGCTGGTGGATGAGATTACACAGAGACAGGACCAGTCACACAGAGAGAGAGACAGATGCACCAACCGAGTCAAACACCCACCGGGGTTGGCACCCTCAGATCCAGTCACACACACACACCACAGGTCCTCCCAGTGCCAACCCACCGCACCACTGGTCCTCCCAGTGCCAACCCACCGCACCACTGGTCCTCCCAGTGCCAACCCACCGCACCACTGGTCCTCCCAGTGCCAACCCACCACACCACTGGTCCTCCCAGTGCCAACCCACCGCTGGTCCTCCCAGTGCCAACCCACCACACATCTGGTCCTCCCAGTGCCAACCCAGCACACCTCGGGTCCTCCCAGTGCCAACCCACCGCTGGTCCTCCCAGTGCCAACCCACCGCTGGTCCTCCCAGTGCCAACCCACCACACCGCTGGTCCTCCCAGTGCCAACGCACCACACCGCTGGTCCTCCCAGTGCCAACCCACCGCTGGTCCTCCCAGTGCCAACCCACCGCTGGTCCTCCCAGTGCCAACCCACCGCACCTCTGGTCCTCCCAGTGCCAACCCACCGCACCTCTGGTCCTCCCAGTGCCAACCCACCGCTGGTCCTCCCAGTGCCAACCCACCGCTGGTCCTCCCAGTGCCAACCCACCACACCGCTGGTCCTCCCAGTGCCAACCCACCACACCGCTGGTCCTCCCAGTGCCAACCCACCACACCGCTGGTCCTCCCAGTGCCAACCCACCACACCGCTGGTCCTCCCAGTGCCAACCCACCACACCGCTGGTCCTCCCAGTGCCAACCCACCGCTGGTCCTCCCAGTGCCAACCCACCGCTGGTCCTCCCAGTGCCAACCCACCGCTGGTCCTCCCAGGGCCAACCCACCGCTGGTCCTCCCAGGGCCAACCCACCACACCGCTGGTCCTCCCAGTGCCAACCCACCACACCGCTGGTCCTCCCAGTGCCAACCCACCACACCGCTGGTCCTCCCAGTGCCAACCCACCTCTGGTCCTCCCAGTGCCAACCCACCTCTGGTCCTCCCAGTGCCAACCCACCACACCGCTGGTCCTCCCAGTGCCAACCCACCACACCTCTGGTCCTCCCAGTGCCAACCCACCGCTGGTCCTCCCAGTGCCACCACACCTCTGGTCCTCCCAGTGCCAACCCACCACACCTCTGGTCCTCCCAGTGCCAACCCACCACACCTCTGGTCCTCCCAGTGCCAACCCACCACACCTCTGGTCCTCCCAGTGCCAACCCACCACACCTCTGGTCCTCCCAGTGCCAACCCACCACACCTCTGGTCCTCCCAGTGCCAACCCACCACACCTCTGGTCCTCCCAGTGCCAACCCACCACACCTCTGGTCCTCCCAGTGCCAACCCACCGCTGGTCCTCCCAGTGCCAACCCACCGCTGGTCCTCCCAGTGCCAACCCACCGCTGGTCCTCCCAGTGCCAACCCACCACACCGCTGGTCCTCCCAGTGCCAACCCACCACAAAACCGTGTAGCTTGCACAATTAAAATCACATTTGTATTGAAATTGCAGACAGGCCCTGTTACCACGCAGACAGACAGGCCCCTGTGACCACGCAGACAGACTGGCCCCTGTGACCACGCAGACAGACAGGCCCCTGTGACCACGCAGACAGACAGGCCCCTGTTACCACGCAGACAGACAGGCCCCTGTTACCACGCAGACAGACAGGCCCCTGTTACCACGCAGACAGACAGGCCCCTGTTACCACGCAGACAGACAGGCCCCTGTTACCACGCAGACAGACAGTAATCCTGTCAATGTATAGCTAGAAAGCCTCATGCTGTCATCACCATTCTTAAAAGATGGAGAAAACATCTCACGAGAAAGATGAGGATTACAACAGGTTAAATGATGATGACATCCAGTAAGCAAGAACAGTGGCAACCTAATGAATCCAACTTGTCTGGGACGATCTCTAAGAATCACTATGAAAGCAAGTTCAAGTAACTGCTAGATCATAACTAGCCCTGCAGCAAAATTAACATCACTACCATAAGAAATATTAAAATCAGGCCTGAGCGTCTGTTACCCTGTCAGGAATCAACTGAGAGCCTGTGCACATGTCTTAATACTGTCGTCGTCCCCCCGGCGTTGAAATGGACATGTGCTACGGTCCAGCACATAAACATCTTCAATTATCATTCACAACACTGCAGCGACTGAAAGAGGACGTAAGATTTTTTTTTTTTTTAATTATGATTTCCAGAACGATGAAAAACACGGTGTGTATTCCCATTTGGCCTGTCATGTGACCAGACCCCTATCAGGGCCCTGATCAAAACCAAGCAGAAGATTGTGTCCCAAATGCCACCCTATTCCCTATATCTAGTGAACTACTTTTCTGTCGCAAGCCAAAAGCATATTTTTTTTAAAATGTATTTTATTTAAGTCCGTTAAGAACAAATTCTTATTTACAACGACGGGCCTAACCCCGGACGACGCTGGGCCAATTGTGCGCCACCCTATGAGACTTCCCAATCTCGTGTGATACAGCCCGGAATCAAACCAGGGTCTGTAGTGACCGCTTAGACCGCTGCGCCACTCGGGAGCCCCTAAAAATATATAAGGGAATAGGGTGCCATTTGAGACGCTGACAGGGAACTAAACTGGAGAAGAAACCATCACTAAACTGACAAAAGTTTAAATGTATCTGTCGATTAAGGAAGAGGGGGAACAGTCTGCCGGGGATTCAGAGGAATGAAAAAGAGGAACTAAAAACATAAATGCAAAGTTGAACAAAATGGCGTCCATAATAACAACTGCTGATCGCCTACATTATATCTGACAGATATTATACATGGTCTCCAATCAATCCACTGTTGGTGACCACACACACACACACACCCCTGAATGAAAACCTAAACAGCCAGCTTACCTGTGTGTAGTCAAAGTCCGAGAGAGGGGCTATGCTTTTGACGTACTCCATTCTAAACTGGTCTTCGGGGTTGGCTAGAGTGACTGGGGGTATCAAGGTGCTCATCGCTGACACGATCGTCTATGAAAGAGGAGAGACACACAGGCGTTAAGCTGGGATGAACGCACGATAAATAAAAGGCTAAATTAGATCAGAGGCTTACCTAAAATCAGGGAAATAGGAATTGGGGTGTCCAATCTAACACAGGCTGCATCTCAGACGGCATCCTATTCCCTATGTAGGGCCCTTGGGCTACTGTCAAAAGTATTGAACTACACAAGGACTAGGCTGGTCATCTGGCTCGAGGCCGTTTGGCTCTCCCGTCCACCTTTCGGTTATTGGCCCCAGGTTAAGAGCATCGGGCCAGTAACAGAAAAGTCCCTGGTTTGAATCCCTGAGCCGACTAGGTTAAACATCTGCCGATGTGCCCTTGAGCAAGGCACTTAACCCCAATTGCTCCTGTAAGTTGCTCTGGATAAGAGCATTTGCTAAATGACAAACAAAAAAATTCAAATGTCCAAAGTACTGCCCTATACAGTATAGGGAACAGGATACCATTTGTGACGCAGACAGAGTAATCCAGTAAACCACTAGTTGAATTTTTTTTAAATAAAACAGGAAAGACACAGATTAATACTATATCCTACTCACCACTATGGCATCCTTCACGTTTTTCCGAATATCTTGTATTTTCTGTTTCTTTTCTCTATCAAAGGAGGACAGAATACGGGCGTGAGGAGACAGTAACCAACAAGATAAGAACAACATCACAATAGTGCTTGTCTAAGAACCTAAAAGGTCCCACTCTGAAGGTAGTGTAGTTCCTCTCCAGTTCTAGGTCCTGATGTTAGCACACTAGAGTCGGTATGTGTTCAGGCCAGACAGACAGTAAGATATCCCTACCAGTACAACCGTAGGCCTATGTAACTCAGACAGTAAGATATCCCTACCAGTACAACCGTAGGCCTATGTAACTCAGACAGACAGTAAGATATCCCTACCAGTACAACCGTAGGCCTATGTAACTCAGACAGACAGTAAGATATCCCTACCAATACAACCGTAGGCCTATGTAACTCAGACAGGCAGTAAGATATCCCTACCAGTACAACCGTAGACCTATGTAACTCAGACAGGCAGTAAGATATCCCTACCAGTACAACCGTAGGCCTATGTAACTCAGACAGACAGTAAGATAGGCCTACGGTTGTATTGGTAGGGATATGTAACTCAGACAGACAGTAAGATATCCCTACCAGTACAACCGTAGGCCTATGTAACTCAGACAGGCAGTAAGATATCCCTACCAGTACAACCGTAGGCCTATGTAACTCAGACAGGCAGAAAGATATCCCTACCAGTACAACCGTAGGCCTATGTAACTCAGACAGACAGTAAGATATCCCTACCAGTACAACCGTAGGCCTATGTAACTCAGACAGTAAGATATGCCTACCAGTACAACCGTAGGCCTATGTAACTCAGACAGACAGTAAGATATCCCTACCAGTACAACCGTAGGCCTATGTAACTCAGACAGGCAGTAAGATATCCCTACCAGTACAACCGTAGGCCTATGTAACTCAGACAGACAGTAAGATATCCCTACCAGTACAACCGTAGGCCTATGTAACTCAGACAGGCAGAAAGATATCCCTACCAGTACAACCGTAGGCCTATGTAACTCAGACAGACAGTAAGATATCCCTACGGTTGTACCGGTAGGGATATGTAACTCAGACAGACATAGGCCACTGTCTCTATCACAGGCACAGAAGGCCTTGCAGCAAAATACATTATCCATAGACGAAGGCCTCTCCTCGATAATAGTCAACATTGCCATGACATACATAACAGTAAACAATGTGACTGCAGTAATAACAGGCAGTCAGGGAGATCTCATATTTCAAGTGCGGAAGCCTATATAGGTGTCTGCTGTAAGCAGGGGAGAGAGAGAGAGAGAGAGAGAGAGAGAGAGAGAGATCAGTGATAGAGCTAGTCGCCTGGCTGTACAGTACATTGAGTGTTGGTCACTGATAGAGGGGGGCCTAGGCTCTGCAGTGCCGGAGGAAAATCCATTCAGTTCTGTACAGCCCATTATCATCTTGACAGTCTCAACCAAAGGCAGAGAGACCGTGAGTATAACCAAATATGTTATGAAATAGGTATATATATATATATATATATATATATATATATATATATCTGGGCCTATATGTGAAATGGAGAGGCAGTAAGTAGGGTCCGTAACAACAGTGGATGCATGTACTCACTCAGCATTAAAACCATTGACGTGTAGAATCCTCATCTGCTTCACAATAGTACTTTTCCCAGACTCTCCAGCACCTTCGGGAATGAAGCAAACGGGACAGAATGTTACAATGTGTTGCTGATAACCGAACGATACGGGTCATCTTGTTACCCGATAAGGGTTTCAAAAAAAAAATAATAATAATAATAATAATGAATAAAGAATGTTGTCAAAATGAAGCAAATTTCAAGGCTTCGCTTCCATCAATATCCAGCCCCCATGACATATAGCGAGAGATTTCAAAATACGTAATGGGGTAATTTAATGAAGGATATTTTAGATAGCAGTGTTCGGGGCCGATCCGTTTAATTAAAACCGTACCCAATAACAACAACCGGTGCGTCGCTTTATATGCTTGTCTTTCTTTTTGCAACACTTTGTCAATTTTTTTATTCGTCTCTCGTTGTGTCTTTTCGTCGATGCGTTGATCTTCAGTCTTGCTGTTGCCCAAACAACCCATATCTTCCGTTAACTTACCTCGTCTATCGAAAATATTAAATACACTAAAGATGTTGTAATAATTAATGTAAAAAAAAAACAACAACAATAGTGTGATAGAAAATGTGTGCGACGCTTCTCCGCCGTCGGGAGGGCTATGTTCTTCCTCCCCGCTCCGGTTCCTTTTCAGCCGCAAACAACCGGACCTTCCTTCGGCATCCAAACTAATTCTTCATTCGCCCCTCCAAAATCCCTCCAATCGTTGAAATAACAGAGAAATTACACAAGAGAACGAAGGTTTTTTGGGGGGGATTTCTGAAAACAGGCCAAGTGTTTCTGTCGTTCCTTCCCTCTTGTCAGTATGTGTTTCTATCCAAATGTCTATTCGGTGTTTTTAACTCAGCACTGCCTCTCTCTGTTGTACCGGGAAGTAGCCGTGCACCGAGCCAAAGACAGACCTTCCTCCGCTACAACGTAACAACACCGACAACCCGCTCACATATCACTGTATCATTTCTGTAAGAAGGGTAGGAGGGTCATTACAATCACATGTGTCACCCAAGACCTCCCTGCGGCTGGTTTATCAGCCCTAGAACCGGAGAGAGGGGAGAGAGTAACCGTGTGCACCAGACAGGCTTGGCAGGAAGTTCGGGTCTTTCTACCGACCGAGAGTCGGCTAGACCGAGTCCGTTGGGGTTGTCCTGACCTCGGGTGTAGCTTGTCAATCCTAAGTAATATCACATGATAACACAGGCCTACACACAGCTTATCAGTCACCTACACTAAAGGCCTAAACCGAACACACAAAAAAAAGTTACAACTGTACAAATACACGGTCTGAAAACCCCCCAAAACAAAAAGTAAAACCCAAACTAGGAGCAGCAACAATAGATCATTTCTAGCCCTTCTGCTGCCAACTCCTATCACTACTCCCGTTTGCATTCACGGCCCAGCCTGCCTCGGTAGTGGCCCAGTCTGCCTCGGTAGTGGCCCAGCCTGCCTCGGTAGTGGCCCAGTCTGCCTCGGTAGTGGCCCAGTCTGCCTCGGTAGTGGCTCAGTCTGACTCGGTAGTGGCCCAGTCTGCCTCGGTAGTGGCCCAGTCTGCCTCGGTAGTGGCTCAGTCTGACTCGGTAGTGGCCCAGTCTGCCTCGGTAGTGGCCCAGCCTGCCTCGGTAGTGGCCCAGTCTGCCTCGGTAGTGGCCCAGTCTGACTCGGTAGTGGCCCAGTCTGCCTCGGTAGTGGCCCAGTCTGCCTCGGTAGTGGCTCAGTCTGACTCGGTAGTGGCCCAGTCTGCCTCGGTAGTGGCCCAGTCTGCCTCGGTAGTGGCTCAGTCTGACTCGGTAGTGGCCCAGTCTGCCTCGGTAGTGGCCCAGCCTGCCTCGGTAGTGGCTCAGTCTGCCTCGGTAGTGGCCCAGTCTGCCTCGGTAGTGGCCCAGTCTGCCTCGTGCTATTCTATTGATATTGTGTGCATGTCAAACACAGCCCCTCTGCTCCAAACAGCATTCGCAAACACCCGTGGGAAAGCTGGTTCACGGCACCGCGGTAATTCTCCACACCCGCGCGCAACTGACAGTTCAGCCCCTGTACTAGAGGGCCGGGGTATGTACACAGTAACTAGGTTACTGCGCATGTTCAAAGACCTTTACTGTCCGGCCTGCTTAAATGGCTGCGCCGGACGGCCTGACAGATGGTGTATGTTTGTTTTAGTAGGTTTCCATTTTAAGATGTTGTATTGTATCACAGAATAAAGAATACATCCACAATGTGTAATTTTTACTGTTAGCAATGGATAATAGCAAATATCCTGCAGACAGACAATAATCTAATAGTATATAATAATAAAAACCTCTGCTTACATCCACCACTATAACTACATCCACCAGTATAACTACATCCAACACTATAACTACATCCAACACTATTACTGCATCCACCACTATTACTACATCCAACACTATTACTACATCCACCACTATTACTACATCCACCACTATAACTGCATCCACCAGTATAACTACATCCACCACTATTACTACATCCACCACTATAACTGCATCCACCACTATAACTACATCCTCCACTATAACTACATCCTCCACTCTTACTGCATCCACCACTATTACTACATCCACCACTATTACTACATCCACCACTATAACTACATCCACCACTATAACTGCATCCAACACTATAACTACATCCTCCACTATAACTACATCCTCCACTCTTACTGCATCCACCACTATTACTACATCCACCACTATTACTACATCCACCACTATAACTACATCCACCACTATAACTGCATCCAACACTATTACTACATCCTCCACTATTAACTGCATCCACCACTGTAACTGCATCCTCCACTATAACTGCATCCTCCACTATTACTGCATCCACCACTATTACTACATCCACCACTATTACTGCATCCACCACTATAACTACATCCACCACTATAACTGCATCCAACACTATTACTACATCCTCCACTATTACTGCATCCACCACTGTAACTGCATCCTCCACTATTACTGCATCCTCCACTATAACTGCATCCTCCACTATTACTGCATCCACCACTATAACTGCATCCTCCACTATTACTGCATCCACCACTATTACTGCATCCTCCACTATTACTGCATCCACCACTATTACTGCATCCACCACTATAACTGCATCCTCCACTATTACTGCATCCACCACTATTACTGCATCCACCACTATTACTGCATCCTCCACTATTACTGCATCCTCCACTATTACTGCATCCTCCACTATTACTGCATCCTCCACTATTACTGCATCCTCCACTATTACTACATCCACCACTATTACTGCATCCACCACTATTACTACATCCACCACTATTACTGCATCCTCCACTATTACTGCATCCACCACTATAACTACATCCACCACTATAACTACATCCTCCACTATTACTACATACTCTACATCCTCCACTATTACTACATCGTCCACTATTACTACATCCACCACTATAACTGCATCCTCCACTATTACTGCATCCTCCACTATTACTACATCCACCACTATTACTACATCCAACACTATTACTACATCCACCACTATTACTACATCCACCACTATAACTGCATCCACCAGTATAACTACATCCACCACTATTACTACATCCACCACTATAACTGCATCCACCACTATAACTACATCCTCCACTATAACTACATCCTCCACTCTTACTGCATCCACCACTATTACTACATCCACCACTATTACTACATCCACCACTATAACTGCATCCACCAGTATAACTACATCCACCACTATTACTACATCCACCACTATAACTGCATCCACCACTATAACTACATCCTCCACTATAACTACATCCTCCACTCTTACTGCATCCACCACTATTACTACATCCACCACTATTACTACATCCACCACTATAACTACATCCACCACTATAACTGCATCCAACACTATTACTACATCCTCCACTATTACTGCATCCACCACTGTAACTGCATCCTCCACTATTACTGCATCCTCCACTATTACTGCATCCACCACTATTACTACATCCACCACTATAACTGCATCCACCACTATTACTGCATCCACCACTATTACTACATCCACCACTATAACTACATCCTCCACTATTACTGCATCCACCACTGTAACTGCATCCTCCACTATTACTGCATCCACCACTATTACTGCATCCACCACTATTACTGCATCCTCCACTATTACTGCATCCTCCACTATAACTGCATCCTCCACTATAACTGCATCCTCCACTATAACTGCATCCTCCACTATTACTGCATCCACCACTATTACTACATCCTCCACTATTACTACATCCACCACTATAACTGCATCCTCCACTATTACTGCATCCACCACTATTACTGCATCCTCCACTATTACTGCATCCACCACTATTACTACATCCTCCACTATTACTGCATCCACCACTATAACTGCATCCTCCACTATTACTGCATCCACCACTATTACTGCATCCACCACTATTACTGCATCCTCCACTATTACTGCATCCTCCACTATTACTGCATCCTCCACTATTACTGCATCCTCCACTATTACTGCATCCTCCACTATTACTGCATCCTCCACTATTACTACATCCACCACTATTACTGCATCCACCACTATTACTACATCCACCACTATTACTGCATCCTCCACTATTACTGCATCCACCACTATAACTACATCCACCACTATAACTACATCCTCCACTATTACTACATACTCTACATCCTCCACTATTACTACATCGTCCACTATTACTACATCCACCACTATAACTGCATCCTCCACTATTACTGCATCCTCCACTATTACTGCATCCACCACTATTACTGCATCCACCACAATTACTGCATCCACCACTATTACTACATCCAACACTATAACTACATCCACCACTATTACTACATCCACCATTATTACTACATCCACCACTATTACTACATACTCTACATCCTCCACTATTACTACATCCACCACTATTACTACATCCACCACTATTACTACATACTCTACATCCACCACTATTACTACATACTCCAAATCCTCCACTATTACTACATCCACCACTATTACTACATCCACCACTATTACTACATCCACCACATCCACCACTATTACTACATCGTCCACTATTACTACATCCTCCACTATTACTACATCCACCACTTTTACTACATCCACCACTATAACTACATCCTCCACTATTACTACATCGTCCACTATTACTACATCGTCCACTCTTACTGCATCCACCACTCTTACTGCATCCACCACTATAACTGCATCCTCCACTATTACTACATCCACCACTATTACTGCATCCACCACTATTACTGCATCCACCACTATTACTGCATCCACCACTATTACTGCATCCACCACTATTACTGCATCCACCACTATTACTGCATCCACCACTATTACTACATCCACCACTATTACTGCATCCTCCACTATTACTGCATCCACCACTATTACTGCATCCACCACTATTACTGCATCCACCACTATTACTACATCCACCACTATTACTACATCCACCACTATTACTACATACTCTACATCCACCACTATTACTACATACTCCAAATCCTCCACTATTACTACATCCACCACTATTACTACATCCACCACTATTACTACATCCACCACATCCACCACTATTACTACATCGTCCACTATTACTACATCCTCCACTATTACTACATCCACCACTTTTACTACATCCACCACTATAACTACATCCTCCACTATTACTACATCGTCCACTCTTACTGCATCCACCACTCTTACTGCATCCACCACTATAACTGCATCCACCACTATAACTGCATCCTCCACTATTACTACATCCACCACTATTACTGCATCCACCACTATTACTGCATCCACCACTATTACTGCATCCACCACTATTACTGCATCCTCCACTATTACTACATCCACCACTATTACTGCATCCACCACTATTACTGCATCCACCACTATTACTGCATCCACCACTATTACTGCATCCACCACTATTACTGCATCCACCACTATTACTACATCCACCACTATTACTGCATCCACCACTATTACTGCATCCACCACTATTACTGCATCCTCCACTATTACTACATTCTCCACATCCACCACTATTACTACATCCACCACTATTACTACATCCTCCACTATTACTACATCCACCACTATTACTGCATCCTCCACTATTACTACATCCTCCACTATTACTACATCCACCACTATAACTACATCCTCCACTATTACTGCATCCACCACTATTACTACATCCACCACTATTACTGCATCCTCCACTATTACTACATCCACCACTATTACTGCATCCACCACTATAACTGCATCCATCACTATTACTGCATCCTCCACTATAACTACATCCACCACTAGTACTGCATCCACCACTATTACTACATCCATCACTATTACTGCATCCACCACTAGTACTGCATCCACCACTATTACTACATCCACCACTATTACTGCATCCACCACTATAACTGCATCCATCACTATTACTGCATCCTCCACTATAACTACATCCACCACTAGTACTACATCCATCACTATTACTGCATCCACCACTCTTACTGCATCCACCACTATTACTGCATCCACCACTCTTACTGCATCCTCCACTATTACTGCATCCACCACTATTACTACATACTCTACATCCACCACTATTACTATATACTTCACATCCACCACTATTACTACATACACCACTATTACTGCATCCACCACTATTACTGCATCCACCACTATTACTGCATCCACCACTATTACTACATTCTCCACTATTACTGCATCCACCACTATTACTGCATCCTCCACTATTACTGCATCCACCACTATTACTACATCCACCACTATTACTACATCCTCCACTATTACTACATCCTCCACTATTACTGCATCCACCACTATAACTACATCCTCCACTATTACTGCATCCACCACTATTACTGCATCCACCACTATTACTACATCCTCCACTATAACTACATCCTCCACTATTACTGCATCCACCACTATTACTGCATCCTCCACTATTACTACATCCTCCACTATTACTGCATCCACCACTATAACTACATCCTCCACTATTACTGCATCCTCCACTATTACTACATCCTCCACTATTACTACATCCTCCACTATTACTACATCCACCACTGTTACTACATCCACCACATCCTCCACTATTACTACATCCACCACTATTACTGCATCCACCACTATTACTAGATCCTCCACTATTACTGCATCCACCACTATTACTACATCCACCACTATTACTACATCCACCACTATTACTACATCCACCACTGTTACTACATCCACCACATCCTCCACTATTACTACATCCACCACTATTACTGCATCCACCACTATTACTAGATCCACCACTGTTACTACATCCACCACTGTTACTACATCCACCACATCCTCCACTATTACTACATCCTCCACTATTACTGCATCCACCACTATTACTACATCCACCACTATTACTACATCCACCACTATAACTAGATCCACCACTGTTACTACATCCACCACATCCTCCACTATTACTACATCCACCACTATTACTGCATCCACCACTATTACTGCATCCTCCACTATTACTACATCCACCACATCCTCCACTATTACTACATCCACCACTATTACTGCATCCACCACTATTACGGCATCCTCCACTATTACGGCATCCTCCACTATTACTGCATCCACCACTATTACGGCATCCTCCACTATTACGGCATCCTCCACTATTACTGCATCCACCACTATTACGGCATCCACCACTATTACGGCATCCACCACTATTACTGCATCCTCCACTATTACTGCATCCTCCACTATTACGGCATCCACCACTATTACGGCATCCACCACTATTACGGCATCCACCACTATTACGGCATCCACCACTATTACTACATCTGGGCGGAGTTGTCCGGGTTTGTCCGAGGTGGGGTTGGGTGGGGTTTTGCCCGGGGTGGGGTTGGGGTTTGCCCGGGGTGGGGTTGGGGTTTGGCCGGGGTGGGGTTGGGGTTTGCCCAGGGTGGGGTTGGGGTTTGGCCGGGGTGGGGTTGGGGTTTGGCCGGGGTAGGCCGTCATTGTAAATAAGAATTTGTTCATAACTGACTTGCCTAGTTAAATAAATACAAATATGCCACTGTTTCAAATAGTGCCACTGAGTCTGTTTCTCCTCAAGGTTTCTTCCTCAGTTTAGGCTCCTCACAGCACTGCTGTTTGCTCTCTTTGGAGGCTGGGTAACTGTGAAGCACTTTGTGACAACTGTTAAACAACTAAATATGAATACATTTTCACAGATTAATTCAATTGATTCAAGTATTGACATTTTCTATATATAGAGTGTATATTCATTTAAAATTAAAATGTCTGTCATTCATTATAATTTTCTAAATGCCTGTTCAGATTTTAAACTATGGAAGCACTACAACTCCTCTTGATCTTTGTGGCTGTGGTAAGTAGTGACAACCCTGTCAGTGTCCACAACTCCTCTTGCTTGATCTTTGTGGCTGTGGTAAGTAGTGACAACCCTGTCAGTGTCCACAACTCCTCTTGCTTGATCTTTGTGGCTGTGGTAAGTAGTGACAACCCTGTCAGTGTCCACAACTCCTCTTAAACTTTGTGGCTGTGGTAAGTAGTGACAACCCTGTCAGTGTCCACAACTCCTCTTAAACTTTGTGGCTGTGGTAAGTAGAGACAACCCTGACTATGTCCATGTATATTTTAACCTTCTGATAGTTATTATTGATATGACTATGTTTTCATAATAGGCATTATGAAAATAAAACTCTAACGTATTTTTGTAAAAAGGAGATGAGTGGTGGTGCCTAGCCTGGCTCTACTGTATATAAACCCAGACTGGCCCATTCAGTCCATCCCTTAACTGGTGTTGGTATTTTAACCCCGTCTCCCTGCCACAAAGGGCAAGGTCAACACAGTGAGTAGCCCCTAGCACCATCTAGTGGCTACGATCGGTATAGCAGGCATTACAGACGTGGTACTGCTACCGCTGCAGCCCAGCCTTCTATGGTGGCCATTGATCATAGAGACTAGACTAAAGCGTTCACAAGTTATAAGTAGTGTTTGGGAAGATACTCTGAAAATGTAGCTTACTAACCTACAAGCTATTTTTTATTGGAATTATAGAAGATCCAGCCGACTGTAGAGAAGAAACAAACAGAAAGTACGGTAACTTCCTGCTATGGCCCGTGTAGGCCTAATGAGTGTTCAGTTAAGAGCCACGCCACATCAAACCGAAAGTGATACACTTTTAGTTCTCCTCTGAAACAATAACAAAGCGTCACCCCGCCTCTGTTTTGGTAAAAAGCTGAGGGATGTGCCTGGAGAAATGTAACCGCTCTCAGATTAAATAGACAGAGCTATGGATGCAAGGACTGACCATCCATGATATCAACATTACAGTTTTAACCATGTTATGAGGCTATACACTGTTTGTTTACATTTACAGTGTTTACAAACATTGGAGGAGAACAAGCTTCTATTTTGGGTTCTGATTGGAGTGTGACAGTTGAACTAAACTAATGAGGCATTTATGAGTTATATTCTTCAAGAACCAAATGGTTATATATAATTAATAAGTCAAAATGAATCAACTACAGATTCTAGTTTTAACTAAATATAGCTACAGTATTAAACCAACAGATTTTAAACATGCTGAACCGAACTCACTAAACTTTATGTAGGATGAGTAGCCAATCATGACAGGTGAAAATAGTTAATGCCAGCTTCAACAACTTTCGTTGCTCATAGGCTACCGTTGCTACCGGCAACTGTCAACATGACAAGTAGCAAATGGTCAGTGTTGATGGTCAATGATTTACAAAAAAAAAATAAAAAATAATTAAAACGACCTAAAAAAAGCAGCCTAATTCACCTGCTTTTTACACTGAGACAATCCGTGAGGGTTTGACGAAGATGTGAAGTCCTCCCACTGTTGCCCCTGACAACAGATATATAGCTCTGAAAAAAAAGCAATGCACTATATAGAAGCAGCCTGTTCCATGAGGGGCCAAAGTCCTGGCTGAGGAAGCTGTGGAGGCCTCCTACTGTGTTTTTGGTGGCTCAAGGTTAGATGTTTCTCCTAATGACAGATCTAGGATCAGATTTATTCCCCCCCCCCCCCCACTCCGAGGGGGTCCAAAAAAGGGGAGGTAACAATTGTTAGGACTCTTGTGTACATGGATATGATTCTTAATAAAATAAAAAAAAATTAAAACAAGCCATTACACTTCATTATTATCATGGCATTTCATTGTTCTTATTCAGGTTATTACTTATAAATATTAAATAAACAAATTAGGAAATGCCAGGTTGGAGAGGATCTGTCCCATTTTTCGTATTGACAACATTAACAGAGTTAAAACAAAGATATGTGTCTAACTTGTCCTTGTTCGTTGGCTTTTCTGCATGTAAAGAATACTAAATACAGATCCTATTTCGATGAACTAAGCCATTCAAATGAGGTTCTCCCACTTTTCCCGAAATGTTCCCATAACGTCACAAACCCTGCTGCTGCGGTCATTCGATGGCAGTGGCATATGTTCTTCAAAGAGAGGATGCCGTAATGAGAGACATAATGTAGCCTAACCTACTGAAAACAGGCCTTTACCAGGTTAAATCATGACAGGAGAGACATAATGTAGCCTAACCTACTGAAAACAGGCCTTTACCAGGTTAAATCATGACAGGAGAGACATAATGTAGTCTAACCTACTGAAAACAGGCCTTTACCAGGTTAAATCATGACAGGAGAGACATAATGTAGTCTAACCTACTGAAAACAGGCCTTTACCAGGTTAAATCATGACAGGAGAGACATAATGTAGCCTAACCTACTGAAAACAGGCCTTTTACCAGATTAAATCATGACAGGAGAGACATAATGTAGTCTAATCTACTGAAAACAGGCCTTTACCAGGTTAAATCATGAAAGGAGAGACATTTAACCTGGTAAAATGCCTGTTTTCAGTAGGTTAGACTACATTATGTCTCTCCTGTCATGATTTAACCTGGTAAAGGCCTGTTTTCAGTAGGTTAGGCTACATTATGTCTCTCCTGTCATGATTTAACCTGGTAAAGGCCTGTTTTCAGTAGGTTAGGCTACATTATGTCTCTCCTGTCATGATTTAACCTGGTAAAGGCCTGTTTTCAGTAGGTTAGGCTACATTATGTCTCTCCTGTCATAATTTAACCTGGTAAAGGCCTGTTTTCAGTAGATTAGACTACATTATGTCTCTCCTGTCATGATTTAACCTGGTAAAGGCCTGTTTTCAGTAGGTTAGGCTACATTATGTCTCTCCTGTCATGATTTAACCTGGTAAAGGCCTGTTTTCAGTAGGTTAGGCTACATTATGTCTCTCCTGTCATGATTTAACCTGGTAAAGGCCTGTTTTCAGTAGGTTAGGCTACATTATGTCTCTCCTGTCATGATTTAACCTGGTAAAGGCCTGTTTTCAGTAGGTTAGGCTACATTATGTCTCTCCTGTCATGATTTAACCTGGTAAAGGCCTGTTTTCAGTAGGTTAGACTACATTATGTCTCTCCTGTCATGATTTAACCTGGTAAAGGCCTGTTTTCAGTAGGTTAGACTACATTATGTCTCTCCTGTCATGATTTAACCTGGTAAAGGCCTGTTTTCAGTAGGTTAGGCTACATTATGTCTCTCATTACGGCATCCTCTCTTTGAAGAACATATGCCACTGCCATCGAATGACCGCAGCAGCAGGGTTTGTGACGTTATGGGAACATTTCAGGAAAAGTGGGAGAACCTCGTTTGAATGGCTTAGTTCATCGAAATAGGATCTGTATTTAATACGGCGCGCTATAACACGGCACGCTATAAACACACACGGCAGTCTTTCTCTGGAGCTGTGTTGTGTATCCTAATGTGGTCTAACAATGGATCCCCTGCTTCCTTTCCTAATGTGGTCTAACAATGGATCCCCTGCTTCCTTTCCTAATGTGGTCTAACAATGGATCCCCTGCTTCCTTTCCTAATGTGGCCTAACAATGGATCCCCTGCTTCCTTTCCTAATGTGGTCTAACAATGGATCCCTGCTTCCTTTCCTAATGTGGCCTAACAATGGATCCCCTGCTTCCTTTCCTAATGTGGCCTAACAATGGATCCCCTGCTTCCTTTCCTAATGTGGTCTAACAATGGATCCCCTGCTTCCTTTCCTAATGTGGTCTAACAATGGATCCCCTGCTTCCTTTCCTAATGTGGCCTAACAATGGATCCCCTGCTTCCTTTCCTAATGTGGTCTAACAATGGATCCCCTGCTTCCTTTCCTAATGTGGTCTAACAATGGATCCCCTGCTTCCTTTCCTAATGTGGCCTAACAATGGATCCCCTGCTTCCTTTCCTAATGTGGCCTAACAATGGATCCCCTGCTTCCTTTCCTAATGTGGTCTAACAATGGATCCCCTGCTTCCTTTCCTAATGTGGCCTAACAATGGATCCCCTGCTTCCTTTCCTAATGTGGTCTAACAATGGATCCCCTGCTTCCTTTCCTAATGTGGTCTAACAATGGATCCCCTGCTTCCTTTCCTAATGTGGTCTAATGTGGTCTAACAATGGATCCCCTGCTTCCTTTCCTAATGTGGCCTAACAATGGATCCCCTGCTTCCTTTCCTAATGTGGTCTAATGTTGTCTAACAATGGATCCCCTGCTTCCTTTCCTGGAATCAGTGGTGAGTTTGGCCTGCCACCAAATCAGAACACAGTGCATGAAGTAGGCCTATCAAAGTCAAGTGGCTTGAATGTAAATGAAGCCAGACTGATAAGAGGGAAGCCCTCGTCAAGGTGGTGATCATAAATACTAGTCATATTCTATGGCTTCCACTAGACGTCAACAGTCTTTTGACAAGGTTTCATGCGTTTATCTAGAATAATTGATGAGTAAGACAAGAATTGGCAAGGGGAGTGAGGAAGTGACTTTTCTGTTTTACGCGTGCGCCTTGGTTTTTTCCTTTTCTATCGCCCAGGATATTATCCGTGTGAAATATTATCATTAATATACATATGAGTGTACCTAAGGATCGATTAGAAACGTTGTTTGATTTGTTTTGACAAAGTTTATAGGTATATTTTTAACGCTCTGTATGTCTTGAATAATGGACGAGTTGACGGTGGATTTTATGAACAAAACGTGCCAACCAAACAGAGTTTTATGGATAAAAAGAGGGACTTTTTCGAACAAAAGGAACATTTATTGTCTTGCTTGGACCCTTCGGATTGCCATCAGAAGAAGATCTTCAAAGGCCAGCCTGATGAACCAAACTACTCAGTAATCTCTTCCATGTAGACTGGGGGTCAGCCTGATGAACCAAACTACTCAGTAATCTCCTCCATGTAGACTGGGGGTCAGCCTGATGAACCAAACTACTCAGTAATCTCCTTCATGAAGACTGGGGGTCAGCCTGATGAACCAAACTACTCAGTAATCTCCTTCATGAAGACTGGGGGTCAACCTGATGAACCAAACTACTCAGTAATCTCCTCCATGAAGACTGGGGGTCAGCCTGATGAACCAAACTACTCAGTAATCTCCTTCATGAAGACTGGGGGTCAGCCTGATGAACCAAACTACTCAGTAATCCCCTCCATGAAGACTGGGGGGGGTCAGCCTGATGAACCAAACTACTCAGTAATCTCCTCCATATAGCCCAACGCTCACACTCACAAACAAACCAACTTATCAGAAATCACCAAACCCTTCTTATTTTTGTACGTATATATTTGTACAGTGCATTTTGGAAAGTATTCAGACCCCTTGACTTTTTCCACACTTTGTTACATTACAGCCTTATTCTAAAATGGATTACATATATATTTCCCAAATGCTACAAATAACAATTTCTTGAAGAAAAATAAAAAATAAAATAAGTTTCAAATTCTTTTGAAAAATCATCCCGTTGGTTATTTCCAAATACCACGGTATACAGTATATACGGAATACCGGCGACCAAGCCTAATGGAAGGCCTCGAGTCTATCAAGGAGAGGAACCCAACTGGGCTCTCTGCTTAACGTAGCTCAGGGCCGTGTGTATCAAGCATCTCAGAGTAGGTGTGCCGGTCTACAATCAATAACCTTGCTGCTGTGTTTCCACATAGATTACCAGCGTTGTGATTAAGGCAGGGTTCTCCACATAGATTACCAGCGTTGTGATTAAGGCAGGGTTCTCCACATAGATTACCAGCGTTGTGATTAAGGCAGGGTTCTCCACATAGATTACCAGCGTTGTGATTAAGGCAGGGTTCTCCACATAGATTACCAGCGTTGTGATTAAGGCAGGGTTCTCCACATAGATTACCAGCGTTGTGATTAAGGCAGGGTTCTCCACATAGATTACCAGCGTTGTGATTAAGGCAGGGTTCTCCACATAGATTACCAGCATTGTGATTAAGGCAGGGTTCTCCACATAGATTACCAGCATTGTGATTAAGGCAGGGTTCTCCACATAGATTACCAGCGTTGTGATTAAAGCAGGGTTCTCCACATAGATTACCAGCATTGTGATTAAGGCAGGGTTCTCCACATAGATTACCAGCATTGTGATTAAGGCAGGGTTCTCCACATAGATTACCAGCATTGTGATTAAGGCAGGGTTCTCCACATAGATTACCAGCATTGTGATTAAGGCAGGGTTCTCCACATAGATTACCAGCGTTGTGATTAAGGCAGGGTTCTCCACATAGATTACCAGCGTTGTGATTAAGGCAGGGTTCTCCACATAGATTACCAGCATTGTGATTAAGGCAGGGTTCTCCACATAGATTACCAGCATTGTGATTAAGGCAGGGTTCTCCACATAGATTACCAGCGTTGTGATTAAGGCAGGGTTCTCCACATAGATTACCAGCGTTGCCAGGATTAAGGCAGGGTTCTCCACATAGATTACCAGCGTTGTGATTAAGGCAGGGTTCTCCACATAGATTACCAGCGTTGTGATTAAGGCAGGGTTCTCCACATAGATTACCAGCGTTGTGATTAAGGCAGGGTTCTCCACATAGATTACCAGCGTTGTGATTAAGGCAGGGTTCTCCACATAGATTACCAGCGTTGTGATTAAGGCAGGGTTCTCCACATAGATTACCAGCGTTGTGATTAAGGCAGGGTTCTCCACATAGATTACCAGCATTGTGATTAAGGCAGGGTTCTCCACATAGATTACCAGCATTGTGATTAAGGCAGGGTTCTCCACATAGATTACCAGCGTTGTGATTAAAGCAGGGTTCTCCACATAGATTACCAGCATTGTGATTAAGGCAGGGTTCTCCACATAGATTACCAGCATTGTGATTAAGGCAGGGTTCTCCACATAGATTACCAGCATTGTGATTAAGGCAGGGTTCTCCACATAGATTACCAGCATTGTGATTAAGGCAGGGTTCTCCACATAGATTACCAGCGTTGTGATTAAGGCAGGGTTCTCCACATAGATTACCAGCGTTGTGATTAAGGCAGGGTTCTCCACATAGATTACCAGCATTGTGATTAAGGCAGGGTTCTCCACATAGATTACCAGCATTGTGATTAAGGCAGGGTTCTCCACATAGATTACCAGCGTTGTGATTAAGGCAGGGTTCTCCACATAGATTACCAGCGTTGTGATTAAGGCAGGGTTCTCCACATAGATTACCAGCGTTGTGATTAAGGCAGGGTTCTCCACATAGATTACCAGCATTGTGATTAAGGCAGGGTTCTCCACATAGATTACCAGCATTGTGATTAAGGCAGGGTTCTCCACATAGATTACCAGCATTGTGATTAAGGCAGGGTTCTCCACATAGATTACCAGCATTGTGATTAAGGCAGGGTTCTCCACATAGATTACCAGCATTGTGATTAAGGCAGGGTTCTCCACATAGATTACCAGCATTGTGATTAAGGCAGGGTTCTCCACATAGATTACCAGCGTTGTGATTAAGGCAGGGTTCTCCACATAGATTACCAGCGTTGTGATTAAAGCAGGGTTCTCCACATAGATTACCAGCATTGTGATTAAGGCAGGGTTCTCCACATAGATTACCAGCGTTGTGATTAAGGCAGGGTTCTCCACATAGATTACCAGCGTTGTGATTAAGGCAGGGTTCTCCACTTAACAGTTACAGTCCAACCCCTCCCATCTGAACAGTTACAGTCCAACCCCCATCTGAACAGTTACAGTCCAACCCCTCCCATCTGAACAGTTATAGTCCAACCCCCCATCTGAACAGTTATAGTCCAACCCCCATCTGAACAGTTACAGTCCAACCCCTCCCATCTGAACAGTTACAGTCCAACCCCTCCCATCTGAACAGTTATAGTCCAACCCCATCTGAACAGTTATAGTCCAACCCCCCATCTGAACAGTTACAGTCCAACCCCCCATCTGAACAGTTATAGTCCAACCCCCATCTGAACAGTTCAGCCATTTCAGAGAGAGAGAGAAAGAGGAATAAGGTGGACAACCAGTGATTTATAACGACCTGATGAAGCCGTCTTTCCCACAACACTGACACTGGGTAATATACTGTATGGACATATAAAAGGTCCCTATGTATAAAGAGTAGGGTAGTGTGGATAGTTGGCCCCTATGTATAAAGAGTAGGGTAGTGTGGATAGTGGCCCCTATGTATAAAGAGTAGGGTAGTGTGGATAGTTGGCCCCTATGTATATAGAGTAGGGTAGTGTGGATAGTTGGCCCTATGTATAAAGAGTAGGGTAGTGTGGATAGTTGGCCCCTATGTATAAAGAGTAGGGTAGTGTGGATAGTTGGCCCCTATGTATAAAGAGTAGGGTAGTGTGGATAGTTGGCCCCTATGTATAAAGAGTAGGGTAGTGTGGATAGTTGGCCCCTATGTATAAAGATTAGGGTAGTGTGGATAGTTGGCCCCTATGTATATAGAGTAGGGTAGTGTGGATAGTTGGCCCCTATGTATAAAGAGTAGGGTAGTGTGGATAGTTGGCCCCTATGTATAAAGAGTAGGGTAGTGTGGATAGTTGGCCCCTATGTATAAAGAGTAGGGTAGTGTGGATAGTTGGCCCTATGTATAAAGAGTAGGGTAGTGTGGATAGTTGGCCCCTATGTATAAAGAGTAGGGTAGTGTGGATAGTTGGCCCCTATGTATAAAGAGTAGGGTAGTGTGGATAGTTGGCCCTATGTATAAAGAGTAGGGTAGTGTGGATAGTGGCCCCTATGTATAAAGAGTAGGGTAGTGTGGATAGTGGCCCCTATGTATAAAGAGTAGGGTAGTGTGGATAGTTGGCCCCTATGTATAAAGAGTAGGGTAGTGTGGATAGTTGGCCCTATGTATAAAGAGTAGGGTAGTGTGGATAGTTGGCCCCTATGTATAAAGAGTAGGGTAGTGTGGATAGTTGGCCCTATGTATAAAGAGTAGGGTAGTGTGGATAGTTGGCCCTATGTATAAAGAGTAGGGTAGTGTGGATAGTTGGCCCCTATGTATAAAGAGTAGGGTAGTGTGGATAGTTGGCTATGTATAAAGAGTAGGGTAGTGTGGATAGTTGGCCCTATGTATAAAGAGTAGGGTAGTGTGGATAGTTGGCCCTATGTATAAAGAGAAGGGTAGTGTGGATAGTTGGCCCCTATGTATAAAGAGTAGGGTAGTGTGGATATTTGGCCACTATGTATAAAGAGTAGGGTAGTGTGGATAGTTGGCCCCTATGTATAAAGAGTAGGGTAGTGTGGATAGTTGGCCCCTATGTATAAAGAGTAGGGTAGTGTGGATAGTTGGCCCCTATGTATAAAGAGTAGGGTAGTGTGGATAGTTGGCCCCTATGTATAAAGAGAAGGGTAGTGTGGATAGTTGGCCCCTATGTATAAAGAGTAGGGTAGTGTGGATATTTGGCCACTATGTATAAAGAGTAGGGTAGTGTGGATAGTTGAGAGAAACCAAAGAAAGGAATTGTTTGAATGAGGCATCAGAAACCCCTATACTGTTACAGATATTTTTGAAAGAATCCCACTATTCTATGATCTGCCTCTCCCACAGCACTGACACACTGGGTAATACGTGGACATAGAGAGGGCCACACTGTATAAAGGCCATGGGTGAGGCAAAAAAAATAGAATCTAAAGAAAAAGGCTTGTGTAACCCTGGCAATTTGACTGGTAAACTCTGGGTAGATTTACAATAGCTGCCAGTCCAACCATTATAAACTTGAACGGGGAGGGCCCATTCCATAGATCATATTAATACGGGTGCGGATGGCTAAGACTAAGGGAAGGAATCATTTTAACTTCATGCGAATAAAAAGCCAATGAAAAATCTTCTATATTTAATGTGTAGGGCTTTAACCACCTGTCAGCCTACTGTAGCATGTGGCCATCCCTATTGTACACTTAATATGTATGTTATTGTGTGTGTGTGTGTGTGTGTGTGTGTAGTATGAAACTATGATGCGTTACAATAACAACAACTTGATCGTCATCAGTTTAACTGCAATCAAATAGGAATGTCGCGTTCACCTGCTAGTCAATACTAAGACATTTCCGACTTGCCAAATGATTGAAGAACTACAACCAGTTAGAAGAAGAAAAAAATAAAATAATCTAACCTTTTAGAGATATAGACAGGACAAGGGTAAAAACTGGGCAGACGTAGAGGATGAAGTAGGCTATGATATGCAACGTCCATCTTCAGCTCAGTCAAATGACGACTGCCGGGGATACCATTTAACGTGGAAAACCCGAGTGATATGAGCACACGCAGCACTGACCTCTCCAGCTACCTGAAACGCCGCCGTTCACGACAACAACAAAAAAAGAGATGGTTAAATAATGAACCAATAATGTTGCCAAACCTACCTAGTAAAAGCAGCCGATGAGTCTGTTTGTATTCCCGTTTGAGCTCCTTCAGTGCCCTGTCAATGTTCTTGCTGATTTTCTTCGCCTCCCTCTCGGCCTCCTTCTCCTCGACTAGCAGTTTGTCCCAGTTTTTCTGTTTTTGGGTGCTGGTTGTTTTCTGCAGCAGTTGTAAGCGTCGACTGCGGTCCTTGCCCGTGCCCTTGCCTACTCCACCCCCGTTCTGGATGAGCACTACATCGGTGGCCGTGTTGTCTGTACCGCGGGGCTCCCCGGACGGGAGCTTGACCGGGTCCCCATGGCGTACTTGGCTGCTACCGTCACGGAGCGACGAGGTCTCGCCATAGCCCCCTGTGTCCTCTTGACGGGTCCCCCCGGCTCGGCAAGGTACAGCTGGGTCTGGAGGCTGATCCGAGTCCGAGGTAGCGTTCGAGATAGACCCGCTCAGGTCCCCGAAGAGCCGGGGACGCAAACTGTAGCACAGACCCATGTTGGTGTAGCCAATATTTTTCCTCTGAAAATGTGGTATTTCATCAATTTAAATTGACAAAAAAAAATATCCGACTTCACATACCAGGCCCAGCACGAGATCGTTACATTGGAGCTCAGGTGGTGCGATTAAATTCTAATTTGATCCGAAGAGGTGAATGAATTATGCTCCGACATTTGCTATATGTCATTTTGCATTTTTCACCAGTCAGCCAACGCTCCGTAGTTAGTGGATCACCTGATACCATACTGGACACTGCGGGTCCACCTTACCGTAAGTAAACCAAACGCATAAGCAGGCAGAAAAGTCAGCAGTCTACTGTGCAATTGCACCAAATCTACTGGGCGTTTTTTAAGGGAAAGACACAGAACGTCATATTTACTACAGTAAGGCCATTTCGAGAAAGAATGCTGGTCATGGATTTTTATTTCACACATAAAAAGCCACACTAGTGTCTGCATGCCAGTATTTATCAAATCAAATGTTATTGGTCACATTACACATGGTTAGCAGGTGTTATCGCGAGTGCAGCGAAATGATTGTGCTTCTAAACTCAGCAAAAAAAAAAAAAGAAACGTCCTCTCACTGTCAACGGCGTTTATTTAAAGCCAACTTAACGTGTAAATATTTGTATGAACATAAGATTCAACAACAGAGACATGAACTGAACAAGTTCCACAGACATGTGACTAACAGAAATGGAATAATGTGTCCCTGAACAAAGGGGGGGTCAAAATCAAAAGTAACAGTAAGTATCTGGTGTGGCCACCAGCTGCATTAAGTACATCTCCTCCTGATGGACTGCACCAGATTTGCCAGTTCTTGCTGTGAAATGTTACCCCACTCTTCCACCAAGGCATCTGCCAGTTCCCAGACATTTCTGGGGGGAATGGCCCTAGCCCTCACCCTCCAATCCAACAGGTCCCAGATGTGCTCAATGGGATTGAGATCTGGGCTCTTCATTGGCCATGGCAGAACACTGACATTCCTGTCTTGCAGGAAATCACGCACAGAACGAGCAGTATGGTTGGTGGCATTGTCATGCTGGAGGGTCATGTCAGGATGAGCCTGCAGGAAGGGTACCACATGAGGGAGGAGGATGTCTTCCCTGTAATTCACAGCATTGAGATTGCCTGCAATGACAACAAGCTCAGTCCAATGATGCTGTGACACACCGCCCCAGTCCATGACGGACCCTCCACCTCCAAATCGATCCCGCTCCAGAGTACAGGCCTCAGTGTAACGCTCATTCCTTCGACGATAAAAGCGAATCCGACCATCACCCCTTGTGAGACAAAACCACAACTCGTCAGTGAAGAGCACTTTTTGCCAGTCCTGTCTGGTCCAGCGACGGTGGGTTTGTGCCCATAGGCAACGTTGTTGTCGGGTGAGGACCTGCCTTACAACAGTCCTACAAGCCCTCAGTCCAGCCTCTCTCAGCCTAGTGCGTACAGTCTGAGCACTGATGGAGGGATTGTGCGTTCCTGGTGTAACTCAGGCAGTTGTTGCCATCCTGTACCTGTCCCGCAGGTGTGATGTTCGGATGTACCGATCCTGTGCAGGTGTTGTTACACGTGGTCTGCCACTGCGAGGACGATCAGCTGTCTGTCCTGTCTCCCTGTAGCGCTGTCTTCAGCGTTTCACAGTACGGACATTGCAATTTATTGCCCTGGCCACATCTGCAGTCCTCATGCCTCCTTGCAGCATGCCTAAGGCACGTTCACGCAGACGAGCAGGGACCCTGGGCATCTTTCTTTTGGTGTTTTTCAGAGTCAGTAGAAAGGCCTCTTTAGTGTCCTAAGTTTTCATAACTGTGACCTTAATTGCTTACCGTCTGTAAGCTGTTAGTGTCTTAACGACCGTTCCACAGCATGGGAAACAGTGTTTAAACCCTTTACAGTGAAGATCTGTGAAGTTATTTGTATTTTTACAAATTATCTTTGAAAGACAGGGTCCTGAAAAAGGTTTCTTTTTTTTGCTGAGTTTAGTTCCAACAGTGCAGCAATATCTCACAAGTAATATCTAACAATTCCACAACAAATACCTAATACACACAAATCTAAGTAAAGCAATGGATAAGAATATATAATTATATGGATGAGCAATGACAGAATGGCATAGGCTAAGATGCAATAGATGGTATAGAATACAGTATATACATATGAGATGAGTAATGCAAGATATGTAAACATTATTAAAGTGACTAGTGTTCCATTTATTAAAGTGGCCAATGATTTCAAGTCTGTATGTAGGCAGCAGCCTCTCTGTATTAGTGATGGCTGTTTAACAGTCTGATTGGCCTTGAGATAGAAGCTGTTTTTCAGCCTTCTGGATGATAGCGGGGTGAACAGGCAGTGGCTCGGGTGGTTGTTGTCCTTGATGATCTTTTTGTCCTTCCTGTGACATCGGGTGCTGTAGGTGTCCTGGAGGGCAGGTAGTTTGCACCTGGTGATGCGTTGTGCAGTCCTCACTACCCTCTGGAGAGCCCTGCGGTTGTGAGCGGTGCGGTTGCCGTACCAGGTGGCGATACTCTCAATTGTGCATCTGTAAAAGTTTGTGAGGGTTTTAGGTGACAAGCCAAATTTCTTCAGCCTCCTGAGGTCGAGGAGTCGCTGTTGCGCCTTCTTCACCACACTGTCTGTGTGGGTGGACCATTTTCTGCATGCCAGTAGTTATTCTGCATGCCAGTAGTTATTCTGCATGCCAGTAGTTATTCTGCATGCCAGTAGTTGTAATGCTGTCTATAGTTCTAGGCCTAGGCATGTGAAAAAAGGCATGTTGTTACTGATGGTCGTGTGTGTCTGTTATGTCACCATTTAGCCTACTACTGTAAAGTTAGCCTTGCTGACTATCCCACGGCTGACACCAGTGTAGCAGTTGGGGGGAAAATCTACGAGGCCTGGGTGGTTACCCTGGTTACAGTCAAGTGTGTAGCCTCTCACCTGTGGAAAACAGAAAGGAAAAAAGCCTCACACTGCTGCTCATGCTCCCAGGTGATATTTATTTACAACAACAACGTTTCGACCCTCAGGTCTTCAATCAGGGATCCATATCCCAGGTGTGGGGGTGGAAGGTCCTATATATAGAGGCAGTACTCTGTGACATCACTTCCTGAAACAGGAGGTAAACAAGAAAAAAGGTGCAACAGTTCCACCATATTACCATTTAATGTATCAAAATATATGATCATACACAGGGAACGTGATCAATATTTACAGTAATATACATACACATACAATATTCAATTAGGATAAAAAAAAAAAAAAACACACAATTTAGACATATTGAAACTATTAAAAAAAACGGTTTCAAGTCAAACTCCTCGTTAAGGCCAAGAGGAGACAGTGTGTTGAGCCTGTGGATCCAGAAAGATTCCCTTTTGAAAAAGTCCCCTCCCCTGCGTGACATCTTGACCATTTCTATTCCAATGTATCTCAGAGAACTAATGGGATGTCCGGCTTGTACATTTTTTGTTAGCAGCAACCAGATATTTTTTTGTCTCACCTGTCCGTATATTGCTGCAGTGCTCATTGATCCGTGTCTCAAGGCTCCTATGGGTTTTCCTTATGTAAGACAGACCACCAGGGCATTTCAACATGTAAATAACATTGGTGGACACGCATGTAATCAGGCCCTTGATCTTATATCTTTGTCCTGTGTGCGGGGGGATGGGTAAATGAGTTGGATTTGTACGTGAAGCTGCATTGAGCACATTGGCCACATTTGTAATTACCCTCCAGGAACCTTGTCCCAAAAAAAGGTTTCCCTTTTCTCTGGTGGGTAATCAGATGTAACCACAATATCTCTCACGTTTTGGGGGACTTATAAAATAAACATACGTGGGGGATATTTAAAAATGGTTTTCAATTGTGGGTCAGTATCAATAATGTACCAGAGACTAGTCAAGGATCATATCACCTCCATCCTGCCAGACACCCTGGACCCACTCCAATTTGCTTACCGTCCCAATTGGTCCACAGACGACACAATCGCAATCACACTGCACACTGCCCTAACCCATCTGGACAAGAGGAATACCCAATGTAAGAATGCTGTTCATCGACTACAGCTCAGCATTTAACACCATAGTACCCTCCAAACTCGTCATTAAGCTCGAGACCCTATGTCTCGACCCACCCCTGTGCAACTGGGTCCTGGACTTCCTGACGGGACGGCCCCAGGTGGTGAGGGTAAGAAAACAACATCTCCACCCCGCTGATCCTCAACACTGGGGCCCCACAAGGGTGCGTTCTCAGCCCTCTCCTGTACTCCCTGTTCACCAATGACTGCGTGGCCAAGCATGCCTCCAACTCAATCATCAAGTTTGCTGACGACACTACAGTGGTAGGCTTGATTACCAACAACGACGAGAACTAGAAGCACAAGCAATTTCGCTACACTCGCATCAACATCTGCTAACCATGTGTATGTGACAAATAAAATTTGATTTGATTCAGCACCACCTGTTTTTCATTCATTCCATAGTGCTCACCGTCGCTGTCCCTTTGGTCTGGAGGAAGACGTCTCCTCTGAAGAGAAAATAGTTGGAGCTCAGTACCAGTTCAGCCAAGTCCACAATGCAGTTTGTGCTGGGAAGAGCATTAGGGGGACGTTCATTGAGGTAGAACTTGAGGGCCTCTAGGTCACCCTGATGGGGGATGTTAGCATATAGACTGGTAACATCAAAATAACACAGACTAGAATGGTATATGGTCAATAGTGTCTTGTATACGTGGGGAGGGAGATCGCCCAGGGTTTCACAAAATGGTCTACAAAAGTAGAGGTATTGTCTGTCAGAGATCCGTTACTACTCACAATGGGCCTGCCTGGTATAGGTGGTGTCGTGCTCTTGTGAATTTTGGGTAGAGCGTATATGACCGGTGTGGTTGGGCAGTCAACTTTCATAAACTCATATTCTGTCTTTGTAATTTCCTCTTCATTTTTTTTTTTGGGGGACAATTCATCATGGATCAGAGACTTGAATTGATTAGTAGGGTCCTTTGGGAGTCTTTTGTAAAATTCATCATCGCTAAGTTGTCTCAGAATTTCCTTTTCATAGTCTGCTGCATTTAGTATGGCTGTTGCACCTCCTTTGTCGGCAGGTTTAATAATGATACTGGAGTCATTTTTCAGTTCCGTAAGAGTGTTCACCTGTGCCATAAAAGTCTGGGCCTCTTGACAGAGGGAGTAGAACACTCACATGCAAGGCTTGAATGAGGTTGGGGTTAGTGTCGGGGGTTGGAGAAAAGGTTTGTGTGATATACGCAGACCTGCAACGTGTGAAGAATCTGTGCACCTGGAACGCACCCATATTGAGAGGCTGCGATGCAGTTGTGTACCACTAGATGGCGCTAATGTATTACAAAAAGATGAGGAAGGGGGGACATCTATTTATTTTATGTTTAAATTTATTTTAACGATGGTAACGTGGGATAGTATTCTTCCCAAACTAAGCCCACTAAAGGACGGTCCTCCTGATGCTTTCGCTCTTTAAACGTTGTCTTTCCCCTGTCTTTGGACTACATGTCCCATAAAGCATTGTGTTTATCATTCTGACAGCATTCTCCAGTCTCCATCTATAGAGACCCACAGCGGATATTTCATAATAGCCATAAAACCTAGCAGTCAAACAGGGAAATTGTTCCAATCGTTTTTCCGCCATTCATTTGTCCCGTAGGGAATTTTAGAAACACTTACAATAAGGGCTGTGCTTTGTGTAGACTTACCCTGGCGTGATGTTTTGATAACCGTGTAAATCAGACAAGGTGACTTATTACTTATTAGGTATTGATCCTGCAGGTCATCTCTAGCTGATACCTTTACTAACAGGTATTGATCCTGCAGGTCATCTCTATCTGACACCGTTACTAACAGGTATTGATCCTGCAGGTCATCTCTATCTGATACCGTTACTAACAGGTATTGATCCTGCAGGTCATCTCTATCTGACACCGTTACTAACAGGTATTGATCCTGCAGGTCATCTCTAGCTGATACCTTTACTAACAGGTATTGATCCTGCAGGTCATCTCTAGCTGACACCTTTACTAACAGGTATTGATCCTGCAGGTCATCTCTAGCTGTCACCTTTACTAACAGGTATTGATCCTGCAGGTCATCTCTATCTGATACCTATACTAACAGGTATTGATCCTGCAGGTCATCTCTAGCTGACACCTTTACTAACAGGTATTGATCCTGCAGGTCATCTCTAGCTGACACCTTTACTAACAGGTATTGATCCTGCAGGTCATCTCTATCTGATACCTATACTAACAGGTATTGATCCTGCAGGTCATCTCTAGCTGACACCTTTACTAACAGGTATTGATCCTGCAGGTCATCTCTAGCTGATACCTTTACTAACAGGTATTGATCCTGCAGGTCATCTCTAGCTGACACCTTTACTAACAGGTATTGATCCTGAAGGTCATCTCTATCTGATACCTATACTAACAGGTATTGATCCTGCAGGTAATCTCTAGCTGACACCTTTACTAACAGGTATTGATCCTGCAGGTCATCTCTAGCTGTCACCTTTACTAACAGGTATTGATCCTGCAGGTCATCTCTATCTGATACCTATACTAACAGGTATTGATCCTGCAGGTCATCTCTAGCTGTCACCTTTACTAACAGGTATTGATCCTGCAGGTCATCTCTAGCTGACACCTTTACTAACAGGTATTGATCCTGCAGGTCATCTCTAGCTGATACCAATTACTAACAGGTATTGATCCTGCAGGTCATCTCTAGCTGTCACCTTTACTAACAGGTATTGATCCTGCAGGTCATCTCTATCTGATACCTATACTAACAGGTATTGATCCTGCAGGTCATCTCTAGCTGTCACCTTTACTAACAGGTATTGATCCTGCAGGTCATCTCTAGCTGACACCTTTACTAACAGGTATTGATCCTGCAGGTCATCTCTAGCTGATACCAATTACTAACAGGTATTGATCCTGCAGGTCATCTCTAGCTGACACATTTACTAACAGGTATTGATCCTGCAGGTCATCTCTATCTGATACCTTTACTAACAGGTATTGATCCTGCAGGTCATCTCTATCTGATACCTTTACTAACAGGTATTGATCCTGCAGGTCATCTCTAGCTGATGCCTATACTAACAGGTATTGATCCTGCAGGTCATCTCTATCTGACACATTTGCTAACAGGTATTGTGTCAATTTAAACCTTGCACAAGACAGTTCACAGAATTGTCCATTTAAAGAAATGTTACCAATTTATTCATTACTACATTTAGCTAACGTTAGATAGTTAATCCAGAGATTATTACCTTTGCCTCTGTGTCAGTCTCACCCACATCATCATGGAATGTCTAGTTCTTTATGATAGCCACATTGGCATTTTTGTGGGGGGTAAATACAGGTGAATATATTGATAAAAGTCACCTTGTCCTAGAGAGATGTACACAGTTATCAAAACGTCATGCCAGGGTGAGCCTACACAAAACACAGCCCTAATTTTAAGTGATTCTAAAATTCCCTATGGGACAAATGAATGGAACCCTTTCCATGTTTGACCGCTACGTGTTATAGGTATTATGACCCATACTGTGGTACTCTATTGGTCCCCGTTGTCAGAGATGCGACTGAGGAGATGGGGAACTCCGTTGAAGCCCATTGTGTCCTTTTCCAATGTTACGCCAATGGTCCGCACGGTTCATTCTAGGTGATTCTGGGACAAGGCGGAATGGGAGTCAATTGGGCGACCAGCTCAACAACAACAAAAAACAACAACATGAATGTCGTCCGCAAAAAAAGTACAACATTACAAATATTTTCCATAGATGTGAGATAATTAACTTGCTATGTGTAATACTGTGTGGCACCGTGACATGACGTACTTTCGAGGAAAATAGCCACGTGTCTCGACAGGACTTTTAAGAAAAGGGGGATTTGCGTGACGAGGCATGACAACGTCAACGTGATTGGTCAAAAGTCTGCTGGGCGGGGCGTTATATTATTCGTCCAATGGGGATTTCTAGCTCCTCCCTCTATCTCCGTCCGTTGCCAAGGAGACGGGAAGCTGTTGCTATGGTCTTCGCTACTGCAAAACAGAAACGCGTCTTGCTTGATTCTTGGACAAAAAAACAACAACAATGTCTTTATTGGTAGGTATGCTAAGATAATACGACATTTTCTTAATGTTGTTGCATGAGAGCGGTGTTGTTTATTGTATAGGCCAGTGTAATGTGTGTTATTTGTTTTGTGTTTGTTTGTGTTGTTAAGTAGCTAGCTAGCTAACAGCTCAGTAGTAAAGGGTTGTTGGCCTTTTTACTCCATACCACACGAATGAAGTTGAACGGTGCTGACAATAAGTATTTAACTTTCTCTCTCTGTCTGAGGGACTTTCTAATCTGGTAGGATGGAGAGGTAGAGGTTCACAATCAAATCATAGTGTATTTGTCACATACACATGGTTGGCAGATGTTAATGCGAGTGTAGCGAAATGCTTGGGATTAGAGACATGTCTACGACAGACAATGTATGTCAGAGGAAGAACAAGAACTGGCCTATTCAACATTCATGTTGAAGTTGTCTGTTTTTTGAATGGACAAATGCTATGCAGGCTAGCCAGGGTTGTACCAAATGACTGGCGCTAGGCTATATCCAGCGCTACACCACAGCCCAACCAGGACCGGTCTTCGCCTGGAGTAGTCAGTTAAAGCCTCTTGCTGGCTTCCCCGCTAAGCCCAGGGATCAGTTGCATAAGACATCTTAAGTTAATTCCCCCCTTAAAGTCAGTTGCACAACGTTTTTTTAAAGGCGAATTTCTACCTTAAATTAAGTGGGAAGTTATAGGTGCCTATGAGGTCCCTTAAGTGTTAAATTCCGTACCTACGCTGTAACGTGTACGCGAATAACCGGGAAGCAAGTACAGGGAGTGAATGTAATCAATTACATTTAATAAACTAACATTGAACAAAACAAGAACCACGAGTAGCGCAGAGACTCGAAACATATAAACAGAAGCAAATATATCCAAAGGGAGGGACCGATATGGGAAGTGATCGGGAAAGTGGTGGAGTCTCATGAGGCGCAAGAACGATGGGTCAAATCGTCGGACCGAATTATTACACAATTAAATTAAAACCTCGTCAGCTCGGGGATTCGAACCGGCAACCTGGCCCAACGCTCTAACCACTAGGCGACCTGCCGCCTTAGGCGCCAAAAGACTCAATATATCACAAAATATCAGCATAATATCGACGTGTTTTAAGTAGCTGCATGCCTTTTATCTTTTTCGCGTTTCTCCTCTTTTTTCCCTAAACTGATGGCTTAGACCTTTTCTTATCCGTTTGTTGTTGATTTGGCACTGGAGCAAGGTCTGAGTGGGAGACCTTCCCAGGCAACAGTCTGCCTTAGCTCACAAAACTCGAATCAGGGCGCCCACTCCGACCAGGTTCATTGACTCACAGTCCTACACGGTGACATGATATCATTAGCGTGACGTGCAAATAAGCGATAGAAAACCGATCGCGCAAATGTCACCATTCCGATTTGTTTTTGTGCGGCCACACCGGGTAAGATGCTGCCCTGGGCGGCTGCCCATATCGCCCGTACCTAAATCCGCTACTGCTTGTAATTATCATTTTTTCAAATGTCATTTTTTTGCACACGTGATTTTTTTTCTCTCACTTGTCCAGTGTGTTGACAGGCGATTTGAACACCTGTTATGGGCATTTTTATACACGTTCATAACACCTGTTGAGCCTGTTGGGTAAGGAATGGCGTTTTTTTGTAGTTGTTTTTGGATAATTGCCGAAAACAACTTATTTGGTAGCTAACGTCACTTTTTAATCATTTATCAATTGAAAAAAAGCACAAAGACCTCATAATTCAGAAATGTATTTTTTCATTTTAATTAGCTATCCATAATTGTTCCTCGTCTAAATATATATATATATATATATATACACACACACACACACAATTATATCTCTTTCCATCCACCAGATGGGATTGTTTTGCGACAAGTTCCAACTTTTCCAAAACCCCATTTGTTTGATGAATAAATTAAAGTAATGTAATGAAACAGGCAGGGAGCAAGTCTCGAACCCTCGACCTTCTAGCCCGAAGTCTGGCGCGCTATCGACTGTGCCGCAAAAGCATGATCAAACGGTAGAGGCGATATCCGCGCTTATAAACCCAGGGTCGTCACAGTAATACTTTCCAAAACCACAAAGGCTGGATTCAAATGTTATGGAGGCAGGACCAGGTTGCACATCATTTGAGATAAATAAATAAGCTTCTTGTGCGTATGGAAAATGTCTGGGATCTTTTATTTCAGCTCATGAAAACATGAGACCAACACTTTACATGTTGCATTTATATTTATGTTTCAGTGTATACATACGTCCAATGCGAAAATGTGGTGCAAACTGAGACATCACCGCTCAAATTGGTTAATCCAATGTTTTGAAAATAGCTGGCTGGCCGTCTGTCCAGTACATAACATGCACATATCTAATTTTGTTTTAAGACTACCTCTGCACAGTTTATTTTGTCATTGATAGGATGTACATTTATTCCTACTTATTCCCTGACATTGTTCTGATTTCTCATTAATTCTCCCTTCCTCCTCCAATGAATTCCATATTACCCAACAAACTATTAGAAACTGTGCTAATTTCATTAATCAACAACATTTTTTTTTAAAAGGTAGTAGACATTTCCCCGATCATAGTCTAGCAAACTAATGAAACTGTTTCAGCATGTAAAAAGTAACAGTACAAAACATACATGATTTTAGCAAAAAATAAAATGAGTTTTGATTGAATAGATATTTAATAAATGTTTCAAAACAATACATACTATAGACCTGCTAAATGACTCACATCCAGCATTAAAAAAAACAGAATAAACTAAAATAATTCTGTATTTATTTCAGATGTGACAATTGTTCATGAAGCAAACATTGTATGACTTGGTGAAGATGTGGGATAAAAGAAGCTGTCTGTTGTCCTCCCCCCTCCATCCGTGGAGCTCGTTCAACATGGCATTAGGAGATTCCTGTGAACATCAACAGTCATAAACATGTCATTCTGAACAGCAACATCTTCCATCTTCTTGAAAATTCAACACGAATTCAGTCTTGTTCATGTTGATGATCAGTACAACATGAGACAGATCGCAAGACATGGTATATCAGACCGTATACCACGGGCATGAGTCAATATTACTTGTTTACTGTTGCAATTGCGTTGGTAACCTTGGGGATTTGAGGTATATGGCCAATATACCACGGCTAAGGGCTGTATCCAGGCACGACGCAACGCATATACAGCCCTAAGCCGTGGTATATTGGCCATATACCACAAACCCCGAGGTGCCTTACTGCTTAGAAATAACACGGGTACATGCGCATGTGAGGTTTCAAATAATGTTACTACTACTAGCTTGCTCTCTCCCTGCTTTTCCTGAACATGTTAATCTGATATAGCTTGTTGTTATTCTTCTTCCTTGCTCATCCAAAGCAGGCTTTTGTCCTCCTCTTCAGATGCTTGACTACCTGATCATCATGTTGTGGCTGTAACATGGACATTGCAATTGAACAACTAAGATACACTCTTAGAAAACAAGGTTCCAGAAGACAAGGTTCTTCAGCTGTCCCCATAGTATAACCCTTTTTTGATTCTAGGTATAACCCCTTTGGGTTCCATGTAGAACCCCTTTGGGTTCCATGTAGAACCATCTGGAAAGGGTTCTACAAGGAACAAAACATGGTTCTACCTGGAACCAACAAGGGTTCTACCTGGAACCAACAAGGGTTCTTCAAAAAGTGTTCCTATGGGGACAGCTAAATAACTTTTTGAGTTCTAGATAGCACCTTTTTTCCTAAGAGTGTAGCTTCATCGGATAGACATTTTCCGGAAAAGCAGCTCATTTAGCGAGCCAATAAAATGTCTGACATAACTAGCTAGTGATTCTTGATCTTATAGGCTTTCCTCCTCCTCCTCGCTGGTCTGCAGACGCTTGAGTACTTTACATTTCCTAGAACTAACAACTTTATCAGATAGACATTTTCAGGAAAAGCGGCTCATTTAGCGAGCCAAATAAAATACCTATTGCACTGGTTCAACCTTGAAATATAGCTACTCAAAATAGAGACCTTTTTTTATTTGTTTTATCTCTGTAGCAGTTTGCTCTCACCTCTGGGCACTGCAGACAGATCTCATTCCACATTCTCTATTGTCTAGATCCTGCAAGGAGCTAGACTGTTATCCTAATTTATTTTGCTAATAGCTAAATTAGCCAACTTGAGCAAATAAATCTCAGCTTTTTAACTAGCAAAGCCAACCGATTACACAATAAATATGCACAAAGTAAACAATTATTTTCTAAACTAATGTTAGTCTCAACCAAATGACAAGTACAACGAGCTATTGCTCTGTTCCACAACGTAACAACGATGAGTTACAGGTTAGACAGAAGACTATTGCTAGCTAGCTAACTAGCCATGCTTTTGTAATGAAAAATAAGCTAGCTAGCCAGCGCCAGCTTTGTAGTTGTAATGCAATGTGGAGGGGGAAAAAGTCGTTTTTAATTTCTTCCTCAATTTTTCTCTCCAACGCCTTTACACATTTTTACAATTTCATCCATATTTAGAAACGTCTCCTCCCTCCCTGAGTAAGCGATTCATCGCAAACAGTGCCCGAAAGTCAAACTCACTGAAATGGATGCGAGCGGGGGCTACAATGTGGTACTTTCAGACGCATGAAATGTACCCGTTACTACACAGGCGTTCAGAACGTGTTCAAGTGGCACAATTTTCATGCGTCTGAAAGTGCAATATCCAAAACACTTGTAATCACTTGTAAATGCACACCGAACAGGTGTGATGAACGCGCGACACCTGGAGTAGACGTGACAGTAACTTAGCTTGACGTGCCAGAAAGTAATAGAAGAAAAAAATAACGATAAGAAACGTGTTGTATTATCTTCCCGAATTCAAATTGTTTCTCCTGTCCTGAATGTATTAGTTTTATTTTGTGAGTTCCCAAAGTAAATGCCATCTTTTTTCTTTGGGACGAGACGTTTATTATTAAGGTGAATAATGGTAGTCTCCATGGTAACCAGAGGGTCTTTCTGCCTTACATGACTTCAAACCTCCATAAAACGCTTAAGCTATGCCCTTTTATGGCGGGTAGGAGTGTTGAGCCAGTAACCGAAAGGTTGACGGATTCGAATCCCCGAGCTGACAAGGTAAAAATATGTCGTTCTGCCCCTGAACAAGGCAGTTAACCCACTGTTCCCCCACCCGCACCTCTGGGGTTAAATGCGGAAGACACATTTCAGTTGAAGGAATTCAGTTGTACAACTTACTGGGTATCCCCCTGATCTACACTTAAGATGTTTTATGCAACCCGGCTGTTCTGTTCTGGGCACACTCCTGTGAGCCGAGCAGACGCCAAATGAATCCACTTCCCTTCTCAAGGAGAGGAGCACCTCTTTCTCTTTCTCTCCTGTATGGCTGAGGTGAGACAAAGAGGGATGTTCTTTATTTTAGGGCTATTAAGACAAGAGCAAGGCGGTTCGAGTTCTCCACATTCAGTTACCAATGTATTTTTCTTTCTTTATTTTATTAGGTGTATTTGACAGGGATAATGTATATTTATTTAACACTTCTGTAAATGTGCAAGATTTAGCCAGCCGGAGGATCATTTTCATTAGTAGTACCTTGGACATTCTACCTCCACCACCACTACTTGAAAGGTAAAAGTGAAGAAGTGTAGTCATTTTCTTTCTGTGTTTCTAGAAGAGATTTCCCCTTTGAGCTTGTCGTTATTCTGCTCTGAGACCCACCCTGCAGCATTGTGATCCTCGTCACTCGTCAGTGTGTCTGTTCTCCCAGAAGAAAGTAGCTCTACTGTAGCTGCTGTGTGCTGACTGCTACTCATGATGACTGACTCTACTATGGGGCTGCGTTTTGGTACTGGGGGGGCCGGGGACAGACCTCTCCGCCGAAGGTGGACAAGAGACTCCTCAACAGCACACTGTCTGCGTTCTATGTTCCCATCGTGATATTTTTTTAGCACGTTTCGACCCCCCTTGAGACTCTGCATTCTATGGCATTCTAGAATGCATTCTATGGCATTCTAGAATGCATTCTCTGGCATTCTAGAGTGCAGTGTGTGGAGTCCAGAGTCGTGCACGGACCTTTCAGGGGTCATGTGCTCAAAGTAAAAAAAAAATCATAACATACCAAATACCACTGTAGCGAAAATGTTAACATTTTTCAGCATCGTCCTATTTATTTCTGCAACGGCACACTCACTCATCATCACAAATTGTAAGCAAGCTAGTTTACAGTGCCTCCTAAACATGATTGACATCTGGGGGAAAGAGGGTGGGCTATCAGCTGATCGTTGATGATTGACGTAAATCTGCTAGTTAGCTAGCTCGATTTATTTTACTCATTTAGATTTATCTACAATGCTCGTATCAAATAATAATGTAATATTCATAATGTTTCAACTCAATTTATGTTACTGGTGTTTTATGAGGATCCCTATTAGGTGTTGAGAAAGCAGCATCTACTCTGCCTGGGGTCCACACAAAACATGACATAATACAGAACATTAACAGACAAGAACAGCTCAAGGACAGAACTACATATATTGTAAAATGGCACACATAGCCTACATACCAATACATACACACAAAATATCTTGGTCCAATAGGGGAGAGGCGTTGTGGCGTGAGGTGTTGCTTGATCTGTTTTTTGAAATCAGGTTTGCTGTTCATTTGAACAGTTCCATGCAATAATGGCTCTAAATAATACTGTACACTTTCTTGAATTTGTTCTGGATTTGGGGACTGTGAAAAGACCCTTGGTGGCATGTCTGATGGGGTAAGTGTCTGTGTCAGAGCTGTGTGTAAGTTGACTATGCAAACAATTTGGAATTTTCAAAACAATGTTTCTTATTAAAAGAAGAAGTGATAGAAAAGCATAGAGGGCCTAGAGAGCTGTCCTGCGGTACACCATACCCTACGTGTTTGACATTAGAGAGGTTTCGATTAAAGAAAACCCTCTGAGTTTTGTGAGATAGATAGCTTTAAATCCACGATGTGGCAGAGGTTGAAAAGCCATAAGACATACGTTTTCTCAACAACCGGTTATGGTCGATAATATCAAAGGCTGCACTGAAATCTAACAGTACCGCTCCCACAATCTTCTTATTATCAATTTCTTTCAACCAATCATCAGTCATTTGTGTCAGTGCAGTACATGTTGAGTGCCCTTCTCTATAAGCATGCTGAAAGTTTGTTGTCAATTTGTTCACAGAGAAATAGCATTGTATTTGGTCAAACACAATTTTTTCCAACAGTTTGCTAAGAGCTGGCAGCAAGCTTATAGGTCTGCTGTTAGAACCAGTAAAGGCCGCTTTGCCACTCTTGGGTAGCGGAATGACATTGGCTTCCCTCCAGCCCTGAGGACAAACACCTTCCTCTAGACTCAGATTAAAGATATAACAGATAGGAGTGGCTATGGAGTCAGCTACCATCCTCAGTAGCTTTCCATCTAAGTTGTCAATGCCAGGAGGTTTGTCATTATTGATCTACAACCATCATTTTTCCACCTCTCCCACACTAACTTTACAGAATTCAAATTTGCAATGCTTTTCTTTCATTATTTGTTTTTTTATGCATGAATACGATGGCTCACTGTTAGTTGTTGGCATTTCCTGCCTAAGTTTGCCAGCTTTGCCAATGAAATAATCATTAAAATAATTGGAAACATCAAATGGTTAGTGATGAATAAGCCAGCTGATTCGATGAAAGATGAGAGTTGAATTTGTCTTTCTGCCCATCATTTCATTTAAAGTACTCCAAAGGTTTTTTTCCATCATTCTTTATATCATTGATCTTGGCTTCATAATACAGTTTCTTCTTCAACAACAAAAATATTGGTTGACCGAACATTTTCAAACGCGTATTTTTTCATATAAAATCAACTATATGCATTGAGCTTTTCTTATGCTTTAAGCTTACTGTTTGATTAAATAAGACACAAATGACTCAAGAGGGAGCCAGAGATCTAGATAACCAGAAAAATATATATATATATACCAACCTGATCCAACCATTCTCCTCCCGCTCCTGCTAGCTTTCGCAGATTCTGCCATTACTCTCCTGAAGTTTCCGGTAATAGGCTGCAAGAGGAGTCGGCAACCTTTTCTCATGTGGAATACCAATTTATCTGACCCCTTCTACTGATCTGCGTGCCAGTTATGGTTTTCATATGCACATTTTTGTGGAACAGTTTCATTTATTTTATAATAATGTCTTCATATCGCAATCATTGTCATGTGGATAATCAAAATTCTATCCAAATCTAAATGAAAATGCAACAAACTTGAAACATTGTATAGAATATTCTGGGCCCTCATTTTCCCAAGCCAGCGAGCTCGGGACAGACACAGCTGTAGGCTATTTGCGCACGGGATAAGAAGCAGTGCTTGACCTTGGGTAGGAGCCCAGCAGAGCTGAGTACCGACACCTCACATGTTCTACTGCTTGAGTTCCTGTTCCTCTTATAGAATAGTAGCTCAACAGTATTGTGGAGCTCCTGTTCCTAAATATACAGTACCAGCACCCAAAATGAGTACCGGAACATGTTTCAGTCCAAGTCAAGCACTGATAAGAAGTAATTGGGTAGGCCTATTGTTATGGCGTTCCCATTGGATCAGAGCATGACATTGTTCTCTTTCACGCTGAGTGGTCATCGAAAGGGAGAGAGCTGGAATTTTTTACCAAATACATTGAGGAACTATTGTCATTCTCAATGGATGTAAAAACAGACCTTTGTTCGCTTTCTGTTTTGAGGTGAAGAAAGCATTACTCTGAGAAGCTCCACAGCTCATTAGTGGTGGGGCGTTAAGCCAATCAGAAATACTATCAGATCCCCAAATGGGCACATTTATTTGCCTAGGTTTGTGCGCGGGCCTTGTATGTAGCCTATAGGCCTACTTCTATGTGTGCTCATCCTTACTCAACATTCACAGGAGCGCTCCAAACAAAAGACAATGACTAAATTGAATTGACAAAACTCGTAGATGGAATGAAATAAACCGAAACTAGATTCTCACAAGTGTTACATAGGTTGTGCGCTCTGCAAACAATGTGTCCACCCCGACAATGAGAACAGTAAAAGGAATAATAATATATTGAATGCATAACAGAAATTACTTAACAAACGTAGATTCTAAATGATAGGAATGAACCGTAAATGTACCACTGGTGGTACACTACAGAGGGTAGTGCACACGGCCCAGTACATCAATGGGGCCAAGCTTCCTGCCATCCAGGACCTCTATACCAGGCGGCGACCAAAGTCTGGGTCAAGGGGCTCCTTAACAGCTTCTACCCCCCAAGCCATAAGACTGCTGAACAATTAATCAAATGGCCACCCAGACTATTTTACATTAACCCCACACACACACACACTGCTGCTATTCAGACCCCTTGACTTTTTCCACATTTTGCTACGTTTCAGCCTTATTCTAAAATTGATTAAATACATTATTTTCCTCATCAATCTACACACAATTCCCCAGAATGACAAAGGCAAAACAGGTTTTTAGAAATGTTTGCAAATTTATTACAAATAAAAAACTGAAATACCTTATTTACATAAGTATTCAGACCCTTTGCTATGAGACTCAATTGAGCTCAGGCGCATCCTGTTTCCATTGATCATCCTTGAGATGTTTCTACAACTTGATTGGAGTCCACCTGTGGTAAATTCAATTGATTGGACATGATTTGGAAAAGCACACCTGTCTATATAAGGTCCCACAGTTGACAGTGCATGTCAGAACAAAACCAAGCCATGAGGTCGAAGGAATTGTCCGTAGACCTCCGAGACAGGATTGTGTTGAGGCACAGATCTGGGGAAGGATACCAAAACATTTCTGCAGCATTGAAGGTCCCCAAGAACACAGTGGCCTCCATCATTCTTACATGGAAGAACTTTGGAACCACCAAGACTCTTCCTAGAGCTGGCCGCCCGGCCAAACTAAGCAATCGGGGGACAAGGACCTTGGTCATTGAAAAAACAATTTAATCCATTTTAGAATAAGGCAGTAACATAACAAAATCTGGAAAAGGTCAAGGGGTCTGAATACTTTCCAAATGCACTGTATATAGTATGCAACATCCCAAATAGCACCCTATTCCCTATGTAGCTCTATTCCTGGTCAAAGTAGTGCACTATATAGAGAACAGGGCTCCATTTGAGACGCTGTAACGTTTTCCTACCCACTCTCCGCTGAAGGAGCAGCAGCAGGGTTGGAACTCGGCCCCGCTGTGGGAGATGAACCGCTACACCGCCATGAGACAGCTGGGGGACGGAACCTTCGGCAGCGTGCTCATGGGCAAGAGCAACGAATCTGGAGAACTGGTGGCCATCAAGAGGTGAGGAATGAATGAAGGGGTGGTGGGGCTGTGGGGGGTGGTGGGGCTGTGGAGGGGCTGTGGGGGTGGAGGGTCTGTGGGGGGTGGAGGGTCTGTGGGGGGTGGTGGGAAGCTGTGGGGGTGAAGGGGCTGTGGGGGATGGAGGGGCTGTGGTGGGGGTGGAGGGGCTGTGGGGGTGGAGGGCTGTGGGGGTGGTGGGAGGCTGTGGGGGTGAAGGGGCTGTGGGGGGTGGTGGGAGGCTGTGGGGGTGAAGGGGCTGTGGGGGGTGGTGGGAAGCTGTGGGGGTGGAGGGGCTGTGGGGGTGGTGGGAAGCTGTGGGGGTGGTGGGAAGCTGTGGGGGGTGGAGGGGGCTGTGGGGGGCTGTGGGGGTGGAGGGGCTGTGGGGGGTGGTGGCAGGCTGTTTGTGTCTAAACATGGTGCTGTCTTATTGTTCTTTTACGACCCTTCATTCTAGATCGCAGTGACTTAAACCCTGTTAGACCGGAGCCACCATGGTAATGTGATATCACCATGGTAATCTGCCCTGAGTGATAGCTTCACATCAGACCTTGTGGAGAAAGAGTGTCTGCAAAGATTTTAGATACAAAATATAGCCCGGCTAGTAATATTATGGTTATGTATATGGTTACCTAGCCAAGTATCTGGCTTAGTAAGCTCTGGTGTATGTTCCATACTTTCAAGACTTTAATAAAAATTGGTCGCTAAATCTGGAGAAATGACGGACCACGTAAAAAGAAATAACTGTTGGCCGGTATACCCTCACCTATCTGAGTGGTCGGCTGTGAATGCCCCTCACCTATCTGAGTGGTCGGCTGTGAATGCCCTCACCTATCTGAGTGGTCGGCTGTGAATGCCCTCACCTATCTGAGTGGTCGGCTGTGAATGCCTTCACCTATCTGAGTGGTCGGCTGTGAATGCCTTCACCTACCTGAGTGGTCGGCTGTGAATGCCCCTCACCTATCTGAGTGGTCGGCTGTGAATGCCCTCACCTATCTGAGTGGTCGGCTGTGAATGCCCTCACCTATCTGAGTGGTCGGCTGTGAATGCCCTCACCTATCTGAGTGGTCGGCTGTGAATGCCCTCACCTATCTGAGTGGTCGGCTGTGAATGCCCCTCACCTATCTGAGTGGTCGGCTGTCAATGCCCTCACCTATCTGAGTGGTCGGCTGTGAATGCCCTCACCTATCTGAGTGGTCGGCTGTGAATGCCCTCACCTATCTGAGTGGTCGGCTGTGAATGCCCTCACCTATCTGAGTGGTCGGCTGTGAATGCCCTCACCTATCTGAGTGGTCGGCTGTCAATGCCCTCACCTATCTGAGTGGTCGGCTGTCAATGCCCTCACCTATCTGAGTGGTCGGCTGTGAATGCCCTCACCTATCTGAGTGGTCGGCTGTGAATGCCCTCACCTATCTGAGTGGTCGGCTGTGAATGCCCCTCACCTATCTGAGTGGTCGGCTGTCAATGCCCTCACCTATCTGAGTGGTCGGCTGTGAATGCCCTCACCTATCTGAGTGGTCGGCTGTGAATGCCCTCACCTATCTGAGTGGTCGGCTGTGAATGCCCCTCACCTATCTGAGTGGTCGGCTGTGAATGCCCCTCACCTATCTGAGTGGTCGGCTGTGAATGCCCCTCACCTATCTAAGTGGTCGGCTGTGAATGCCCTCACCTATCTGAGTGGTCGGCTGTGAATGCCCTCACCTATCTGAGTGGTCGGCTGTGAATGTCCTCACCTATCTGAGTGGTCGGCTGTGAATGCCCTCACCTATCTGAGTGGTCGGCTGTGAATGCCCCTCACCTATCTGAGTGGTCGGCTGTGAATGCCCTCACCTATCTGAGTGGTCGGCTGTGAATGCCCCTCACCTATCTGAGTGGTCGGCTGTGAATGCCCCTCACCTATCTGAGTGGTCGGCTGTGAATGCCCTCACCTATCTGAGTGGTCGGCTGTGAATGCCCCTCACCTATCTAAGTGGTCGGCTGTGAATGCCTTCACCCGGTGTATATTTATAGCTGATTGGTTTGGTTCTGCCCACTGATGTGCTGTCCGGTTAGAACATAATGTTGAGGCCCATACTGAACACGTGGTCATCACCACCACACACACGCGCAGCTGTTTCCATTTGAGGATGTTTATACGATTTTTTTGTTGTTGTTGATAATCCGAATGACTTGGAATCTCATTGTTGTGGTTTTTTATTTTGACACACGCAAACAGCATTCAGACATTGGTTGTTACTGTCGACAATAAAAAAAAAAAAAAGTCCCTCGGAAAACATGCGTCTTCTCCCTTCGGGGACGGCGATAACGCGCTGTTCCTGCGGTGTCCAGATGCACATTTCCAAAGCGCTCCGATTGCTCGGGAATGGCAGGGCTATGATGGGTGAGGGATAACTGAGACAGGCTGAGCAGCCAAACTAACGGGACTTAAGAGAAACTGAAGGGACTGTGAGGGGAAGTTAGGTAGACTGTGAGGGGAAGTTAGGTAGACTGTGAGGGGAAGTTAGGTAGACCGTGAGGGGAAGTTAGGTAGACCGTGAGGGGAAGTTAGGTAGACTGTGAGGGGAAGTTAGGTAGACCGTGAGGGGAAGTTAGGTAGACTGTGAGGGGAAGTTAGGTAGACTGCGAGGGGAAGTTAGGTAGACTGTGAGGGGAAGTTAGGTAGACTGTGAGGGGAATTTAGGTAGACTGTGAGGGGAAGTTAGGTAGACTGTGAGGGGAAGTTAGGTAGACTGTGAGGGAAGTTAGGTAGACCGTGAGGGAAGTTAGGTAGACTGAGGGGAAGTTAGGTAGACTGTGAGGGAAGTTAGGTAGACTGTGAGGGAAGTTAGGTAGACTGTGAGGGAAGTTAGGTAGACTGTGAGGGAAGTTAGGTAGACTGTGAGGGAAGTTAGGTAGACTGCGAGGGGAAGTTAGGTAGACTGTGAGGGGAAGTTAGGTCGACCGTGAGGGAAGTTAGGTAGACTGTGAGGGAAGTTAGGTAGACCGTGAGGGGAAGTTAGGTAGACCGTGAGGGGAAGTTAGGTAGACCGTGAGGGGAAGTTAGGTAGACCGTGAGGGGAAGTTAGGTAGACCGTGAGGGGAAGTTAGGTAGACCGTGAGGGGAAGTTAGGTAGACCGTGAGGGGAAGTTAGGTAGACCGCGAGGGGAAGTTAGGTAGACTGCGAGGGGAAGTTAGGTAGACTGCGAGGGGAAGTTAGGTAGACTGCGAGGGGAAGTTAGGTAGACTGCGAGGGGAAGTTAGGTAGACTGTGAGGGGAAGTTAGGTAGACTGTGAGGGGAAGTTAGGTAGACCGTGAGGGGAAGTTAGGTAGACTGTGAGGGGAAGTTAGGTAGACCGTGAGGGGAAGTTAGGTAGACCGTGAGGGAAGTTAGGTAGACCGTGAGGGGAAGTTAGGTAGACCGTGAGGGGAAGTTAGGTAGACTGCGAGGGGAAGTTAGGTAGACTGTGAGGGGAAGTTAGGTAGACCGAGAGGGGAAGTTAGGTAGACTGTGAGGGGAAGTTAGGTAGACTGTGAGGGGAAGTTAGGTAGACTGTGAGGGGAAGTTAGGTAGACCGTGAGGGGAAGTTAGGTAGACTGCGAGGGGAAGTTAGGTAGACCGTGAGGGGAAGTTAGGTAGACTGTGAGGGGAAGTTAGGTAGAGAGATGAGGAGGAGCAGGATGGCTTTAAAAAAAAAAAAAAAATTACAACATTAATCATAATTTTCCCCCCAAAGTGGTAATTTCCTTGAGAAGGATCACTAGTGTCTTAAATGTCAGTCTGTCTTACTGGGAGTCAGTCTGTCATGGTTTGGGAGGAGGTCAGTAGTGAATGAGGCAGGCTCGTCTAGCGGTATGTGTAAGACTATAGGTGACACCACTGACCACGGGGACGAAATCAGTGAGTGCAACATGTTTTGTTGTGATGGGAAAGGTCAGTGTCTTATAGCTAGGTCCACAAATACCCCAAGGAAATAGTACTGGTAGGCTAATGGAAAGAAGGTGAACCCAAACGCGCTTCAGCTCAGCTTGAACGAAAAAGGGGGAAATCAGGTTCGACTGAGGGACTTGGAAATCCCCAAAACATTCCTTACCTCAGTATACTTCAACTGGTGACTATTATTCCTTACCTCAGTATACTTCAACTGATGACTATCATTCCTTACCTCAGTATACTTCAACTGGTGACTATCATTCCTTACCTCAGTATACTTCCACTGGTGACTATCATTCCTTACCTCAGTATACTTCCACTGGTGACTATCATTCCTTACCTCAGTATACTTCAACTGATGACTATCATTCCTTACCTCAGTATACTTCAACTGGTGACTATCATTCCTTACCTCAGTATACTTCCACTGGTGACTATCATTCCTTACCTCAGTATACTTCCACTGGTGACTATCATTCCTTACCTCAGTATACTTCCACTGGTGACTATCATTCCTTACCTCAGTATACTTCAACTGGTGACTATCATTCCTTACCTCAGTATACTTCAACTGGTGACTATCATTCCTTACCTCAGTATACTTCAACTGGTGACTATCATTCCTTACCTCAGTATACTTCAACTGGTGACTATCATTCCTTACTTCAGGATACTTCCACTGGTGACTATCATTCCTTACCTCAGTATACTTCAACTGGTGACTATCATTCCTTACCTCAGTATACTTCAACTGGTGACTATCATTCCTTACCTCAGTATACTTCAACTGGTGACTATCATTCCTTACCTCAGTATACTTCAACTGGTGACTATCTGGGAGAATAAAGGAACACTCTGTTTCTGCATAAATCTGACAGATTTATTGACGGGACAAGTAAATAATCGGCTTACGTTTCGGCATGAATTAGCCTCCATCAGAGCCTTGAGTAGGAAAAATGTAGGAGGCACCTATGTAGGGGAGTGTCCTACAAGGGAGTGTCCTACTTATCATGTCAATCAAACATGTCAATAATATCAATACTGTCAGTAGTGCAACTACACAGGTTATTCAAGCAAGAGTATGATCATCATTCAAGAGTCCTCCCCATACGTTCCAGACTCCTCCCCATACATTCCAGACTCCTCCCCATATGTTCCACACTCCTCCCCGTACGTTCCACACTCCTCCCCGTACATTCCAGACTCCTCCCCGTACGTTCCACACTCCTCCCCATACGTTAGACTCCTCCCCATACGTTCCAGACTCCTCCCTGGTATGTTCCAGACTCCTCCCCATGCGTCCCGGACTCCTCCCCATACATTTCAGACTCCTCCCCATAGGTTCCACTTGAATAGCAAAAGACAGAAATAAACCAAAGGTAAAAGGTATTTACCAAAACAGATCAGAAAGAGAGGTGTTTATTCAGACCCTTTGGCTCGACACAATCTAAGCAGTCGATCCAAAGTGCTTCTCTCTCCGTAACAATTTCCTGGCTATGTTGCTACCTCTGGAGGGAAAAGATAAACTTTCTCCATTACCCCAGAATTTCAAGGTAGACGCTGGGCCATTATTGGCATTCACATAATGCCGCACGATCGCAAAGGCCATATTTCGGTGCGGATAGCTGGTTTGTGTTCAGCTATTCTTAATTTGAGCGCATGTTTTGTCTGGTCAGTGTAAACAAGCCCACATGGGCATTTGGGCATGTAAACATGTGTTGTGCTACAATTTATTACACTTTTTTTTTTAAATCTTTTATTCTTCACCAGAACGTGGGTGATTTAGAATACTTGTGTATGACTTGAGTTGGTTCAATGTGTAGAATGACCGCAGCGGTAGAACCTGTTAGGGGGACCTGGGAGCCAGTTAGAGGGCGCAGGTGCAGGATTCGGGAGGACACTATGCACGATGCGGGTCTCTGATGTTGCGACCCTTCCTAAAGCATATCAGGGGAGGGTTAGACGCAAAGGCCTTTGAGCGAGGGGGTTACTCTGGAGAATGTGGAGCGAGGGGGTTACTCTGGAGAACGTGGAGCGAGGGGGTTACTCTGGAGAACGTGGAGCGAGGGGGTTACTCTGGAGAACGTGGAGCGAGGGGGTTACTCTGGAGAACGTGGAGCGAGGGGGTTACTCTGGAGAACGTGGAGTGAGGGGGTTACTCTGGAGAACGTGGAGCGAGGGGGTTGCTCTGGAGAATGTGCCGGTGTTTGAGGATCACACTTTTTATCTGCCCTGCAGACGTGTTGTATTCAGTCAGCATAAAAACAAACCCTATAGCAGATTTCTCACATTTGTCATGTAAATGTAACTAACTAGGAAGTCAGGGCACCACGGAAGAATGTTTATAGACCTGTTGTCTTCCGAATAAACTCTTAAAGATCTGGTAATCTTTCATATCAATAGCAGTCAATTATTAATCGTCACCTTATTTCAGTCTCATCTGAACATCGTAGAATTCCTGGTTATCTTCATGAACCCGGGCTAACAAGTTGAATCAGCAACACAACATTTGGTTTAATTATTTATTTACTAAATGCCTAAATCGTCACACAGGATGGATCATACATTGATTACTAATTATGTCATAAAAGAAAACGTCCCTGGTGGACGGAACCGATATGACGGCTGGTTACACAAAGAAAGGGGGTTGGGCTTGAATGAAAGAGCGGGAAGACTGAGGAATTGGGTCTCTATCGGACCTCATGAAGCTATGCTATCGTAAATACAGAATCTTATGCATTCTAAATAACCGCCCATTCAGAAAAGGAAAATGCAAGAAATATATTTACTCTGAGCTGCGCTTCGATAGATTGGTCGAAGATGGAAGGCTGGGTTGCCCAGCAGAGATCTCCCTTGTCCTTTTGAAGAATATTTATGGGCGGATACGTTGTTGTCTGTCGTCGTGTGGTAGAACGGAAACGTTGTAGTACCCTGTCGTCAAGTGGCAGAACGGATATGTTGTAGTACCCTGTCGTTCTGAAGAGATTGTCCGTCCTTTCCTAGGCCGCTGCTGATAACTTGACGTCTAGGATGTATCACTTCTTTAGTGAATAAGAGTTCATACCAAGTTGCCATACTAAAAGCTCATGCTATATTCTGGCTGGTATAGTCGAAATTCATCCTTTTTATCGTATGGACATCAGTCCTCACGTCATCGGGAATTAATTTCGTTAGGTTGTAGTTGTTCATCCAGAGCTCACGCTGAGGTTGGCTTAGTTCGCCGTGATTTGGGTCACGGGGGCTCTTATAGAAATGGAGAAACGGGGTTTGTTAATTTGCCAAACAATGCCTATTCAAAACCAATCTATGCTCTTGCTGCATGTGATTACTAGCAAATGTTATGACTACACAAAAAAGCACGTAATATTTAAAAGCATTTCATTGGTCTATCGTCATAGGAGAGCCATGTACTTGCTATTGAAGAGTGATCTTGACGTGCGTTACTCTAACATTGTCCTGGAAAGGTAAAACTTACTTTGAGCATATTTTACTTATGAAAACAATTCTCTAATTTTTAAAAACAAAAATTAAATTTAATATTTTCACAAATAGTTTCATATTTAAACATTTAAATTGCACAACAATTCCATTTGAATCTGATAACTAGAATGTGCCGACTTTCCAAGAGACAATTTGTCGTCCTATCATCAGTAATAATGTCTCAGACGACAACTGATCTGACATCACAATTCTTTAAGTACCAACGGATACTTTCTACTGGTTGGATTACCGAAATATTGTTCCGTTCCCCAACCCAGGAGACTATCACTGTAGCCGCGTTCCATGGTGAGGGGACTATCACTGTAGCCGCGTTCCATGGTGGGGGGTCTATCACTGTAGCCGCGTTCCATGGTGGGGGGTCTATCACTGTAGCTGCGTTCCATGGTGAGGAGACTATCACTGTAGCCGTGTTCCATGGTGAGGAGACTATCACTGTAGCCGCGTTCCATGGTGAGGAGACTATCACTGTAGCCGCGTTCCATGGTGAGGAGACTATCACTGTAGGGGACCTCTTTTTCATTATTTCAGCTTTTGTCTCAGTCATTTGACAGTTTCTCCTTAGTCTGAGGACCGTTGGGAATGTTTAGGATGATTGCTGTCATAGCTTAGGAGCATCTTCCTACTGAGAGGTTTAGGATGATTACTGTCATAGCTTAGGAGCGTGTTCCTACTGAGAGGTTTAGGATGATTACTGTCATAGCTTAGGAGCGTGTTCCTACTGAGAGGTTTAGGATGATTACTGTCATAGCTTAGGAGCGTGTTCCTACTGAGAGGTTTAGGATGATTACTGTCATAGCTTAGGAGCGTGTTCCTACCGCGAAGTTTAGGATGATTACTGTCATAGCTTAGGAGCGTGTTCCTACCGAGAGGTTTAGGATGATTACTGTCATAGCTTAGGAGCGTGTTCCTACTGAGAGGTTTAAGATGATTGCTGTCATAACTTAGGAGCGTGTTCCTACTGAGAGGTTTAGGATGATTTCTGTCGTAGCTTAGGAGCGTGTTCCTACTGAGAGGTTTAGGATGATTGCTGTCATAGCTTAGGAGCGTGTTCCTACTGAGAGGTTTAGGATTATTTCTGTCATAGTTTAGGAGCGTGTTCCTACTGAGAGGTTTAGGATGATTACTGTCATAGCTTAGGAGCGTGTTCCTACTGAGAGGTTTAGGATGATTACTGTCATAGCTTAGGAGCGTGTTCCTACTGAGAGGTTTAGGATGATTACTGTCATAGCTTAGGAGCGTGTTCCTACTGAGAGGTTTAGGATGATTGCTGTCATAGCTTAGGAGCGTGTTCCTACTGAGAGGTTTAGGATGATTGCTGTCATAGCTTAGGAGCGTGTTCCTACTGAGAGGTTTAGGATGATTGCTGTCATAGCTTAGGAGCGTGTTCCTACTGAGAGGTTTAGGATGATTACTGTCATAGCTTAGGAGCGTGTTCCTACTGAGAGGTTTAGGATGATTACTGTCATAGCTTAGGAGCATGTTCCTACTGAGAGGTTTAGGATGATTACTGTCATAGCTTAGGAGCGTGTTCCTACTGAGAGGTTTAGGATGATTACTGTCATAGCTTAGGAGCGTGTTCCTACTGAGAGGTTTAGGATGATTACTGTCATAGCTTAGGAGCGTGTTCCTACTGAGAGGTTTAGGATGATTTCTGTCATAGCTTAGGAGCGTGTTCCTACTGAGAGGTTTAGGATGATTGCTGTCATAGTTTAGGAGCGTGTTCCTACTGAGAGGTTTAGGATGATGACTGTCATAGCTTAGGAGCGTGTTCCTACCGAGAGGTTTAGGATGATGACTGTCATAGCGTAGGAGCGTGTTCCTACTGAGAGGTTTAGGATGATTTCTGTCATAGCTTAGGAGCGTGTTCCTACTGAGAGGTTTAGGATGATTTCTGTCATAGCTTAGGAGCGTGTTCCTACTGAGAGGTTTAGGATGATGACTGTCATAGCTTAGGAGCGTGTTCCTACTGAGAGGTTTATGAACAATAGTAGTTTCAAGCGTATCACCTTTAAAAACAGTGAGGTCGAGGAAATTGACAGAGGAAGTACACAATGCTCTAATGTAAATGATTAATGGGGATTAGTAGAGTTGTCATAAAACACAAATCTCCTCAAGTCCTTCCAGACTACCAGAATACCATCAACGTGTCGGCACCACGGGACAATATTAGAAAAGAACACTTTAGGAGACAGCATTATTTTTTCTTCCCAGAAACCCGTACACAAATTAGCATAATCTCCATTTATAATTCCCGTCGCTGTTCCCTGGCATTGGGAGGTAAAAAAAGCCAGCATATTGAAAATAGTTCATAGTTAACGCCATTTCGGGTTAATGTCAAAATAAAACCAGAAGGGGGCGGCAGACCTTCAGGGCGTGTATCTAGACAGTGGGAGAGGGCTTCTAGTGTTTCTATAAACACCTGGAATATCCATAGTTAGAAGTATATCATTAGATTGAACTTCTCACGGATCTCTAGCACATCAGTGGTGTCACACAAGAATGCTGGGAGGGAAGGAACCAACTTTATAAATTAGGTTTTAATTAATCTACAAATTGGGATAGTGGTTCCGTGAGGCTATCATTATCAGAGGCTATAGGCCTCAGGAAGTAGTACCCGTAGACTGTTAGATATATGGAATACGAACTGGTCCAAAATACCTGACTCTCTGGTTTATTTCATATCATGAACACCCAATGCACATAATAGGAGTATATCAATATTACACTTTGTATTGCCATCTAATAGATAATAAAGGTCTCCTTAACTTTGTATTGCCATCTAATAGATAATAAAGGTCTCCTTAACTTTGTATTGCCATCTAATAGATAATCAAGGTCTCCTTAACTTGTATTGAGTGTAGGCTCTTAGAGTAAATATGCTTATTTGTTCTCTCAGGATGAAGAGGAAATTCTACTCGTGGGATGAATGTATGAACTTACGAGAAGTCAAGGTACGAAACCACTCATCTCAAACGGCACCCTACTCGCTATAGTGCACTGCTTTTGACCAGGGGCGCAGTGCACCATATAGGGAATTGGAAATGGCATTTCGAATGCATCCTGAGGCAATTTAAAACCACCATGACTTTAAAAAAAAAAACTTTTTAAGCTCTGTCGCAAACATTTGGACCAGCCGGTCACCCCGATGCCTAAGGTTGGACGCTCTCTCTCTCTGCCCTGCGGGTAAAATAATATCTTCCCCAGTGATTTACTCTGTCGTTCAGTTCTTTCCATAATGTGGCAGCTTTTGATTGTCGCTATTTTACCTATTTTTGAGTGAGAACAAGCTTTTGGGACATGATTCCCCAAGCGACCTGGGAACCATTTTGAGTTAATACAGTTGAAGTCAGAAGTTAACATACACCGTAGCCAAATACATTTAAACTCAGTTTTTCACAATTCCTGACATTTAATCCTAGTAAAAATTCCCTGTTTTAGGTCAGTTAGGATCACCACTTTATTTTAAGAATGTGAAATGTCAGAATAATAATAGAGAGAATGATTTATTTCAGCTTTTATTTCTTTCATCACATTCCCAGTGGGTCAGAAGTTTACATACACTCAATTAGTATTTGGTAGCATTGCCTTTAAATTGTTTAACTTGGGTCAAATGTTTCGGGTAGCCTTCCACAAGCTTCCCACAATAAGTTGGGTGAATTTTGGCCCATTCTTCTTGACAGAGCTGGTGTAACTGAGTCAGGTTTGTAGGCCTCCTTGCTCACACGCTTTTTCAGTTCTGCACACAAATGTTCTATGGGATTGAGGTCAGGGCTTTGTGATGGCCACACCAATACCTTGACTTTGTTGTCCTTAAGCCATTTTGCCACAACTTTGGAAGTATGCTTGGGTTCATTGTCCATTTGGAAGACCCATTTGCAACCAAACTTTAACTTCCTGACTGATGTCTTGAGATGTTGCTTCAATATATCCACATAATTTTCCATCCTCATGATGCCATCTATTTTGTGAAGTGCACCAGTCCCTCCTGCAGCAAATCACCCCCACAACATGATGCTGCCACCCCCGTGCTTCACGGTTGGGATGGTGTTCTTCGGCTTGCAAGCCTCCCCCATTTTCCTCCAAACATAACGATGGTCATTATGGCCAAACAGTTCTATTTTTGTTTCATCAGACCAGAGGACATTTCTCCAAAAAGTACAATCTTTGTCCCCATGTGCAGTTGCAAATCGTAGTCTGGCTTTTTTATGGCGGTTTTGGAGCAGTGGCTTCTTCCTTGCTGAGCGGCCTTTCAGGTTATGTTGATATAGGACTCGTTTTACTGTGGACATAGATACTTTTGTACCTGTTTCCTCCAACATCTTCACAAGGTCCTTTGCTGTTGTTCTGGGATTTATTTATCACTTTTCGCACCAAAGTACGTTCATCTCTAGGAGACAGAACGTGTCTCCTTCCTAAGCGGTATGGCGGCTGTGTGGTCCCATGGTGTTTATACTTGCGTACTATTGTTTGTACAGATGAACGTGGTACCTTCAGGCGTTTGGAAATTGCTCCCAAGGATGAACCAGACTTGTGGAGGTCTACCATTTTTTTTTTTCTGAGGTCTTGGCTGATTTCTTTAGATTTTTCCATGATGTCAAGCAAAGAGGCACTCAGTTTGAAGGTAGGCCTTGAAGTACATCCACAGGTACACCTCCAATTGACTCAAATTATGTCAATTAGCCTAGCAGAATATGACTCGTGTCATGCACAAAGTAGATGTCCTAACCGACTTGCCAAAACTATAGTTTGTCAACAAGAAATGTGTGGAGTAGTTGAAAAAACTAATGTCACTCATACAAAGCAATGGCGTGTGTATGTTATGTTTACAGTCTCTGAAGAAGTTGAGCCATGCCAACGTGGTGAAGCTGAAGGAGGTGATCAGGGAGAATGACCACCTCTACTTTGTCTTTGAGTACATGAAGGAAAACCTCTACCAGCTGATGAAGGACAGGTAGGATCAATCACTCATAAATATTAGGATGAAAGATATCAATCAAATAATGAGAAAGAATGAACCATTTTTAATTGTAGTTTGTTACTAGTTATTTTTCAGGAAATAGTAGTTTGTTGTTGATAGTAGCCTGTTACTAATTGGACAGTTCAGATGGATGCAAATTTCTCTGTAGCTGTTGAAATGAGACCTTTTATCTGTCAACGTTCCTATGTATGTATGATCTGATTGAGTCGTCATGTATTGAGGAAAAGTTTTAGTTACAAGGATTGTGAAATGTGGTTGTCTTACCTAGCTCGAATGCGCTGACTGTAACGTCGCTCTGGATGTGAATGTATTGATGTTCATCTTTCCAGACAGAGATTGTTCCCCGAGTCAGTGATCAGGAACATGCTGTTTCAGATATTACAGGGACTCTCCTTTATCCATAAACATGGTAGGTTCCCCAGCCCAGCTAGAGACCTCTCACTGAAGGTACAATACCTCCTTTATCCATAAACATGGTAGGTTCCCCAGCGCAGCTAGAGACCTCTCACTGAAGATACAATACCTCATTTATCCATAAACATGGTAGGTTCCCCAGCCCAGCTAGAGACCTCTCACTGAAGGTACAATACCTCATTTATCCATAAACATGGTAGGTTCCCCAGCCCAGCTAGAGACCTCTCACTGAAGATACAATACCTCCTTTATCCATAAACATGGTAGGTTCCCCAGCCCAGCTAGAGACCTCTCACCGAAGGTACAATACCTCCTTTATCCATAAACATGGTAGGTTCCCCAGCCCAGCTAGAGACCTCTCACCGAAGATACAATACCTCCTTTATCCATAAACATGGTAGGTTCCCCAGCCCAGCTAGAGACCTCTCACCGAAGGTACAATACCTCCTTTATCCATAAACATGGTAGGTTCCCCAGCCCAGCTAGAGACCTCTCACCGAAGGTACAATACCTCCTTTATCCATAAACATGGTAGGTTCCCCAGCCCAGCTAGAGACCTCTCACCGAAGGTACAATACCTCCTTTATCCATAAACATGGTAGGTTCCCCAGCCCAGCTAGAGACCTCTCACCGAAGGTACAATACCTCCTTTATCCATAAACATGGTAGGTTCCCCAGCCCAGCTAGAGACCTCTCACCGAAGGTACAATACCTCATTTATCCATAAACATGGTAGGTTCCCCAGCCCAGCTAGAGACCTCTCACCGAAGGTACAATACCTCATTTATCCATAAACATGGTAGGTTCCCCAGCCCAGCTAGAGACCTCTCACCGAAGGTACAATACCTCCTTTATCCATAAACATGGTAGGTTCCCCAGCGCAGCTAGAGACCTCTCACCGAAGGTACAATACCTCCTTTATCCATAAACATGGTAGGTTCCCCAGCCCAGCTAGAGACCTCTCACCGAAGGTACAATACCTCCTTTATCCATAAACATGGTAGGTTCCCCAGCCCAGCTAGAGACCTCTCACCGAAGGTACAATACCTCCTTTATCCATAAACATGGTAGGTTCCCCAGCCCAGCTAGAGACCTCTCACCGAAGGTACAATACCTCCTTTATCCATAAACATGGTAGGTTCCCCAGCCCAGCTAGAGACCTCTCACCGAAGGTACAATACCTCCTTTATCCATAAACATGGTAGGTTCCCCAGCCCAGCTAGAGACCTCTCACCGAAGGTACAATACCTCCTTTATCCATAAACATGGTAGGTTCCCCAGCCCAGCTAGAGACCTCTCACCGAAGGTACAATACCTCCTTTATCCATAAACATGGTAGGTTACCCAGCCCAGCTAGAGACCTCTCACCAAGGTACAAGACCTCCTTTATCCATAAACATGGTAGGTTCCCCAGCCCAGCTAGAGACCTCTCACTGAAGATACAATACCTCCTTTATCCATAAACATGGTAGGTTCCCCAGCCCAGCTAGAGACCTCTCACTGAAGGTACAATACCTCCTTTATCCATAAACATGGTAGGTTCCCCAGCCCAGCTAGAGACCTCTCACTGAAGGTACAAGACCTCCTTTATCCATAAACATGGTAGGTTCCCCAGCCCAGCTAGAGACCTCTCACTGAAGGTACAATACCTCCTTTATCCATAAACATGGTAGGTTCCCCAGCCCAGCTAAAGACCTCTCACTGAAGGTACAATACCTCCTTTATCCATAAACATGGTAGGTTCCCCAGCCCAGCTAGAGACCTCTCACTGAAGGTACAATACCTCCTTTATCCATAAACATGGTAGGTTCCCCAGCCCAGCTAGAGACCTCTCACTGAAGGTACAATACCTCCTTTATCCATAAACATGGTAGGTTCCCCAGCCCAGCTAGAGACCTCTCACTGAAGGTACAAGACCTCCTTTATCCATAAACATGGTAGGTTCCCCAGCCCAGCTAGAGACCTCTCACTGAAGGTACAATACCTCATTTATCCATAAACATGGTAGGTTCCCCAGCCCAGCTAGAGACCTCTCACTGAAGATACAATACCTCCTTTATCCATAAACATGGTAGGTTCCCCAGCCCAGCTAGAGACCTCTCACCGAAGGTACAATACCTCCTTTATCCATAAACATGGTAGGTTCCCCAGCCCAGCTAGAGACCTCTCACCGAAGATACAATACCTCCTTTATCCATAAACATGGTAGGTTCCCCAGCCCAGCTAGAGACCTCTCACCGAAGGTACAATACCTCCTTTATCCATAAACATGGTAGGTTCCCCAGCCCAGCTAGAGACCTCTCACCGAAGGTACAATACCTCCTTTATCCATAAACATGGTAGGTTCCCCAGCCCAGCTAGAGACCTCTCACCGAAGGTACAATACCTCCTTTATCCATAAACATGGTAGGTTCCCCAGCCCAGCTAGAGACCTCTCACCGAAGGTACAATACCTCCTTTATCCATAAACATGGTAGGTTCCCCAGCCCAGCTAGAGACCTCTCACCGAAGGTACAATACCTCCTTTATCCATAAACATGGTAGGTTCCCCAGCCCAGCTAGAGACCTCTCACCGAAGGTACAATACCTCATTTATCCATAAACATGGTAGGTTCCCCAGCCCAGCTAGAGACCTCTCACCGAAGGTACAATACCTCCTTTATCCATAAACATGGTAGGTTCCCCAGCCCAGCTAGAGACCTCTCACCGAAGGTACAATACCTCCTTTATCCATAAACATGGTAGGTTCCCCAGCGCAGCTAGAGACCTCTCACCGAAGGTACAATACCTCCTTTATCCATAAACATGGTAGGTTCCCCAGCCCAGCTAGAGACCTCTCACCGAAGGTACAATACCTCCTTTATCCATAAACATGGTAGGTTCCCCAGCCCAGCTAGAGACCTCTCACCGAAGGTACAATACCTCCTTTATCCATAAACATGGTAGGTTCCCCAGCCCAGCTAGAGACCTCTCACTGAAGGTACAAGACCTCCTTTATCCATAAACATGGTAGGTTCCCCAGCCCAGCTAGAGACCTCTCACTGAAGGTACAATACCTCCTTTATCCATAAACATGGTAGGTTCCCCAGCCCAGCTAGAGACCTCTCACTGAAGGTACAATACCTCCTTTATCCATAAACATGGTAGGTTCCCCAGCCCAGCTAGAGACCTCTCACTGAAGGTACAATACCTCCTTTATCCATAAACATGGTAGGTTCCCCAGCCCAGCTAGAGACCTCTCACTGAAGGTACAATACCTCCTTTATCCATAAACATGGTAGGTTCCCCAGCCCAGCTAGAGACCTCTCACTGAAGGTACAAGACCTCCTTTATCCATAAACATGGTAGGTTCCCCAGCCCAGCTAGAGACCTCTCACTGAAGGTACAATACCTCCTTTATCCATAAACATGGTAGGTTCCCCAGCGCAGCTAGAGACCTCTCACTGAAGATACAAGACCTCCTTAATCCATAAACATGGTAGGTTCCCCAGCCCAGCTAGAGACCTCTCACTGAAGGTACAATACCTCCTTTATCCATAAACATGGTAGGTTCCCCAGCCCAGCTAGAGACCTCTCACTGAAGATACAAGACCTCCTTTATCCATAAACATGGTAGGTTCCCCAGCCCAGCTAGAGACCTCTCACTGAAGGTACAATACCTCCTTTATCCATAAACATGGTAGGTTCCCCAGCCCAGCTAGAGACCTCTCACTGAAGGTACAATACCTCATTTATCCATAAACATGGTAGGTTCCCCAGCCCAGCTAGAGACCTCTCACTGAAGGTACAATACCTCCTTTATCCATAAACATGGTAGGTTCCCCAGCCCAGCTAGAGACCTCTCACTGAAGGTACAAGACCTCCTTTATCCATAAACATGGTAGGTTCCCAGCCCAGCTAGAGACCTCTCACTGAAGGTACAATACCTCCTTTATCCATAAACATGGTAGGTTCCCCAGCCCAGCTAGAGACCTCTCACTGAAGGTACAATACCTCCTTTATCCATAAACATGGTAGGTTCCCCAGCCCAGCTAGAGACCTCTCACTGAAGGTACAATACCTCATTTATCCATAAACATGGTAGGTTCCCCAGCCCAGCTAGAGACCTCTCACTGAAGGTACAATACCTCCTTTATCCATAAACATGGTAGGTTCCCCAGCCCAGCTAGAGACCTCTCACTGAAGGTACAAGACCTCCTTTATCCATAAACATGGTAGGTTCCCCAGCCCAGCTAGAGACCTCTCACTGAAGGTACAATACCTCCTTTATCCATAAACATGGTAGGTTCCCCAGCCCAGCTAGAGACCTCTCACTGAAGGTACAATACCTCCTTTATCCATAAACATGGTAGGTTCCCCAGCCCAGCTAGAGACCTCTCACTGAAGGTACAATACCTCCTTTATCCATAAACATGGTAGGTTCCCCAGCCCAGCTAGAGACCTCTCACTGAAGGTACAAGACCTCCTTTATCCATAAACATGGTAGGTTCCCCAGCCCAGCTAGAGACCTCTCACTGAAGGTACAATACCTCCTTTATCCATAAACATGGTAGGTTCCCCAGCGCAGCTAGAGACCTCTCACTGAAGATACAAGACCTCCTTAATCCATAAACATGGTAGGTTCCCCAGCCCAGCTAGAGACCTCTCACTGAAGGTACAATACCTCCTTTATCCATAAACATGGTAGGTTCCCCAGCCCAGCTAGAGACCTCTCACTGAAGATACAAGACCTCCTTTATCCATAAACATGGTAGGTTCCCCAGCCCAGCTAGAGACCTCTCACTGAAGGTACAATACCTCCTTTATCCATAAACATGGTAGGTTCCCCAGCCCAGCTAGAGACCTCTCACTGAAGGTACAATACCTCATTTATCCATAAACATGGTAGGTTCCCCAGCCCAGCTAGAGACCTCTCACTGAAGGTACAATACCTCCTTTATCCATAAACATGGTAGGTTCCCCAGCCCAGCTAGAGACCTCTCACTGAAGGTACAAGACCTCCTTTATCCATAAACATGGTAGGTTCCCCAGCCCAGCTAGAGACCTCTCACTGAAGGTACAATACCTCCTTTATCCATAAACATGGTAGGTTCCCCAGCCCAGCTAGAGACCTCTCACTGAAGGTACAATACCTCCTTTATCCATAAACATGGTAGGTTCCCCAGCCCAGCTAGAGACCTCTCACTGAAGGTACAATACCTCCTTTATCCATAAACATGGTAGGTTCCCCAGCCCAGCTAGAGACCTCTCACTGAAGGTACAAGACCTCCTTTATCCATAAACATGGTAGGTTCCCCAGCCCAGCTAGAGACCTCTCACTGAAGGTACAATACCTCCTTTATCCATAAACATGGTAGGTTCCCCAGCGCAGCTAGAGACCTCTCACTGAAGATACAAGACCTCCTTAATCCATAAACATGGTAGGTTCCCCAGCCCAGCTAGAGACCTCTCACTGAAGGTACAATACCTCCTTTATCCATAAACATGGTAGGTTCCCCAGCCCAGCTAGAGACCTCTCACTGAAGATACAAGACCTCCTTTATCCATAAACATGGTAGGTTCCCCAGCCCAGCTAGAGACCTCTCACTGAAGGTACAATACCTCCTTTATCCATAAACATGGTAGGTTCCCCAGCCCAGCTAGAGACCTCTCACTGAAGGTACAATACCTCATTTATCCATAAACATGGTAGGTTCCCCAGCCCAGCTAGAGACCTCTCACTGAAGGTACAATACCTCCTTTATCCATAAACATGGTAGGTTCCCCAGCCCAGCTAGAGACCTCTCACTGAAGGTACAAGAGACAGTGAGACTGAATATTGTTGCGATCCTCGATAATGAGCCAAGTGGGGTTAACCCTATTGCCGCGATGTTGAGGGTGTTTTGCCTTTTCACTCCAGCGACCTGGGGTTTGGCGTCCCCTGCCCTTCCGTTCGCTACAATATGATAATAATGCATAGCCTGCTAGTAGTCAATTCTGAATGTTTGCACAACGCTGTAGTCACATACAATATTATCCGCCTGTCGCAATTTATATTTGGAAGGAACGCTGTTTCATAACTATTCAAGCAATAGATCATGTATTGGCTACGCTCTTAGAGAGAGAAAAAAAATTTCCCAACAAAGGGTTCTTTGAGGAGCGATCGGGTTCTATGGAAGAATAACTCTTTTTTTTTTTTGGAAGACAAGTGTTCTTTGTAAAGCAAAGGGTTTATTTCTGGGAGAAAGAGGGTTATTTTTTTGAGTTTGAGCAGTAGTGTTTACCTCCCGCGTTTAAACTTTAACATCAGGAGTTGAGTCATCTGATCCGTTTTTTTTAAATAAAGGTGTGAGTGTTTTTTAAAGTGTACCTACATGGGAATATGTTGTGCATGTATCTGGTATTCTCTTAATCATTTTCTGGGATATTTGTTGTTGTTGTTGCAGAGAGTAGGAGATTAGAATGGAATATGAGTGAACCGGTAGTGTATTGTATGGTACACAGCAAATTTGGAAAATAACCTCAAGTGTTATTGTCACGTTGAGTGTGATTGTCATTTTGACTCTGTGTAGAGTAAAACACTGAAAACCCACGCAAATCATTATCATATTTCCCAGCATGATCTACTGCAGTTTGATTTTCAGTATTGTTTGTTTCAATATCTGTGTTTTTTTGCATGTCATGTACATTGATTGGTTGATTTAATCTTATGCTACACAAAGATAAATAACATACATTGTTCTAAACAAATCCAAACTGTTAATAGTTGGACTTATTGCACCTGTTACTGAGATGGTTGTTCCACATTAGATGATTTATGGACAGGTAGACTCATTGGTGAATCTTACCTACACTGGCAGTCATTCTGAATGCAATTGTTGGATATCCTCACTGGCTAGATTCCAATAGGAATTACACATCACTTTGCAAGCCAGCATAATGTGACTTGTGGGCCTGATGTGGCCTGTAAACCGGGAGTTTCCTAACACTACTGTGTTAGGGTATAACTAGGCCCTCAATGAAAGGCCTTATGATAGATGTAATGTATTGTCATAAAGAGTTACATTTTAAAGGCTAGTAAGGTTGGAATATAAGAGAAGCCCACAAAACAAATCATTCAGTCGACATTCATTCCAGCTTTCGACTAGGTTCAGTACACATCAGTGCATTCCTGAGGGCTGGCCCTCAAGTCTCATAGATCAATGCACTGCTCTCTCGTTGTTTATAAAGCCCTCTTGTGCAAACTTCCGCCATACCTTACTTCATTTTTAAATTAGACATACGAGTCACCAGACCCACAGGGATGACTAACTCTGGAGGTCCCTTTAATCTCCACTAAGTTAGGTACAGTTGAAGTTGGAAATTTACATACACTTAGGTTGGTGTCAGTAAAACCTGTTTTTCAACCACTCCACAAATTTCTTGTTAACAAACTGTAGTTTTGGCAAGTCGGTTAGGACATCTACTTTGTGCATGACACAAGTCATTTTTCCAACGATTGTTTACAGACAGATTATTTCACTTATAATTCACTGTATCACAATTCCAGTGGGTCAGAGTCAATTGGAGGTGTACCAAACTTCTGCCCCACTGGGAATGTGATGAAAGAAATAAAAGCTGAAATAAATCATTCTCTCTACTATTATTCTGACATTTCACATTTTTAAAATAAAGTGGTAGAAAATAGAAAGTCCTAACTGACCGAAGACAGGTTTTTTTTTACTAGGATTAAATGTCAGGAATTGTGAGCTGAGTTTAAATGTATTTGGCTACGGTGTATGTAAACTTCCGACTTCCAACTGTAGCTCTGCTTTAAGTGTTCCTGCACCGTGTATGGTGCCTCCGGGGCAGTTCACGTTGTTGATGGAGGACCTCCGTGTTGAGGAATGGGATTCTTCTTAAATAGCTTGTAGTGTTGTATTGCATTTTGTGTTTTGAATGTTGTACATTTTATAAGTTGTGTTCATGCACGGCACACTTGGAAAAATAAGCCTTACTCTCAATGGGACTCGCTGATTTTAAAACAAAGGTTAAATGAAATTAATATGACTACTCCACTGTTGATGATAACATCCACCAGGCCAGGGATGACTTAGTTTCTCTTGAACTTCTTTTTTGGGGGGTGATGGGAGAGGTGTAAGTGATACCATTACCAAGCCTAAATGCACGGATAGTTGTCTATGATGATATCATATCAGGACAGCGAAGATATTGTGTGTATATTCGAGGGTTTCACAAGAGCACCTCCGTTTCTCTTAATTCAACCATGGCTGTGTTGGTATCACTCACCGTTGAGGACACCGTTTTCTCTGCGTTATTTTCCTGATGTCTATCCTCTTCTTTTTCTCTCCATTGTCTCCTTCCTCCTCTCCGCTGCCAGAGAACACAGGATGTTTTCTGAGAATGAAATAAGAAACATTATTTTCCAAGTTCTGTCTGGCTTAGCGTTTGTACATAAACATGGTAAGAGTCTTTCTTCGCTCTCATTATCACTCCTGTCAACTTTAAAGTTTTGTCTTCAGTGTGTCTGGCGGGTTGTAGAGTCTTTATGATCTGGAGATAATTGAACAGGACCTCTGATTATCCCCCTTTTATCCTGAAGTGTGCACTTGTTCGTTCACATTGGATTCGTGTTAAGAAAACGTCCACACTTTGGATAGAATGGGAATAAACTGAATTGGGAAGCAGTGATTTGATATTCAACAGTTCCCTCTCATCAAATGCTCTCATGATAAAAGTGTGTCAATAAGGTTCCGTCTCCCCAGGTTACTTCCACCGTGACATTAAACCAGAGAACCTGCTCTGTATGGGTCCAGAGCTGGTGAAGATAGCTGACTTTGGGTTGGCCAGAGAGATACGCTCCCAGCCTCCCTACACTGAATACGTCTCAACTAGATGGTAAGAGTTTGTACACACCTACTCATTCAAGGGTTTTTCTTTGTTATTTAAATTTGTTTACACTTTTTTTTTTTGGTTACTACATGATTCCATATGTGTTATTTCATAGTTTTGATGTCTTCACTATTATTCTACAATGTAGAAAATAGTACAAATAAAGAAAAAACCCTTGAATGAGTAGGTGTATCCAAACTTTTTGACTGGTACTGTATAGCACGCACTGTGACAGTGGGCTCTGAGTTGTCATCTATTTCAGATCATTTCAGAGCTAGTCCTGTCAGTACAGATACACATGGTGAACCTCTGACCTTCAAGTGGTTTACTTTGTCAGTCAGGCTTTTAAACTCACTAAGGCAGGTGAGGTGGGGCTGAACCTACGTGGTCTATACTGTTGTCTGTCTATAAAGCCATTTGTAACATGCTTTGGTCATTTCACCTGGCATGTGATTTAGAGCTCAGGGATTAAATGATTCTGACTCGTCGCAGGTTAATCCCTTCAGAAAACACAGGACAGGAATAACAACAATGTGTCTGTCTGTATCTGTGTGTCCATACAGTGCAGTATTCAGACCCCTTGACTTTTACCACATTTTGTTACGTTACAGCCTTATTCTAAAATGTATTAAATAGTTTTCCCCCCCTCATCAATCTACACACAATACCCCATAATGCCAAAGCAAAAACAGTTTTTTTAATTTTTTGCAAGTCCGGGGCTCTGGCTGGGCCGCTCAAGGACATTCAGAGGCCCGAAGCCACTCCTGTGTTGTCTTGGCTGTGTGCTTAGGGTTGTTGTCCTGTTGGAAGGTGAACATTCGCCCCAGTCTGAGGTCCTGAGCGCTCTGAAGCAGGTTTTCATCAAGGATCTCTCTGTACTTTGCTCCGTTCATCTTTTAAACGATCCTGACTAGTCTCCCAGTCCCTGCCGCTGAAAAACATCCCCACAGCATGATGCTGCCACCACCATGCTTCACTGTAGGGATGGTGCCAGGTTTCCTCCAGACGTGACGCTTGGCATTCAGGACAAAGAGTTCCAGCTTGATTTTATCAGTCCAGAGAATCTTGTTTCTCGTGGTCTGAGAATCCTTTAGGTGCCTTTTGGCAAACTCCAAGCGGGCTGTGTTGTGCCTTTTACAGAGGAGTGGATTCCGTCTGGCCACTCTACCATAAAGGCCTGATTTGTGGTGTGTTGAAGAGATGGTTGCCCTTTTGGAAGTTTCTCTCATATCCACAGAGGAACTCTGGAGCTCGGTCAGATTGACCATCGGGTTCTTGGTCACTTCCCTGACCAAGGCCCTTCTCCCCTGATCGCTCAGTTTGGCCGGGCGGCCAGCTTTAGGAAGAGTCTTGGTGGTTCCAAACTTTCATTTAAGAATGATGGAGGCCACTGTGTTCTTGGGGACCTTCAATGCTGCAGAAATGTTTTGGTACACTTCCCCAGATCTGTGCCTCGACACAATCCTGTCTCGGAGCTCTACAGACAATTCTTTTGACCTGATGGCTTGGTTTTTGCTCTGACGTGCACTGTCAACTGTGGGACCTTATATAGACAGGTGTGTGCCTTTCCAAATCCATGTCCAATCAATTGAATTTACCACCAGGTGGACTCCAATCAAGTTGTAGAAACATCTCAAGGATGATCAATGGAAACAGGATGCACCTGAGCTCAATGTCGAGTCTCATAGCACAGGGTCTGAATACTGATGTCAATAAGGGATTTCTGTTCTTTATTTTTAATACATTTGCGAACAATTCTAAAAACCTGTTTTCGCTTTGTCATTATCGGGTTTTGTGTGTAGATTTAATGAAGATTTTTTTTATTTATTTAATACTTTTTAGAATAAGGCTGTAACGCGACAAAATGTGTGTGGGGAGGGGTCTGAATACTTTCCCGAATGCGCAGTATGCAAGCGCACGTGTGTGTGTATAGCCTGACAGATCCTCCTCCCCAGGTACCGAGCCCCTGAGGTTCTCCTGAGGTCCCAGTCCTATAGCTCTCCTATAGACATCTGGGCAGTGGGCTGCATCATGGCAGAGCTCTACACACTCAGACCTCTGTTCCCTGGAAACAGCGAGGTGGACGAGATCTTCAAGATCTGCCAGGTGCTGGGCACCATGAAGAAGGTGGGCAAGAATATTAATTCACACACACACACTCGCTGAAGAGATTCAGCGGTCGACGTCTATTTCATTATCATGGCTTTCTATACACGTGTGTGTGAAACTCACTCACTCACCTACTCACTCAATTACTCACCCCCTTATGTCATTGCTGTTGTTGCTGTTACTGTTACTGTTGCTGTTACTGTTGCTGTTACTGTTGTTGCTGTTACTGTTGCTGTTACTGTTACTGTTGCTGTTACTGTTGTTGCTGTTACTGTTACTGTTGCTGTTACTGTTACTGTTACTGTTACTGTTGCTGTTACTGTTGCTGTTACTGTTACTGTTGCTGTTACTGTTGCTGTTGTTGCTGTTACTGTTACTGTTGCTGTTACTGTTGTTGCTGTTACTGTTACTGTTGCTGTTACTGTTGCTGTTACTGTTACTGTTGCTGTTGTTGCTGTTACTGTTACTGTTGCTGTTACTGTTGTTGCTGTTACTGTTGCTGTTGCTGTTGTTGCTGTTACTGTTGCTGTTGCTGTTACTGTTGCTGTTACTGTTGTTGCTGTTACTGTTACTGTTGCTGTTGTTGCTGTTACTGTTGCTGTTACTGCTGTTACTGTTGCTGTTACTGCTGTTACTGTTACTGTTGCTGTTACTGTTGTTACTGTTACTACTGTTACTGTTACTGTTGCTGTTGTTACTGTTACTGTTACTGTTGTTGCTGTTGCTGTTGTTGCTGTTACTGTTGCTGTTGTTGCTGTTACTGTTGCTGTTACTGCAACTGTTGCTGCTGTTGCTGTTGTTGCTGTTACTGTTGCTGTTGCTGTTGTTGCTGTTACTGTTGTTGTTACTGTTGCTGTTACTGTTACTGTTACTGTTGTTGCTGTTACTGTTACTGTTACTGTTGTTACTGTTGCTGTTGCTGTTGCTGTTGTTGCTGTTACTGTTGCTGTTACTGCAACTGTTGTTGTTGTTGTTGTTACTGTTGCTGTTGCTGTTGTTGCTGTTACTGTTGCTGTTGCTGTTACTGCAACTGTTGTTGTTGTTGCTGTTGCTGTTGCTGTTGTTACTGTTACTGTTACTGTTGTTGCTGTTGCTGTTACTGTTGTTGTTGCTGTTGTTGCTGTTACTTTTACTGTTACTGTTGTTGTTGTTGCTGTTGCTGCTGTTGCTGTTACTGTTGTTGTTGCTGTTACTGTTGCTGTTGCTGTTACTGTTACTGTTACTGTTACTGTTGTTGTTGCTGTTGCTGTTGCTGCTGTTACTGTTGATGTTGCTGTTACTGTTGCTGTTGCTGTTGCTGTTACTGTTGTTGTTGTTGCTGTTGCTGTTACTGTTGTTGTTGCTGTTGCTGTTACTGCTGTTGCTGTTACTGTTACTGCTGTTGTTGTTACTGTTGTTGTTGCTGTTGTTGTTACTGTTGTTGTTGTTGTTACTGTTGTTGTTGCTGTTGTTGTTACTGTTGTTGCTGTTGTTACTGTTACTGTTACTGTTACTGCTGTTGTTGTTGTTGCTGTTGTTGTTGCTGCTGTTACTGTTGTTGTTGCTGTTGTTGCTACTGTTACTGTTACTGTTACTGCTGTTGCTGTTGTTGCTGTTACTGTTACTGCTGTTGTTGCTGTTGCTGCTGTTGTTACTGTTGTTACTGTTGTTGTTGCTGTTGTTGCTGCTGTTGTTACTGTTACTGTTACTGCTGTTGCTGTTGTTACTGTTACTGTTACTGCTGTTGTTGCTGTTGCTGCTGTTGTTACTGTTGTTACTGTTGTTGTTGCTGTTGTTACTGTTACTGTTGCTGTTGTTGCTGCTGTTGTTGCTGCTGTTGTTACTGTTGTTGCTGTTGTTACTGTTGTTACTGTTACTGTTACTGCTGTTGTTGTTACTGTTGTTGTTGCTGTTGTTGTTACTGTTGTTGTTGTTGCTGCTGTTGTTGCTGCTGTTGTTGCTGCTGTTGTTGCTGCTGTTGTTGCTGCTTACTCAACTTTCTTTCTCCATCTTCCCATTATCAGATGGACTGGCCCGAGGGCTACAACCTAGCAGCCTCGATGAACTTCCGTTTCCCCCAGTGTGTCCCGACCAGCTTGCGCTTGCTGGTCCCCAACGCCTCCAATGAGGCCCTGGTTCTGATGAGGGACATGCTGCAGTGGGACCCCCAGAAGAGACCCACCGCCGTACAGGTACACATATTAACCCTAACCCCAGAAGAGACCCACCATCAATGAGGATTAATATGCTGATTACTCACTGTGTTCCAGGCTCTGAGGTACCTGTACTTCCAGGTGGGCCAGGCGTTGGGTCCTCCACCTCAGTACCTGGAGGAGCACAAAGCCCAGAGCAGGACCGCAGCAGCTCAGCAGGCCTCCTCCACAGAGTCCAAACCTCTCCCCCTCTGTAAGGCTGACCTCCAGGCCATCTCAGAGCCCCAGCCCCAGCCAACCCACACACAGGGTCAGGGACAGGGCAGGGTCCACCCCCACCAGCCCCTCCAGCAGATCCACCAGCCTCAGCACAACACAGACCATCACAGACACTCCAACACAGACTGGGACGGACACAGCCAGCACCAGTACCAGTACCAGCCATCCCCCCTCAGCCTGGTCAAACACACCCAGCCACAGGTCAGTGGTATAGCCAGCCATCCCCCCTCAGCCTGGTCAAACACACACCCAGCCACAGGTCAGTGGTATAGCCAGCCATCCCCCTCAGCCTGGTCAAACACACCCAGCCACAGGTCAGTGGTATAGCCAGCCATCCCCCTCAGCCTGGTCAAACACACCCAGCCACAGGTCAGTGGTATAGCCAGCCATCTCCCCTCAGCCTGGTCAAACACACCCAGCCACAGGTCAGTGGTATAGCCAGCCATCTCCCCTCAGCCTGGTCAAACACACCCAGCCACAGGTCAGTGGTATAGCCAGCCATCTCCCCTCAGCCTGGTCAAACACACACCCAGCCACAGGTCAGTGGTATAGCCAGCCATCCCCCTCAGCCTGGTCAAACACACACCCAGCCACAGGTCAGTGGTATAGCCAGCCATCCTCCTCAGCCTGGTCAAATACACCCAAATCAAATCGTATTTGCCACATACACATGGTTAGCAGATGTTAATGTGGGTGTAGCGAAATGCTTGTGCTTCTAGTTCTGACCATGCAGTAGTATCTAGCAAGTAATCTAACAAATTCACAACAACTACTACTACAACTATACACACAAGAGTAAATGAATGAATACGAGTATGTACATATAAATATATGGATGAGCGATGGCTGACCGGCGTAGGCAAGATGCAGTAGATGGTATAGAGTACAGTATATACATATGAGATGAGTAATGTAGGATATGTAAACACTATATAAATGGCATCGTTTAAAGTGGCTAGTGATACATTTATTTAATCAAATTTTTTATTATTAAAGTGGCTAGAGATTTGAGTCGATGGCCGAACGGCATAGGCAAGATTCAGTAGATGGTATAGAGTACAGTGTATACATTTGATATGAGTAATGTCGGATATGTAAACATTATATACACAATTGTTTAAAGTGGCTAGTGATACATTTGTTACATCCAATTCCTATTATTTAAAGTGGCTAGAGATTTAAGTCAGTATGTTGGCAGCAGCCACTCAATGTTAGTGATGGCTGTTTAACAGTCTGATGGCCTTGAGATAGAAGCTGTTTTTCAGTCTCTCGGTCCCAGCTTTGATGCACCTGTACTGACCTCGCCTTCTGGATGATAGCGGTGAACAGGCAGTGGCTCGGGTGGTTGTTGTCCTTGATGATCTTTTTGGCCTTCCTGTGACATCGGGTGGTGTAGGTGTCCTGGAGGGCAGGTAGTTTACCCCCGGTGATGCGTTGTGCAGTCCTCACTACCCTCTGGAGAGCCTTACGGTTGTAGGCGGAGCAGTTGCCGTACCAGGCGGTGATACAGCCCGACAGGATGCTCTCGATTGTGCATCTGTAGAAGTTTGTGAGTGTTTTTGGTGACAAGCCGAATTTCTTCAGCCTCATGAGGTTGAAGAGGCGCTGTTGCGCCTTCTTCACCACGCTGTCTGTGTGGGTGGACCAATTCAGTTTGTCCGTGATGTGTACGCCGAGGAACTTAACATTCCACCCTCCACTACTGTCCCGTTGATGTGGATAGGGGGGTGCTCCCTCTGCTGTTTCCTGAAGTCCACAATCATGTCTTTTGTTTTGTTGACGTTGAGTGAGAGGTTATTTTCCTGACACCACACTCCGAGGGCCCTCACCTCCTCCCTGTAGGCCGTCTCGTCGTTGTTGGTAATCAAGCCTACCACTGTAGTGTCGTCAGCAAACTTGATGATTGAGTTGGATGCGTGCTTGGCCACGCAGTCATGGGTGAACAGGGAGTACAGGAGAGGGCTGAGGACACACCCTTGTGGGGCCCCAGTGTTGAGGATCAGCGGGGTGGAGATGTTGTTTCCTACCCTCACCACCTGGGGCCGGCCCGTCAGGAAGTCCAGGACCCAGTTGCACAGGGCTGGGTCGAGACCTAGGGTCTCGAGCTTAATGACGAGCTTGGAGGGTACTATGGTGTTAAATGCTGAGCTGTAGTCGATGGAACAGCATTCTTACATAAGTATTCCTCTTGTCCAGATGGGTTAGGGCAGTAGGTTAGTGGTTTATCCAGCCATCCCCCCTCAGCCTGGTCAAACACCTAAAGGACTTGTATGTAAATGGGATAGTACTGTATTGTATACAACAGGCTGGGATATACTTTAAAGTCAATAGCTTCATGTATCCGATAGAAACACACTGTCAATGTAAAGAGATTACGTGTCGCTAAACATTATATACTGTCAGTCTATCAATTTATGTCGTCTCAAATGGGGGTTATTATTCACTGAACAAAAATATAAACGCAACATGTCAAGTGTTGGTCCCATGTTTAATGAGCTGAAATAAATGATCCCAGAAATGTTCCATACACACAAAAAGCTTATTTCTCTCAAATTTTGTGCACAAATTTGTTTCCATCCCTGTTAGTGAGCATTTCTCCTTTGTCAAGATAATCCATCCACCTGACAGGTGTGGCATATCAACATGCTGATTAAAATGTATGATCATTACACAGGTGCACCTTGTGCTGGGGATAATAAAAAGGCCACTCTAAAATGTGCAGTTTTGTCACAACACAATGCTACAAATGTCTCATGTTTTGAGGGAACGTGCATGCTGACTGCAGGAATGTCCACCAGAGCTGTTGCCAGATAATTAAATGTTCATTTCTTAACCATAAGCCGCCTCCAACGTCGTTTTAGAGAATTTGGTAGTACGTCCAACCGGACTCACAACCGCAGACCCAAGTGTATGGCGTCATATGGGTGAGCGATTTGCTGACGTCAATGTTGTGAACAGAGTGCCTCTTGGTGGGGTTATGGTATGGGGCAGGCATAAGTTACGGACAATGAACACAATTGCATTTAATTTATGGTAATTTGAGACATCGTGACAAGATCCTGAGGCGCATTGTCGTGTCGCCATCACCTCATGTTTCAGCATGATAATGCACAGCCCCATGTCGCAAGGATCTGTAGACAATTCCTGGAAGATGAAAATGTCCCAGTTCTTCCATGGCCTGCATACTCACCAGATATGTCACCCATTGAGCATGTTTGGGATGCTCTGGATTGAAGTGTACAACAGCGTGTTCCAGTTCCCGCCAGTATCCAGCAACTTTGCACAGCCATTGTAGAGGAGTGGGACAACGTTCCGCAGGCCACAATCAACAGCCTGATCAACTCTATGTGAAGGAGATGTGTCGAGCTGCATGAGGCAAATGGTGGTCATACCAGATACTGACTGGTTTTCTGATCCACATCCTTACCTTATTGTTAAGGTATCTGTGTTCCCAGTCATGTGAAATCCATAGATTAGGGCAGAATTAATTTATTTCAATTGTCGGATTTCCTTACATGAACTGTAAATCAGTAAAATATTTGATAGTTGACAATACAAAATACAGATAAAAAAAAAAAAAACACATTGTGGACCACTCAAAGATGAATGAGACACTAAAAGCAGTCCTAGTCAAACATGGTACAGTATTTTATTTGGAGACCTCTATAACACATGACATCATTATCATGTAATATTTGATGTGGAACTTGTCCAACAGAAAGCCACTCCAGCGGGGTGTGAGAACACCGCGTCAGGGTTCAGGAGCGGTAGGAGGCGGTGGGGACAGACATCTGGGAAGGCAGCAGAAACCTGGGACGAGGTGGATGACTCTGACCTGGGCATCTCCTTCTCCAAGAAACCCAGCATCGCATCTCTCAGGGACAAACACCTGGACAACGACAACTACCGGTAGGTCCTTCTGCTTCTTCCTCTCGTCAGGCCTGGCTAGGGACTAGGTCCTTCTGCTTCTTCCTCTCGTCAGGCCTGGCTAGGGACTAGGTCCTTCTGCTTCTTCCTCTCGTCAGGCCTGGTTAGGGACTAGGTCCTTCTGCTCCTTCCTCTCGTCAGGCCTGGCTAGGGACTAGGTCCTTCTGCTTCTTCCTCTCGTCAGGCCTGGTTAGGGACTAGGTCCTTCTGCTTCTTCCTCTCGTCAGGCCTGGCTAGGGACTAGGTCCTTCTGCTTCTTCCTCTCGTCAGGCCTGGTTAGGGACTAGGTCCTTCTGCTTCTTCCTCTCGTCAGGCCTGGTTAGGGACTAGGTCCTTCTGCTTCTTCCTCTCGTCAGGCCTGGTTAGGGACTAGGTCCTTCTGCTCCTTCCTCTCGTCAGGCCTGGCTAGGGACTAGGTCCTTCTGCTTCTTCCTCTCGTCAGGCCTGGCTAGGGACTAGGTCTTTCTGCTTCTTCCTCTCGTCATGCCTGGCTAGGGACTAGGTCCTTCTGCTCCTTCCTCTCGTCAGGCCTGGCTAGGGACTAGGTCTAGTTTTCTAGGCAGATTACATGGTCAGGACAAACATAGTTGCAGACAAGACCTTGGTCTCAATAAGATTCCCAGCAACAGAATAGTTAAATATGCTGTTTTTCCTAGTGTGGTCACGAAAACTCCTGGTTCCTAGACATGATACATTCTTGTCTTAGAAAATTACACCCACTTATACAGTATTTCCAAATGCAGTTTTATATTGATTCATGTATTGTTTGATTGTGTGTAGGTTTGCAGAGCCCAAGTCCAACACGTCATCAGTGAAGCAGCATTACCTGCACCAGTCCAGATACCTCCCTGGTAAAGTCCTGTGGTACTGAAACCTGTAGGGTCCAGATACCTCCCTGGTAAAGTCCTGTGGTACTGAAACCTGTAGGGTCCAGATACCTCCCTGGTAAAGTCCTGTTGAACTGAAACCTGTAGGGTCCAGAGACCTCCCTGGTAAAGTCCTGTTGAACTGAAACCTGTAGGGTTCAGATACCTCCCTGGTAAAGTCCTGTGGTACTGAAACCTGTAGGGTCCAGAGACCTCCCTGGTAAAGTCCTGTGGTACTGAAACCTGTAGGGTCCAGAGACCTCCCTGGTAAAGTCCTGTGGTACTGAAACCTGTAGGGTCCAGAGACCTCCCTGGTAAAGTCCTGTTGAACTGAAACCTGTAGGGTCCAGAGACCTCCCTGGTAAAGTCCTGTGGTACTGAAACCTGTAGGGTCCAGATACCTCCCTGGTAAAGTCCTGTTGAACTGAAACCTGTAGGGTCCAGAGACCTCCCTGGTAAAGTCCTGTTGAACTGAAACCTGTAGGATTCAGATACCTCCCTGGTAAAGTCCTGTTGAACTGAAACCTGTAGGGTCCAGAGACCTCCCTGGTAAAGTCCTGTGGTACTGAAACCTGTAGGGTCCAGATACCTCCCTGGTAAAGTCCTGTGGTACTGAAACCTGTAGGGTCCAGATACCTCCCTGGTAAAGTCCTGTTGAACTGAAACCTGTAGGGTCCAGAGACCTCCCTGGTAAAGTCCTGTTGTACTGAAACCTGTAGGGTCCAGAGACCTCCCTGGTAAAGTCCTGTTGAACTGAAACCTGTAGGGTTCAGATACCTCCCTGGTAAAGTCCTGTTGAACTGAAACCTGTAGGGTTCAGATACCTCCCTGGTAAAGTCCTGTTGAACTGAAACCTGTAGGGTTCAGATACCTCCAAGGGAAAGTCCTGGGGTACAGGTCTGAATACTTTCCGAATGCACTGTAGATAAATCTGTTACCTGTTCTGTGCTCAACCAAGTCTCTCCCTCTCTGTCCCCTCTCTCCCTCTCTGTCCCCTCTCTGTCCCCTCTCTGTCCCCTCTCTCCCCCTGTCCCCTCTGTCTGTTCCAGGCGTGAACCCTAAGACCAACAACAGCAGCTTTCTGACAAGCCAGCAGCAGCCTGGAAGGAGTGTGTGGGCCAACTCCTCTTTAACCAGGGCACAGGGAGCACGACTGCCACTTACTAAAGGTAAGAATAATTCACATGACTGATTATTCCTTTATTACACATATACAGTACAGTCAAATCCCATTCATGTCCATCTTTATTGTCCCAGTAGAGACATTCATTGTACAGCCAGGAGTATACGTGTACAGCATATAGTTACACTTGACGTACTGTACATTAGGGTGTCCAATTAAAAACACTTCTTCTGACCAATGTCTCTATCCATAACCCATTCAAAAGATAGTTTTTTTTACCCTTGTAGGATGGCCAGAATTAGGGTGACTAAATCAATGAAGGCTAGAGAAGAAGTGGTCAAAAATCTGGACAATTACACCGCTCCTTTATTCATGACATCAGGAGAAAGTATAAAATCCTTCACTCCAGCAGGAGTTTAAATGTCTGTCCCAGATAGCGGTAGGGGGTTCCAATGTCTGGCCCAGATAGCGGTAGGGGGTTCCAATGTCTGGCCCAGATAGAGGTAGGGGGTTCCAATGTCTGGCCCAGATAGAGGTAGGGGGTTCCAATGTCTGGCCCAGATAGAGGTAGGGGGTTCCAATGTCTGGCCCAGATAGAGGTAGGGGTTCCAATGTCTGGCCCAGATAGAGGTAGGGGGTTCCAATGTCTGGCCCAGATAGAGGTAGGGGGTTCCAATGTCTGGCCCAGATAGAGGTAGGGGGTTCCAATGTCTGTCCCAGATAGAGGTAGAGGGTTCCAATGTCTGTCCCAGATAGAGGTAGAGGGTTCCAATGTCTGTCCCAGATAGAGGTAGGGGGTTCCAATGTCTGTCCCAGATAGAGGTAGGGGGTTCCAATGTCTGTCCCAGATAGAGGTAGGGGTTCCAATGTCTGTCCCAGATAGAGGTAGAGGGTTCCAATGTCTGTCCCAGATAGAGGTAGAGGGTTCCAATGTCTGTCCCAGATAGAGGTAGGGGGTTCCAATGTCTGTCCCAGATAGAGGTAGGGGTTCCAATGTCTGTCCCAGATAGAGGTAGGGGTTCCAATGTCTGTCCCAGATAGAGGTAGGGGGTTCCAATGTCTGTCCCAGATAGAGGTAGGGGGTTCCAATGTCTGGCCCAGATAGAGGTAGGGGGTTCCAATGTCTGGCCCAGATAGCGGTAGGGGTTCCAATGTCTGTCCCAGATAGAGGTAGGGGTTCCAATGTCTGGCCCAGATAGAGGTAGGGGTTCCAATGTCTGTGCCAGATAGCGGTAGGGGGTTCCAATGTCTGTCCCAGATAGCGGTAGGGGGTTCAAATGTCAAATAAAAATAAAATGTTATTTGTCACATACACGTGGTTAGCAGATGTTAATGCGAGTGTAGCGAAATGCTTGTGCTTTTAGTTCCGACCATGCAGTAATATCTAACAAGTAATCTAACAATTTCACAACAACTACCTTATACACACAAGTGTAAAGGAATGAAGAATATGCACATATAAATATATGGACGAGCGATGGCCGTGCGGCATAGGCAAGATGCAGTAGATGGTATGGAGTACAGTATATACTGTACAGTCGTGGCCAAAAGTTGAGAATGACACAAATATAAATTTAAGTCTGCTGTCTCAGTTTGTATGATGGCAATTTGCATATACTCCAGAATGTCATGAAGAGTGATCAGATGAATTGAAAAGTCCCGCTTTGCCATGCAAATGAACTGAATCCCCAAAAACATTTCCACTGCATTTAAGCCCTGCCACAAAAGGACCAGCTGACATCATGTCAGTGATTCTCTCGTTAACACAGGTGTGAGTGTTGACGAGGACAAGGCTGGAGATCACTCTGTCATGTTGATTGAGTTCGAATAACAGACTGGAAGCTTCAAAAGGAGGGTGGTGCTTGGAATCATTCTTCTTACTCGGTCAACCATGGTTACCTGCAAGGAAACACGTGCCGTCATCATTGCTTTGCACAAAAAGGGCTTCACAGGCAAGGATATTGCAGCCAGTAAGATTGCACCTAAATCAACCATTTATCGGATCATCAAGAATTTCAAGGAGAGCGGTTCAATTGTTGTGAAGAAGGCTTCAGGGCGCCCAAGAAAGTCCAGCAAGCACCAGGACCGTCTGCTAAAGTTGATTCAGCTGCGGGATCGGGGCACCACCAGTACAGAGCTTGCTCAGGAATGGGAGCAGGCAAGTGTGAGTGCATCTGCACGCACAGTGAGGCAAAGACTTTGAGGATGGCCTGGTGTCAAGAACGGCAAAAAAAAGAAGCCACTTCTCTCCAGGAAAAACATCAGGGACAGACTGATATTCTGCAAAAGGTACAGAGATTGGACTGTTGAGGACCGGGGTAAAGTCATTTTCTCTGATGAATCCCCTTTCCGATTGTTTGGGGCATCCGGAAAAAAGCTTGTCCGGAGAAGACAAGGTGAGCGCTACCATCAGTCCTGTGTCATGCCAACAGTAAAGCATCCTGAGACCATTCATGTGTGGGGTTGCTTCTCAGCCAAGGGAGTGGGCTCACTCACAATTTTGCCTAAGAACACAGCCATGAATAAAGAATGGTACCAACACATCCTCCGAGAGCAACTTCCCCCAACCATCCAGGAACAGTTTGGTGACGAACAATGCCTTTTCCAGCATGATGGAGCACCTTGCCATAAGGCAAAACTAAGTGGCTCAGGGAATAAAACATCTATATTTTGGGTCCATGGCCAGGAAAATCCCCAGACCTTAATCCCATTGAGAACTTGTGGTCAATCCTCAAGAGGCAGGTGGACAAACAAAAACCCACAAATTCTGACAAACTCCAAGCATTGATTATGCAAGAATGGGCTGCCATCAGTCAGGATGTGGCCCAGAAGTTAATTGACAGCACGCCAGGGCGGATTGCAGAGGTCTTGAAAAAGAAGGGTCAACACTGCAAATATTGACTCTTTGCATCAACTTCATGTAATTGTCAATAAAAGCCTTTGCCACTTATGAAATGCTTGTTATTATACTTCAGTATTCCATAGTAACATCTGACAAAAATATCTAAAGACACTGAAGCAGCAAACTTTGTGGAAATTAATATTTGTCATTCTCAAAACTTTTGGCCACGTGATGAGATGAGTAATGTAGGGTATGTAAACATTTATATAAAGTGGCATTGTTTAAAGTGACTAGTGATACATTTATTACATCCAGATAGCAGTAGGAGATCAAATGTCTGTCCCAGATAGCAGTAGGAGATATATACAGGGGGTACCGGTACATAGTCAATGTATGGGAGCACCGGTTAGTCGAGGTAATTGAGGTAATATGTACATGTAGCTAGAGTTATTATTATGCATAGATAATAAACAGAGAGTAGCAGCGGTGTAAAAGAGGAGGGAGGGGGGGGGCAATGTAAATAGTCTGGGTAGCCATTGGACTAGATGTTCAGGAGTCTTATGGCTTGGGGGGGAGAAGCTGTTTAGAAGCCTCTTGGACCTAGACTTGGCGCTCTGGTACCGCTGGCCATGCAGTAGCAGAGAGAACAGTCTATAACTAAGGTGGCTGCAGTCTTTGACAATTTTTAGGGCCTTCTTCTGACACCGCCTGGTATAGAGGTCCTGGATGGCAATAAGCTTGGCCGCAGTGATGTACTGGGCCGTACGCACTACCCTCTGTAGTGCGTATAGACTATTTAGTGGGTAGTAATCTCGGGTAGACTATTTAGTGGGTAGTAATCTTGTATAGACTATTTAGTGGGTAGTAATCTCGTATAGACTATTTAGTGGGTAGTAATCTCGGGTAGACTATTTAGTGGGTAGTAATCTCATATAGACTATTTAGTGGGTAGTAATCTTGTATAGACTATTTAGTGGGTAGTAATCTTGTATAGACTATTTAGTGGGTAGTAATCTCGTATAGACTATTTAGTGGGTAGTAATCTCGTATAGACTATTTAGTGGGTAGTAATCTCGTATAGACTATTTAGTGGGTAGTAATCTCGTATAGACTATTTAGTGGGTAGTAATCTCGTATAGACTATTTAGTGGGTAGTAATCTCGTATAGACTATTTAGTGAATAGTTCATATTTTGTGGACAGACATAGTTTACGTGAGATTTTAGTTCTGCTTGTCGATTTAGTGAATAGTAGTCTCATGTAGACTATATAGATTAGTGAATAGTAGTCTCATGTAGACGATATAGATTAGTGAATAGTTAGTCTCATAGACTATTTAGTGAATAGTAGTCTCTGAATTGAGACATATAGGAATAGCTAACTGTAATATTCTTGCTGTTTGGTTTATTGATGTAGCAGAGTTAAAGTGTTATTTATTTCCAGGTAACTTCCTGAGTAACGCCTACAACCCTGGCAGCAGCGGCAGCACATCATCGTTTCAGAAGGAGATGGGATCAGGTGGACACAGGACCCGCCACTTAGCAACCACAGGAGCAAACTCTGCTAGTAAGTCTCATCACAACAGACAACACACACACACACACACACACACACCATAGTCATTCACCTTTTCAGATGGTTTCTGTGCCATTTATTTACAGTATTCAATTAAAAAAACATCTCTTATCTTCCTGTCTTTCTGAACTCTTTTCCTAGTTGACCCATCTTCTGCTGCTGACCTTAGAATTGAATCAAAACACAAACCGTCCAAGTTTAAACACTCTTCCAATAAACTGACTGGCTCTAATGAAGGTAAATATTATGGACCTATAGTCAACGTGGACACAATTTCTCTTCATGCGACTCCATGCAGCCAATGGCAATGTCCACTTTAGGTATAATGCCGAGATCCACTTGTGAATTTAACAGCTCTAAAACGCAGCTCCACCGCCAAAACAACCAGTACGCAACTCCATCTGCTGGCATCCTCATACTATACTAGACACTAGAATGAGACTCTTGGGTTGTGTTGAGACAGAACGAGACTCTTGGATTGTGTTGAGGAGACAGAACGAGACTCTTGGATTGTGTTGAGGAGGGCACTGAACACTGCAGACAGAACGAGACTCTTGGGTTGTGTTGAGGAGACAGAACGAGACTCTTGGGTTGTGTTGAGGAGACAGAACGAGACTCTTGGGTTGTGTTGAGGAGACAGAACGAGACTCTTGGGTGTGTTGAGGGCACTGAACGTTTCATGAATAGAGCTGACATGATTCCTTACTATACATTCAATAGAGACATCTCTGTTCCACCTAATATATTTCTATCTGAACGTTCCACAACGATGTACCCTTCCGAACAGAGCTTCCCGTTGTAACTTCTCCACTTTGATCTGACAGAGTACGAGGGATGGAAGCCCAACTCCACGAAGCCTCAGATCCCTGGATCTGCTAGCCTCAACCGCAACAGTGGAGGGAAGAGCACCTTGTCCAGACCTACTCCTATCCATCCTGTACATGGACGGGTGGACTGGGCCACCAAGTACGGAGGAGGCCACCAGTAGCACAACCCACTGTAGCCATATGACTGAGAAGAGTACCCATTGACCCCACTGTAGCCATATGACTGAGAAGAGTACCCATTGACTCCACTGTAGCCATATGACTGAGAAGAGTACCCATTGATCCCTCTGTAGCCATGTGACTGAGAAGAGTACCCATTGACTCCACTGTAGCCATATGACTGAGAAGAGTACCCATTGACCCCACTGTAGCCATATGACTGAGAAGAGTACCCATTGATCCCTCTGTAGCCATATGACTGAGAAGAGTACCCATTGATCCCACTGTAGCCATATGACTGAGAAGAGTACCCATTGACCCCACTGTAGCCATGTGACTGAGAAGAGTACCCATATGACTGAGAAGAGTACCCATTGACCCCACTGTAGCCATATGACTGAGAAGAGTACCCATTGACTCCACTGTAGCCATATGACTGAGAAGAGTACCCATTGACCCCACTGTAGCCATATGACTGAGAAGAGTACCCATTGACCCCACTGTAGCCATATGACTGAGAAGAGTACCCATTGACCCCACTGTAGCCATATGACTGAGAAGAGTACCCATTGACCCCACTGTAGCCATATGACCGAGAAGAGTACCCATTGACTCCACTGTAGCCATATGACTGAGAAGAGTACCCATTGACCCCACTGTAGCCATATGACTGAGAAGAGTACCCATTGACCCCACTGTAGCCATATGACCGAGAAGAGTACCCATTGACTCCACTGTAGCCATATGACTGAGAAGAGTACCCATTGACCCCACTGTAGCCATATGACTGAGAAGAGTACCCATTGACCCCTCTGTAGCCATATGACTGAGAAGAGTACCCATTGACTCCACTGTAGCCATATGACTGAGAAGAGTACCCATTGACCCCACTGTAGCCATATGACTGAGAAGAGTACCCATTGACCCCTCTGTAGCCATATGACTGAGAAGAGTACCCATTGACTCCACTGTAGCCATATGACTGAGAAGAGTACCCATTGACGGTGGAATTTAAATGGAACTGGCTCCAACCCTGGTGGGTATTAGAACAGTCAGAACTGTTTTCCCCCTATTGAGAATCAACTGCGAGGAAGAATTCAATTTCCCGCAGAGCACTTTGAGCGCAGGGGGCACTCCGGCTAGAGAGAAGGGTCTATTTCCTGGCAGTGTATGTACACACAGCATCGTTCTAGTCTGAGACCCTGTCCTAAATGGTACCCTTTTCCCTATAGGGCTCTGGCCATAGGTAGTAGACTGTAAAAGGGGTCAATTTGGGACTACACGATGTGATGTCAACTGTTGTCACGTAGCTAGCTAGCATCGTTCCAGTCAGTGTAGTGTACAATATTTCAGCATTACGTGTTCGTTATTATTTTTCTAGATTTAGTGAGAGTTGACTAAAATAAAAAGGTCTTATTTTACTACTAAAGCAGCCAATGAGTTCAAGTTATCCATACTTAATTTCTGTAAGGTAACATTTGTCTGTATTTTCAAATATATGTTTTATTCATAAAAAGTACCCCAAAAAAAAGCTTGGTCTGGACATTTCTTGAGAACATCTTTGATAAAGTCCTTATCAGTGTGTTGTTCTTGTTGAATACTTTTCAGTGTCATTGTATGAGGAGAAAAACCTGTTGTTTTGCATATTCCCTATTTGATTTTGATTTATAGTCATGTGTATTTTTTTTTTATGTGTAATCTTTCTAAATGAATAACTATTTAAAATGTAGTACATTGACAAAGAACAACGGTGAAGCATTCCCTGGACACACACTTCAACTTAGACAAACATGGATATTTTCATACATGATATGCTTGTCTAGAAAGGTTTCAATTGTCAGTGTTTCTTTACATCAATGTCAATTCTGGCATCAAATTACTGTGTATATAAAATACATAAACAGTGAAATTCCTAGATTGTAACCCCATTTATGAGTCATGTGAGTTGTGTTAAGATGGCGCCAGAGAAGAAGGCTGACGTTTTACGTGTCACCAACCAATTTTTTTTTTTTTTTGTCTTCGTTTCTTTGCGTTTAACTTTTTTTAAACGTGACCAAAAAATAACTTCTGGACATCAGGACTGCGATTACTCACCACGGACTGGCAGAATCCTTTTTTTCCTTCAACGAGTCTGACGCGAACTGCTTTCTCGGGAACAGGCCCAGATCCCTGTGATCTGCGTGAAGAGGAGGCGGAGAAAAAGGGCCCGGAGGGCGGGGCTGCCTTCTGAGAATTCGTAGGCGATCGAATAAACCCCCACTGCCTTCCATTCTGCTAGCAAACGTGCAATCTTCTGAAAATGACCTACGCAGAAGATAACTACCAACTGGACATTCAAAACTGTAATATCTTATGCTTCACGGAGTTGTGGCTGAACGACGACAGTATCAACATACAGCTGCCTGGTTATACGTGGTACCGGCAGGATAGAACAGCGGCGTCTGGTAAGACAAGGGGCGGCGGTCTATGTATTTGTGTAAACAACAGCTGGTGCACGATATCTAAGGAAGTCTCAAGGTTTTGCTCGCCTGAGGTAGAGTATCTCATGATAAGCTTTAGACCACACTATCTACCTAGAGAGTTTATTTTTTTTCGTAGCTGTCTACATACCACCACAGACTGATGCTGGCACTAAGACAGCATTGAATGAGCTGTATTCCGCCATAAGCAAACAAGAAAACGGTCACCCAGAGGTGGCGCACCTAGTAGCCGGGGACTTTAATGCAGGGAAACTTTAATCCGTTTTACCAAACTTCTATCAGCATGTTAAATGTGCAACCAGAGAGGGAAAAAATTCTAGACCACCTTTACTCCACACACAGAGACGCATACAAAGCTCTCCCTCGCCCTCCATTTGGCAAATCTGGCCATAATTCTATCCTCCTGATTCCTGCTTACAGGCAAAAATTAAAGCAGGAAGCACCAGTGACTAGATCAATAAAAAAGTGGTCAGATGAAGCAGATGCTAAGCTACAGGACTGTTTTTCTAGCACAGACTGGAATATGTTCCAGGATTCCTCCGATGGCATTGAGGAATACACCACATCAGTCATTGGCTTCATCAATAAGTACATCGATGACGTCGTCCCCACAGTGACCGTACGTACATACCCCAACCAGAAGCCATGGATTACAGGCAACATCGGCACTGAGCTAACGGCTAGAGCTGCCGCTTTCAAGGAGCGGGACTCTAACCGGGAAGCTGATAAGAAATCCCGCTATGCCCTCCGACAAACCATCAAACAGTCCCGTATTGAGGCTTTGCCTAAGATCGAATCGTACTACACCAGGTCTGACGCTCATCGGATGTGGCAGGGCTTGCAAACCATTACAGACTACAAAGGGAAGCACAGCCGAGAGCTGCCCAGTGACACGAGCCTACCAGACGAGCTAAACTACTTCTATGCTCGCTTCGAGGCAAATAACACTAAAACATACATGAGAGCACCAGCTGTTCCGGAAGACTGTGTGATCACGCTCTCCACAGCCGATGTGAGTAAGACCTTTAAACAGGTCGACATTCACAAGGCCGCAGGGCCAGACGCTGACCAACTGGCAAGTGTCTTCACTGACATTTTCAACCTCTCCCTGTCCGAGTCTGTAATACCAACATGTTTTAAGCAGACCACCATAGTCCCTGTGCCCAAGAACACAAAGGTAACCTGCCTAAATGACTACTGACTCGTAGCACTCACGTCTATAGCCATGAACTGCTTTGAAAGCCTGGCCATGGCTCACATCAACACCATTATCCCAGAAACCCTAGACCCAATCCAATTTGCATACCGCCCCAACAGATCCACAGATGATGCAATCTCTATTGCACTCCACACTGCCCTTTCCCACCTGGACAAAAGGAACATTTATGGGAGATTGCTTTTCATTGACTACAGCACAGCGTTCAACACCATAGTGCCCTCAAAGCTCATCACTAAGCTAAGGACCCTGGGACTAAACATCTTCCTCTGCAACTGGATCCTGGACTTTCTGACGGGCCGTCCCCAGGTGGTAAGGGTAGGTAACAACAAATCCACCACGCTGATCCTCAACACAGGGGCCCCTCAGGGGTGCGTACTCAGTCCCCTCCTGTACACCCTGTTCACTCATGACTGCACGACCAGGTAAGACTCAAACACCATCATTAAGTTTGCCGATGACACAACAGTGGTAGGCCTGATCACCGACAACAACGAAACAGCCTATAGGGATGAGGTCAGAGACCTGGCCGTGTGGTGCCAGGACAACAACCTCTCCCTCAATGTGATCAAGACAATGGAAATTGTGGACCACAGGAAAAAGAGGACCGAGCACGCCCCCATTCTCATCGATGGGGCTGTAGTGGAGCAGGTTGAGAGCTTCAAGTTCCTTGGTGTCCAGATCAACAAACTAACATGGTCCAAGCACACCAAGACAGTCGTGAAGAGGACACAACAAAACCTATTCCCCCTCAGGAGACTGAAAGGATTTGGCAGATCCTCAAAAGGTTCTACAGCTGCACCATCGAGAGCATTCTGACTGGTTGCATCACTGCCTGGTATGGAACTGCTCGGCCTCTGACTGCAAGGCACTACAGAGGGTAGTGCGTACGGCCCAGTACATCACTGTGGCCAAGCTTCCGGCCATCCAGGACCTCTATACCAGGCAGTGTCAGAGGAAGGCCCTAAAAATGGTCAAAGACTCCAGCCACCCTAGTCATAGACTGTTCTCTCTGATACCGCACGGCAAGCGGTACCGGAGCGCCAAGTCTAGGTCCAAGAGGCTTCTAAACAGCTTCTACCCCCAAGCTATAAGACTCCTGAACATCTAATCAAATGGCTACCCAGACTATTTGCATTTGGCCTTTCTAGGGAGTTTTTCCTAGCCACCGTGCTTTTACACCCGCATTGCTTGCTGTTTAGGGTTTTAGGCTGGGTTTCTGTACAGCACTCTGTGACATCAGCTGATGTAAGAAGGGCTTTATCAATACATTTGATTTGATTTCTCAATAACAACTGCGACCTGGCCAAGATAAAGCAAAGGAGTGCGACACAAACAATAACAGAGTTACACATGGGATAAACAAACGTACAGTCAATAACACAATAGAAAAATCTATATACAGTGTGTGCAAATGTATAAGATTAGGGAGGTAGGCAATAAATAGGCCATAGATGCGAAATAATAACAATTTAGCAATTAAACACTGGAGTGATAGATGTGCAGAAGATGAATGTGCAAGTAGAGATACTGGGGTGCAAAAGAGCAAAAAGATAAATAACAATATGGGGATGAGGTAGTTGGGGGTGCTATTTACAGATTCACTGTACCTGTACATAGCCATCGGTAAGCTGCTCTGACAGTTGATGCTTAAAGTTAGTGAGGGAGATATAAGACTCCAGCTTCATTGATTTTTGCAATTTGTTCCAGTCATTGGCAGCAGAGAACTGGAAGGAAAGGCAGCCAAAGGAGGTGGTGGCTTTGGGGGTGACCAGTGAAATATACCTGCTGGAGCGCGTGCTACGGGTGGGTGTTGCTATGGTGTTGCTATGGTGACCAGTGAGCTGAGATAAGGCTAAGTCTTATAGATGACCTGGAGCCAGTGGGTTTGGCGACGGATATGTAGTGAGGGCCAGCCAACGAGAGCGTACAGGTCGCAGTGGTGGGTAGTATATGGGGCTTTGGTGACAAAACGGATGGCACTGTGATAGACTGCATCCAATTTGCTGAGTAGAGTGTTAGAGGCTATTTTGTAAATGACATCGCCAAAGTCAAGGATCGGTAGGATAGTCAGTTTTACGAGGGTATGTTTGGCAGCATGAGTGATGGAGGCTTTGTTGCGAAATAGAAGCCGGTTCTAGATTTAATTTTGGATTGGAGATGCTTCATGTGAGTCTGGAAGGAGAGTTGACAGTCTAACCAGACACCTAGGTATTTGTAGATGTCAGCACTGTCCAGGGTAGTGATGCTAGTCGGTCGGGCGCGTGCAGGCAGCAATCGGTCGAAGAGCATGCATTTAGTTTTACTAGTGTTTAAGAGCAGTTGGAGGCCCCGGAAGGAGAGTTGTATGGCATTGAAGCTCGTTTGGAGGTTAGTTAACACAGTGTCCAAGGAAGGGCCAGAAGTATACAGAATGGTGTCGTCTGCGTAGAGGTGGATCAGAGAATCACCAGCAGCAAGAGCGACATCATTGATATCCCAACATGCACTACGATATGTCTGATTTTGAGACTTGACACATGTAACAGATGAAATACCTCCCAAATTAAATGTTACTGAGGTTTAATTCTTGTAAAACGACAGGGGGTGTAGGGTGAAGTTGCGCTAGACACTGATCTTGGGTCAGATTTGTATTGTCCCCATAAAATGGTTAAGGTTAGGATTGGGGGGAGGGCAAGCTGACCCTAGATCTGTACCTATGGGGAAACGTCACCACGGAGTGAGTCCTCACCAATACTCACCAACCAACTAGACAACATTTTAGGACTCATGGTTGTGTTATTGACACCAGGCCTTATTTGGCCCACTCACCTAGTTTAAGATACACATTGTTAGGATTCTGAGACATCAGGTAGGCACCAACTCCAGCTAGTACCCCAAAGAGAAATCCTGTTACCACTTCCTGGCATGGGAACAGAAATGACATAGTTGTGTTGTGTAAACGACTTCCACGCACACAATTCCGTCAATATTTCTTGAGATCTTATTTTTTAAGTAAGTGGCTTGGCAAAGTTAACATTTCGAAGTGTCGTCCAGCCCCGGCTTTGACGTGGCCTTTTGTAGTCCTCTTGCAGAGACCGTGGCGGCGTAGCTGTAAACCAATCGAGTCATTCTCACGTCTAGTCTAAAAACGAAACCGGGAAAACTGACGCTAAACATTCAAATAAATGTCATTTATCAATCTAACGTTGTGCCTAAACTGAAGCCACAATGTAGCAAGTGAAACTACACATCTAAGTTCAAATTCATGTTCAGGATTTTAAGCGAAACTTTTTTTTTTAAATAATTTTAGCGCCTTTACAAGTCATTTCATCGTTATGATTTTAAAGGAAAGGGTTCATTAAAGGTAGAGTAATATTACGCATGCCTCTTGGGAGGGGGAGGGGGACTCAACACCCTGCGACACTCAACTCCCGTGGAGTGAAAGAGCTGTGTGACTGCAGGTGCGGGTAAGGATGACGGAGGCAGAGAATATTACAGTTTACAGGGAATTTATTTCCTTCACACGGTAATTTGGGGGAAAAGGGGCTGGACGGAACCAAAGCAAAGACAGTAAAAGTTAGAGCCCCTTCTCCTACCCACTACTTACCTGGTGGCTAACCAAAATACAGGGGATGGTCGCCCAGGTTTTACCTAGTGTGCATAGACATAGTAAATGCTACAGGTTATGTATGCCCGCAGGCCTCAACACTCCCAATGTGCCCCCCGGGAACAAAAACAGAATAACTACTACATAACGCGAACAATTTCAATAATAAAAAATACAGCCCTTTTGACATACGTCTGCAGGTCCGGATACAAAATACTTTACAACAGACCGACAACAAAGAAGCTCTGTCTTCCTAAGAAAGGAACACGGGCTTTTATCCAGCTGGAGAAGGAGTCGTCATTGAAAACAGCTGTGTCTCCTGACGAGAGGGCGGGGTCAGAGCTCCAATCATCAATGGGGCCGACCAATCAGCTGCTTGGAATCCAAGACGCCATCCTGAAACATATACACATCCAAACACATACAAACCCAAAACAACACGGAAACTGGGGAATGTAACAGGTAGATTAATGGTAGAGTAATGGTAGATTAATGGTAGATTAATGGTAGAGTAAAGGTAGAGTAATGGTAGATTAATGGTAGAGTAATGGTAGAGTAATGGTAGATTAATGGTAGAGTAATGGTAGATTAATGGTAGATTAATGGTAGAGTAAAGGTAGAGTAAAGGTAGAGTAATGGTAGAGTAAAGGTAGAGTAATGGTAGAGTAAAGGTAGAGTAATGGTAGATTAATGGTAGTGTAATGGTAGATTAATGGTAGATTAATGGTAGAGTAATGGTAGAGTAATGGTAGATTAATGGTAGTGTAATGGTAGATTAATGGTAGATTAATGGTAGAGTAAAGGTAGAGTAATGGTAGATTAATGGTAGAGTAAAGGTAGAGTAATGGTAGATTAATGGTAGTGTAATGGTAGATTAATGGTAGATTAATGGTAGAGTAAAGGTAGAGTAAAGGTAGAGTAAAGGTAGAGTAATGGTAGAGTAAAGGTAGAGTAATGGTAGAGTAATGGTACATTAATGGTAGAGTAAAGTTGAGTACCTGGGATCCTCAGTTTGATCATTTAAAAATTATTAAAGAGAATAAACAGCACAGGACATTAAAGAGAATAGACTGTACTGGACATTAAAGAGAATAGACTGTACTGGACATTAAAGAAAATAGACAGTAGAGGACATTAAAGAGAATAGACAGTAGAGGACATTAAAGAGAATAGACTGTACTGGACATTAAAGAGAATAGACAGTAGAGGACATTAAAGAGAATAGACAGTAGAGGACATTAAAGAGAATAGACTGTACTGGACATTAAAGAGAATAGACTGTACTGGACATTAAAGAGAATAGACAGTAGAGGACATTAAAGAGAATAGACAGTAGAGGACATTAAAGAGAATAGACTGTACTGGACATTAAAGAGAATAGACAGTAGAGGACATTAAAGAGAATAGACAGTAGAGGACATTAAAGAGAATAGACTGTACTGGACATTAAAGAGAATAGACAGTAGAGGACATTAAAGAGAATAGACAGTAGAGGACATTAAAGAGAATAGACAGTAGAGGACATTAAAGAGAATAGACTGTACTGGACATTAAAGAGAATAGACAGTAGAGGACATTAAAGAGAATAGACAGTAGAGGACATTAAAGAGAATAGACAGTAGAGGACATTAAAGAGAATAGACAGTAGAGGACATTAAAGAGAATAGACTGTACTGGACATTAAAGAGAATAGACTGTACTGGACATTAAAGAGAATAGACAGTAGAGGACATTAAAGAGAATAGACTGTACTGGACATTAAAGAGAATAGACTGTACTGGACATTAAAGAGAATAGACAGTAGAGGACATTAAAGAGAATAGACAGTAGAGGACATTAAAGAGAATAGACAGTAGAGGACATTAAAGAGAATAGACAGTAGAGGACATTAAAGAGAATAGACTGTACTGGACATTAAAGAGAATAGACAGTAGAGGACATTAAAGAGAATAGACGGTACGGGACATTAAAGAGAATAGACAGTAGAGGACATTAAAGAGAATAGACAGTAGAGGACATTAAAGAGAATAGACTGTACTGGACATTAAAGAGAATAGACAGTAGAGGACATTAAAGAGAATAGACAGTAGAGGACATTAAAGAGAATAGACAGTAGAGGACATTAAAGAGAATAGACTGTACTGGACATTAAAGAGAATAGACAGTAGAGGACATTAAAGAGAATAGACAGTAGAGGACATTAAAGAGAATAGACGGTACGGGACATTAAAGAGAATAGACAGTAGAGGACATTAAAGAGAATAGACAGTAGAGGACATTAAAGAGAATAGACTGTACTGGACATTAAAGAGAATAGACAGTAGAGGACATTAAAGAGAATAGACAGTAGAGGACATTAAAGAGAATAGACAGTAGAGGACATTAAAGAGAATAGACAGTAGAGGACATTAAAGAGAATAGACGGTACGGGACATTTTCTTATGTTTTCTGCTTCTTTTCTCCACCATATTTCTTCTTCTTGGGCGAACCGTCATTCCTCTAGGACCACTTCTACAGTTGAGATGGGAACACTCTTCTTCTTCGCAGGTTCAAGGACATCTTCGCTGTATGTTGGTGATGTCAGAAAACATAACCACATCAACAAGATATCTTCATGATATATTTGCTAGAAAAAAAAATATGCAAACATAATAATTTGTTGGCCAAACCGTTCAGATGCTACAGACGATTTTGTGAGAAGATGGATCTCACGGTCTGACAAACACAGCTCTAGCTCTGTTACCTTTCACCGCAGATGAGGAAGTGTTGCATAGGCAAATTGTATGTGTCACATGCGTCAAATACAACAGGTGGAGACCTTACAGTGAAAATGCTGAATACAACAGGTGTAGACCTTACAGTGAAATGCTGAATACAACAGGTGTAGACCTTACAGTGAAATGCTGAATACAACCGGTGTAGACCTCACAGTGAAAATGCTGAATACAACAGGTGGAGACCTTACAGTGAAATGCTGAATACAACAGGTGTAGACCTCACAGTGAAAATGCTGAATACAACAGGTGGAGACCTTACAGTGAAATGCTGAATACAACAGGTGGAGACCTTACAGTGAAATGCTGAATACAACAGGTGTAGACCTTACAGTGAAATGCTGAATACAACAGGTGTAGACCTCACAGTGAAAATGCTGAATACAACAGGTGGAGACCTTACAGTGAAATGCTGAATACAACAGGTGGAGACCTTACAGTGAAATGCTGAATACAACAGGTGTAGACCTCACAGTGAAATGCTGAATACAACAGGTGTAGACCTCACAGTGAAATGCTGAATACAACAGGTGTAGACCTCACAGTGAAATGCTGTATACAACAGGTGTAGACCTTACAGTGAAATGCTGAATACAACAGGTGTAGACCTTACAGTGAAATGCTGAATACAACAGGTGTAGACCTCACAGTGAAATGCTGAATACAACAGGTGTAGACCTCACAGTGAAATGCCGAATACAACAGGTGTAGACCCTTACAGTGAAATGCCGAATACAGTGAAATGCTTACCTACAAGCCCTTAACCAACAATGCAGTTTTAAGAAAAATAAGTGTTAAGTAAAAAAAACAATTGGTAAGTATAAAAATAATTAAAGAGCAGCAGTAAAATAACAGTAGCGAGACTATATACAGGGTGTACCGGTACAGAGTCAATGTGCAGGGGCACTGGTTAGTCGAGGTAATTGAGGTAAAATGTACATGTAGGTAGAGTTAAAGTGGCTATGCATAGATAATAAACAGAGAGTAACAGCAGAGTAAAAGAGGAGGGGGCAATGTAAATAGTCTGGGAAGCCATTTGATTAGCTGTTCAGGAGTCTTATGGCTTGGGGGGTAGAAACTGTTAAGAAGCCTTATGGACCTAGACTTGGAGCTCCGGTACCGCTTGCCGTGCGGTAGCAGAGAGAACAGTCTATGACTAGGGTGGCTGACACCGCCTGGTATAGAGGTCCTGGATGGCAAGAAGCTTGGCTCCAGTGATGTACTGGACCGTACGCACTACCCTCTGTAGTGCCTTGCGGTTGAAGGCCGAGCAGTTTCTGTACCAGGCAGTGATGGAACGAGTGAGGATGCTCTCGATGGTGCAGCTGTAGAACTTTTTGAGGATCTGAGGACCCATGCCAAATCTTTTCAGTCTCCTGAGGGGGAATAGGTTTTGTCATGCCCTCTGGAGTATCGTTGAGTGTAGAGGTGGATAAGATGAGAAAAAATATTCCTGGTGTTTGTGACACCCACCATTTGGTGAGACACAGACCCGGTAGAAATGGTGAAAGGGACTATACCCTGTCTGTCTTGTTCAGCTTTGACATGGAGTTTCTACCTGGTAAGGTCAGGCTAGGGTGTATTAGCTATTCGGTGAGGGTGTTTGTTCCGAACCCGCTACGGGGCTTTAGGTGCCAAGGATTTGGACATGTAGCAACAGTATGTAGAAGGGAGATCCCTGGATGTGTAAAGTGTGCAGGAGGGCATAGTCAGAGGGAGTGTGAAGTTCGGATTGAAAAAGCACTGTGTGTAAACTCTGGGGGCGCCTATGCATCTGGGGGTCTGAAGTGCCCTGTACGAGAGAGACAAGTTGAGATTGCCAGAGTTTGAGTGCGGAAGAAGGTTTCATACGCTGAGGCAGTGAGGAAAGTAGAGGATAGCTCAAGGATGAGGGATTCGACTGGGAGCTCCCCAGTGAGGCCTGAAGAGAGAGAGATCCAGAGAGGATGAATTAGAGTAAGGTTGGATTTCATGCATTTATAACCATGGTAATCAACTGCACTGATGGAGCGGAAATCACAGAAGACAGATGTGGTAGTTGCAGCAGCAGATAAATATTTTGGAGGATAATAGATTTCAGTGCAGAAGATCTACAGGAAGTTGAGAGAAGGGGGTCCATCCTGCCATGCTGACGGCCTCGTGTAGGCTGGTTTAGGGCCGAACAAGTGGTATGGGCTGGTTTTGGGGGAGAGTGTATAGGTAAGGTGCAGGGTTAGACAGAGGTGCAATAAAACATTAAAAAATACCTATTTTTTAAAAAAAGTATTATTATTTATTGTTTTAGAAAATGTGCAATCCGCACTTTGACCTGCGAGAGGCAGCAACATGCAACACAGCCTTCAGTCCGCCAGAAATTCACACGACGAAGAAGAAGAAGTTGGGTTATCAGTGAGGCTGGAGATTTCACCTTTATCCTGAAGGAAAAGGACGTTGCTTCGTGCTGAATGAGTAGGTAAGGACACTGGTCGTTAGCTAACTATCACCCACGGATAGTTTTGCTACTAGCAAATGTTATAGTTTGGTAGCTGGCTAACAAAAACAAACACCGAAGTAGCTAGCTAGCTAGCGCCTAGCTAACTCGGCTTGTCATGAGATGGTTGCCTAATTCCCCTAGGCAACAAATCCACTGTCTTGTTTTAATGTTTAGTTATATCACCTGGAATAGTGGCACTAACTAGCTGCTACCGCTTCAATCTTTTAACTCAGTTAACTCATTTAGACCTGCTTCTGTCTGAGTTAGCAACTTTTTAAAGTCGAAATTATTAACGCTGGTTTGTAGTAGTGTTGTTGTTGTTAACTAGCTTACGTGTTTAGCGTAACAACATATGTAGCTGGCTGTCTAGTTAACGTTAGATAATTAACGTAACGTTGGTCTGTCATCTCCTGTTTTCCCCCCAGATCTCTCGGGACGGTTCAATTCCTCCGGTTAGGGGTGTTTTCCCCCAGATCTCTCGGGACGGTTCAATTCCTCCGGTTAGGGGTGTTTTCCCCCCAGATCTCTCGGGACGGTTCAATTCCTCCGGTTAGGGGTGTTTTCCCCAGATCTCTCTCAGATCTCTTGGGACGGTTTAATTCCTCCGGTTAGGGGTGTTTTCCCCCAGATCTCTCGGGACGGTTTAATTCCTCCGGTTAGGGGTGTTTTCCCCCCAGATCTCTCGGGACGGTTTAATTCCTCCGGTTAGGGGTGTTTTCCCCCCAGATCTCTTGGGACGGTTTAATTCCTCCGGTTAGGGGTGTTTTCCCCCCAGATCTCTTGGGACGGTTTAATTCCTCCGGTTAGGGGTGTTTTCCCCCCAGATCTCTTGGGACGGTTTAATTCCTCCGGTATGTTCGGGAAGAAGAAGAGGGCTCCATTGCCAAAGGGCCAGGGCGCAGCTGCAGCCAAACAGGTGAGGGACACACTCTCTGTCTCTCACACTCTCTGTCTCTCACACTCTCTGTCTCTCACACTCTCTGTCTCTCACACTCTCTGTCTCTCACACTCTCTGTCTCTCACACTCTCTGTCTCTCTCACTATCACTCTCTCACCTTCCTTGGTTCCAGATGGGTTTGTTTGTGGACTTCAACCCAGAGGACATGACGCAGGACATGGATGATCCGACTGTGGACGATGCTGATCTAGAGGCCGAGTTATCGGCTCTGACTGGGGGCAAGCCTGCTGGAAGGAAACTAAAGCAGAAGGGTAAGTCTGCCACACACTTTGCACTCGTGGTTGAGGCAACTAGACAAGAATTAGACAAGCTTTCAGAATGTATTCATACCACTTTTACTTTCTTACCCATCTACACACAATACCCCATAATGACAAAGTAAAAACATGTTTGTAGAAATTGTAGCAAATTTATTTGAAATTAAATACGGAAATATCTCATAACTACGTAAGTATTCACACCTTTTTTTTGGAGGCGATTTTTTTTAAAGCTTTAGAGTCTTCTTGCGTACGTCGATCAGCTTTTCACATCTGGATTTGGGGGATTTTCATCCCGTTCCTCTTTGCATATTTCTCAAGCTCTGTTAAGTTAGACGGGGAGCAGCGGTGAATAGCAATCTTCAAGTCTTTCCATAGATTTTCAATGGGATTTATGTCTGGGCTGTGGCCGGGCCTCTCAATGACTTATACGTTCTAGCTCTGTAGCCATTCCAGCGTTGCTTTGGCTGTATGCTTGGGGTCATTGTCCTGTTGGAATGTAAGTCTTTGCCCCCAAGTCTAAGGTCCTTTGCACTCTGAAGCAGGTTCTCATCAAGGATTTGCCTGAATGTGTCTCTATTCATTGTTCCCCTCTATCCTTACTACTGTCCCAGACCCTGCTGCTGAAAAGCATTCCCATAGCATGATGCCGCCACCACCATGCTTTACGGTGAGGATGGTGTTAGACAGGTGATGAGCTGTGCCTGGTATTCTCCAGACAGCACTTTTCATTCAGGCACAAGAGTTTAATTTGTCTCATAAGACCACAGAATCTTTGGCCTTATGCACTGAGTTTTTCACGTGCCTATTTGCAAACTCCAGGCGTTCTGTCATGTGCCTTTTTTCTCAGGAGTGGCTTCCGTCTGGCCACTCTCCCATAAAGCCCAGACTGGTGAAGTGCTGTAGAGACTGTTGTCCTTCTGGAAGGTTCTCCCATCTCAGCCAAGGAACTCTGTAGTTCTGTCAGTGGTCATTGGGTTCTTGGTCACCTCCATGGCCCAAGGTCCTCCTTTCCCGGGTTATTCAGTTTGGTGAGACAGCCAGCTCTAGGCAGAGTCTGAGGTAGTTCCATATTTTTCCCCAATGATGGAGACCACTGTGCTCTTGAAAACGTTCAACATTCTAGAAACTGTTTTTATCCCCTTAACCCCAGATCTACTGTATCCCTCGTCACAATTCTGTCTCTGTGATCTACGGACAGTTCCGTGGACTTTCATGGGTATAGTGTCTGCTATGACGTGCACTGTCAACTGTGGGACCTTTTTTTATATAGACAGGTGTGTTCTTTTTTTTTTTCTAAATCGTGTCCAAACAATTGAATTAGCCCTGGGTGAACTGGGTATTGTGTGTAAATGGGGTAACAAGATTGTTTATTTTATTTAATCCATTTTGAATTCCGGTTGTAACACCACAAACATTTTTAATAAATCAAGGGGTATGAATACTGTCTGAAGGCACTCTTTCTGTACTTTAATAAAATAAATAAAATCCATAAATGTAATTTTTTTTTTAATGAGATACAATTTCCAAGGTTTTAATTTGCGATGAAATCCGCATTAGGGAACAGCGCCACTGTTCGCCCCCCCCCAGCCTTTGTTGTTGTGTTGCTGAACGTGAGGTGAGGAGCGTCCAGCGTCCAGCGTGGTGAAAACATGACTCTTTGAGGGTCATAGGTCATCCTTGTGAAAACATGACTCTTTGAGGGTCGTAGGTCATCCTTGTGAAAACATGACTCTTTGAGGGTCGTAGGTCATCCTTGTGATCACGTCTTATCTATTAAAATAATAATAATAAAATCACAAGATGTGTCCCCTGTCAATTCAGAATATTTCTCCCACTGATCACGACACTGATATGTCTCTCTGTCCTAGCCCCCTTACCTATGGAGAATATAGCCAGAATGGCAGAGGAGTGTATGAAGGATATTTACGACGATGAGGATGATGATAACCTGGAAGATGATGAAGATTTACTGGTAACTGTTTGGGCTTATTTCAATGTATTTTTGATGATCCTTTACTTATTTTGATGGTGTGTGTGTGTGTGTGTGTGTGACTGACTCACTGTGTTGTGTGTTGCTGTGTTAGTGTTTGCGTTGAAACTATGATAAACATGTTCTGTTTGTGCCTGACTGCCTACGTTACCAGGCTGAGCTGCAGGAAGTGGTGGGCGACGAGGAAACGGAGGATCATGTGACACCCACCTCCACGGAAGAGACTCCACAATCACCGCCACAGGTAACGAACGTGACATCACTTCGCCTATACAAACATACACTAAGTTGTATTTGCAATTCCGGCGTGTGACTTTTAGTTTTGACGGTGTTACCTGTGTGTATGAAATACTGAAGCGCGTATTAAATATTGTGGTCTTGTTACTCACGTCTCTAATCAGAGCATCAACTACATGCAAACAGCATTTCTATTCTCAACAGACTCTGTCAAACAAGTGGAGTGAAATACTATTTTACAATACTGCAATGTGTGAATCCTCTTTCCCTTATGCCACTAATGTTTTTTGTGTCCGTTTTGAAATGGCTCAAGTTAAGAGTAGCACATGAAATGGACTGCTTGTGTCAGTTTGTATACAGGTATAATGTTGATGTTTATGCTGTGATACTGTGCTGCAACGGTCAGGCGTAGTCTTGCGAGCCGGCCTTACTTGAGCAACTTGCTCAATGGCACATTGACAGATTTTCTTTTCACCTAGTCGGCTTGGGGTTTCGAACCAGCAACCTTTTTTGATTACTGTCCTAACACTGTTAACTACTAGGCTACCCACCGGCTTCCTGTGATAATGTGTTCCAACATTCAGACTCGGTCTTGTACCCCGGGCTCCCACATTCAGACTCGGTCTTGTACCCTGGGCTCCCACATTCAGACTCGGCCTTGTACCCCGGGCTCCCACATTCAGACTCGGCCTTGTACCCCAGGCTCCCACATTCAGACTCTGTCTTGTACCCCGGGCTCCCACTTGTTTTTCCAACTCTGAAGGTCACATGCAGGGCCTTTAGTAAGTATTCACACCCCCGTGACTGAGACTGTTGCGGCCTGAATTTTTAAATGTATTAAATGTCACTGGCCTGCACACAATACCCCCATAATGTCAGTGGAGTTATGTTTTTAAGTATTTTTATTTCATTCTGATTGGATCACACAAACATAACTACAAAAAAATAAAACTCTTGTTTATACACAACTAATGCTACAACAAAACTACAATAAATTCAGGCTGCAACACAATTTTTTTTTTAATTAAAAATTGAAATGTCTTGCGTTTTTAATAAGTATTCAAACCCTTTTGTTATGGCAAGCCTTAAGTTCGGGAGTACAAATGTGCTTAACAAGTCACATAATAAGTTGCATGGACTCACTTTGTGCAATAATTGTATTCAACATGATTTTTTTGAATGACTATCTCATCTCTGTACCCCAACACATACAATGATCTGTAAGGTCCCTCAGTCCAGCAGCGAATTTCAAAACACAGATTCAACCACAAAGACCAGGGGAGGTTTTCCCAATGCCTTGCAAAGAAGGGCACCTATTGGTAGATGGATTTAACTAAAACAAAGCTGACATTGAATATACCTTTTTTGAGCATGGTGAAGTTATTAAATTACACTTTTGGATGGTGTCTCGAGAACACCCCAGTCACCACAAAGATACAGGGGTCCTTCCTAAATCAGTTGCCGGAGAAGAAGGAAACCAAGTTTTCACTCATTATGGCGTATTTTGTATAGATGGGTGAGAGAAAAATAAATATAATCCATTTTGAATTGTCTGTAACGCAAACAAAATGTGCAATAAGTCAAAGAGGTATGTAACACTGTCTGAAGACACACTGTAACGTGTATTGTCAGAAACCATGTGTATATACAATACTTCACAGTACACGTGAACACTGAATTATCAAACTTGGTTTGTTGTTCTTGTCGTCAGTTAGCAAGGGCTCCTCCTGCAGTACCTGGCAGTCTGCAGCACACTTTAGAGGAGAGACTGACCATGTACCGGACAGCTGTAGCCCACGCCAAGGCCTCAGGAGAATCGTCTAAAGCGCGACGATACGACAGAGGGCTCCAGGTGATGATGCCAATTTGTAGTTCGCTCTAAACTCCTCATGTCCTGCTGTGTTTTAGTGTAGAGCTGGAGCAAAAGCACGTACTCTTTGTTGCTCTCCAGAGCCTGTATTCACAAAGCTTCTCAGAGTAAACACTGATCTAGAATAATTTTGCCATTTAAAAAAAATAAATAAATAAATTCTAATAAGATCGTATGGTCAGGAAAGACCTGATCCAAGATCACCACAGTCTACTACGCTGAGACAAATTGCTAATGGTCCTAGCAGGAGGATTTGACTACCCGTGATCTAAAGTCCGAAAACCTTTTTGTCCAGTCTCCTTATCTCTGTGTGTTTTCTCCACAGAGCCTGGAGTCCATGCTGGTCTCGTTGAAGAAGGGGAGGAAAGTGGAGGAGGCCGACATCCCTCCACCTGTAGCCGGTGGAGCCCCCGCCTCCACCGCCCCCCCGCGGCGTGCTCCTCCCCCTCCGCCCTCTGCTCTTCAACCCGAACCGACACCTCCACAACAGCAGGGGGAGCCAGGGGCTACTGCTCCCGCCGAGTTGTTACCTGTACCCGTCTCCCCCGAGGCCGTGTCGCCCAGCAGTGAGGAGGAGCTGTCGTCTATCGCCACCCTGGCCACTGGCAGCAGCCGTCCTAGCGCCGAGGGAGAGACTGGACAGGCCAGCACAGGTCGCGCATGAACTCAATCAATGACTGTTACTGTTGATACTCAGTCAAGAATTTCAATCAATCAACTTATTTTTACCATATAGGCACCTGCAATTTACCACAGATTAGATAAATGATACAGTAAACAAGAATCACCTGCCTCCAACCAAAAATGAAAGTTACATTTTTTGTTTGTCTACAGGAAGTTGAATTATTATTATTTTTTTTAAATAACCTCCTGGATGTGGTTATGAATGCTGTGTTTCTCTGTGTGTGTTCTCCTCCGATCCCACAGTAGGCGAGGCCACGAAGGCGATGCTGTTAGGCAGACAGAGAGAATATAAGGTGGCAGCTCTGAAAGCCAAGCAGCAAGGAGACATGGAGCAAGTCAAGCTCTACTTCAGGACCAGCAAGGTCACTTGTTTTTATGTTTTGGGGGATCAAAAACAAACAGAAAAAAAAATCACATTTTTTAAAGAATCGGTCTATAGCTCAGGCTCTTCCAGGAGTAATGTATTTATCTTTTGGAGATGAGCCTGATAATGGTTTTGTGGTCCTATCCTCCATGTACAACTCTGAGAGATGTTCTCTGTGTGTTAACTAGGGCAGCTGGAGGAGAGAGATGTTCTCTGTGTGCTAACTAGGGCAGCTGGAGGAGAGATGTTCTCTGTGTGCTAACTAGGGCAGCTGGAGGAGAGGAGATGTTCTCTGTGTGTTAATAACTAGGGCAGCTGGAGGAGTTGTTTGAGTCCATCTCTCTCTCTCCGTTTGTCCTGTTCCTCACTGAGTCCCTGGAGTTATCTGAGGCATGCAAAACATGTAGGAAGTCAACAAAGACTGCCGTTGTGATATCTTGTTGTTGTCTGTGTTTTTGGTTGCAGAGGTTCGACGCAGTGATCGAAGCATTGGACAAGGGGCAGGAGGTGGACCTGAGTTGTCTGCCACCCTCACTGTCCTCGGGTAAAGGATTGACCACAGAACTGATCTGAAATGGCACCCTATTCACTATGTAGTGCACTACTTTAGGCCAGAGCCTTATTAGAAACCCCTGCACTATATAGGGAATAGAGCCATTTTGGACACCGATGGAGTCAAAGTTGTCAGTCTCTCTAAGATGTTATTATAATTTTTTTTTACTATTTGATTAAAGTCATTTATCATCCGTTGCTCTGTCTTTAGGGGTCATCTCGGCCTTGTCTGGCCCAGATAAAGAACCCGGTCCTGGACAGACCTCGAGCCCCAATCCACCTGCCTCCTCCCCTCCAGCCCCCTCTGCTGTCCCTGCCCAGCCTAAAGACGTGCTGGAGGCCCTGGAGCAGCGGAGAGACCGGTATCAGGAGGCCTGCGCCCAGGCCAAAGCCGGCGGAGACGACCGCAAGGCCCGTATGCACGAGCGCATCGCCAAGGTAACGCCTCCTTAAGACCTGACCTTAACAGTGTAGAACAATCAATGACATTATATTGTGTGTCTTTAAAGAAATATATATATATATATATATATGTGTGTGTGTGTGTGTGTGTGTGTGTGTTTATCACAAAGTACTTAAAAACCCTATCAGTTCAGAGACTCCATCAAAAATCGCTTTTTCATCTGCATGTCCAGCCCTTGTATTTATCCTCGTAATGAAGTGTTTTACCATGTTCTTTCAGAACAACCAGCGCTACAAGTAGAACACACAACTATTTGACATAAACCGTTTCGTTCATGAGTTTTATTGACAAATGGCAACAACAACAAAATGCCTAATCAATAACCTGATCAAAGTTCATGAAATGGTCTGCTGAGTGGGAAATGAACATCCTACTAGTCAGTATTATAGACACTATGTCCTGGGGTTTACTATGGTCTATGTAGTAGAACCCCTTACAGTATTATAGACACTATGTCCTGGGGTTTACTATGGTCTATGTAGTAGAATCCCTTACAGTATTATAGACACTATATCCTGGGGTTTACTATGGTCTATGTAGTAGAACCCCTTACAGTATTATAGACACTATGTCCTGGGGTTTACTATGGTCTATGTAGTAGAACCCCTTACAGTATTATAGACACTATATCCTGGGGTTTACTATGGTCTATGTAGTAGAACCCCTTACAGTATTATAGACACTATGTCCTGGGGTTTACTATGGTCTATGTAGTAGAATCCCTTACAGTATTATAGACACTATATCCTGGGGTTTACTATGGTCTATGTAGTAGAACCCCTTACAGTATTATAGACACTATGTCCTGGGGTTTACTATGGTCTATGTAGTAGAACCCCTTACAGTATTATAGACACTATATCCTGGGGTTTACTATGGTCTATGTAGTAGAACCCCTTACAGTATTATAGACACTATATCCTGGGGTTTACTATGGTCTTCTATGTAGTAGAACCCCTTACAGTATTATAGACACTATGTCCTGGGGTTTACTATGGTCTTCTATGTAGTAGAACCCTTACAGTATTATAGACACTATGTCCTGGGGTTTACTATGGTCTTCTATGTAGTAGAACCCTTACAGTATTATAGACACTATATCCTGGGGTTTACTATGGTCTATGTAGTAGAACCCCTTACAGTATTATAGACACTATATCCTGGGGTTTACTATGGTCTTCTATGTAGTAGAACCCCTTACAGTATTATAGACACTATGTCCTGGGGTTTACTATGGTCTTCTATGTAGTAGAACCCCTTACAGTATTATAGACACTATGTCCTGGGGTTTACTATGGTCTATGTAGTAGAACCCCTTACAGTATTATAGACACTATATCCTGGGGTTTACTATGGTCTATGTAGTAGAACCCCTTACAGTATTATAGACACTATGTCCTGGGGTTTACTATGGTCTATGTAGTAGAACCCCTTACAGTATTATAGACACTATGTCCTGGGGTTTACTATGGTCTATGTAGTAGAACCCCTTACAGTATTATAGACACTATATCCTGGGGTTTACTATGGTCTATGTAGTAGAACCCCTTACAGTATTATAGACACTATATCCTGGGGTTTACTATGGTCTTCTATGTAGTAGAACCCCTTACAGTATTATAGACACTATGTCCTGGGGTTTACTATGGTCTTCTATGTAGTAGAACCCTTACAGTATTATAGACACTATGTCCTGGGGTTTACTATGGTCTTCTATGTAGTAGAACCCTTACAGTATTATAGACACTATGTCCTGGGGTTTACTATGGTCTATGTAGTAGAACCCTTACAGTATTATAGACACTATGTCCTGGGGTTTACTATGGTCTATGTAGTAGAACCCCTTACAGTATTATAGACACTATGTCCTGGGGTTTACTATGGTCTATGTAGTAGAACCCCTTACAGTATTATAGACACTATGTCCTGGGGTTTACTATGGTCTATGTAGTAGAACCCCTTACAGTATTATAGACACTATATCCTGGGGTTTACTATGGTCTAAGTAGTAGAACCCTTACAGTATTATAGACACTATGTCCTGGGGTTTACTATGGTCTATGTAGTAGAACCCCTTACAGTATTATAGACACTATGTCCTGGGGTTTACTATGGTCTATGTAGTAGAACCCCTTACAGTATTATAGACACTATATCCTGGGGTTTACTATGGTCTTCTATGTAGTAGAATCCCTTACAGTATTATAGACACTATATCCTGGGGTTTACTATGGTCTATGTAGTAGAACCCCTTACAGTATTATAGACACTATATCCTGGGGTTTACTATGGTCTTCTATGTAGTAGAATCCCTTACAGTATTATAGACACTATATCCTGGGGTTTACTATGGTCTATGTAGTAGAACCCCTTACAGTATTATAGACACTATGTCCTGGGGTTTACTATGGTCTTCTATGTAGTAGAATCCCTTACCTTCTAATGACTCTGGTGTATCTTGTGAGATCATAAACCGAAACAGGTCAGGTGTCTCACCTTTTCAGAGATGGCTTTTTAATAGTTTTGTAGCTCAAATCATGCTGACAATTTTGTTTGTGTGAAAAGACCCAACCCCTGTCCCCTTTGGGATCCACCCCCCCACCCCCCCTCCCCCCGTTAATCACACAGATGGTTGGTATCATCGACAGATGCAGAAGAAATAAACCAATCCCAGTGTAGCTCAAACACACAATGTTTGGGACTCGTTGGCTTGCAATCCGAGCCTAAATCCTTATCATCTTTTGACCTCTGGTGATGAGATGACTATGATATGACCCTTGACCTCTTCCCACAGCAATACCAGAATGCCATCCGCGCCCACAAAGCAGGACGACCTGTCAACTATGATGAGCTGCCTGTCCCTCCAGGTGAGTACTGGTACATCGAGCTGCCTCACTACAGAAACAGGAGATGGACTAGTGTCCTGTCCAGGGGGTGTACTGGTACATCAAGCTGCCTCACTACAGAAACAGGAGATAGACTAGTGTCCTGTCCAGGAGGTGTACTGTACATCAAGCTGTCTCACTACAGAAACAGGAGATAAGCTCTTGCTCCGTTAGTAATGTCAGATACTGAATGTAATAACAGACCATTTATTGTAGTTTTGTTGTGCATAAACAATCAGGTTTTTTTTGTAGTTATGTTTGTGTGATCCAATCAGAATGACTTATTTGCATCCAACAGGGTTTCATCCAATCCCTGGCCAGGAGGGGGGAGCGGGAGCTGAGCAGGGATTCGCTGCCGTGCTGGAGGCAGCCAATAAGCTGGCATCTGAGGAAACCATGCCGACGGGAGAGGAGGAGGAGGAAGGAGAGAATGAGGAGGTGAACTATTTCTTTCCTTCAATATAGTGCACTAGAAATGACACCCTATTCCCCTATAGAGCACAGCTAGTGACCCAGGCCTCTGTGTGGCCTGCCCTAACCCTATGTGGGGGAAGGGGGATACCTAGTCAGTTGTACAACTGAAATTTGTCTTCTCTTTTAACCCAACCCCTCTGAATCAGAGAGGTGCCGGGGAACGGTGAGTTAACTGCCTTGCTCAGGGGCAGAACGACAGATATTTACCTTGTCAGCTCGGGGATTCAATCCAGCAACCGTTGGGTCCAAAAAGTAGAGCACTACAGTATGGGGAATAGGGTGTGATTTGAGACGTAGGCTCAGTGTGTTGATTGACTGTGCTCTTATCCACAGAGCAAGCCTCCTGTCCCTGAGAAGCTAAAGAAGCCCATGTTGGCTGTTCCTCCCACGACCCAGAGGCCCAAGAGGAGCGCCTCTCCCTCCGCGGACAGGACCCACCAGAGAGAGGGTCTGTCTGCTACAGGTCAGTGTCTAGCCCCCTAGCCCTTGCCAAAGACTCCAGCCACCCTAGTCATAGACTGTTCTCTCTGCTACCGCACGGCAAGCGGTACCGAGTCTGGAACCAACAGGACCCTGAACAGGTTCTACCTCCAAGCCGTAAGCTAAATAGTTAGTCCAGGGTGCTATTTGTTAACTACCTGCATTGACCCATTTTTGTGTCCTGTCCATAAGCTGCTGCTACTGTGTTATCTATCCTGCTGCCTAATCACTTTCTCCCTGCCTAATATGTACGTATCTACCTCAACTACCTCATCCCCCTGCACATCAACTCGGTACTGGTACCCCATGTGTATAGCTGGTACTAGGGCTGTTGCGGTGACCATATTACCGCCACACCGGCGGTCACGAGTCATGAAGGCAGTTAAATTCCACGTGACCGTTTAGTCACGGTAATTAGGCTTCTCCAAGCTCTGTTTGCTGCTGCTGGTCATTAGTAGCCTACCAAACCTGCTAACTGCCTGGTCCTCAGCACTCTGTCCCTCATATCAGTCTGACATCAATGCAAATGTCATGGAAAAATCGAATCAAACACTTCACGGGAGCTCATGTTGCGCAACATTTCTATAGGCTATGCAATTGCGTGATAAAATAGAGTTTTGATGGCCTCTGTTAAAAAGAGGAGGATCCCATCCGCTTTCTATAGGCTAGGCCTACTATATTTATTTCTCAACTTTCCTAATATTAAGCACATTGCTTTATATTTACAACAGGAGTATAGCCTACCTGGCTGGTATGAAAATGTTCCAGCCTTAGAATCTATTAAAAATCAAAACATATAGCCCAATGTTTGTAGAACAACTAAAGTTACATAAATAACTCTAAATTAAGCATATAGGAGTACCTGTTACTTTTGTTAACCGCTCAACCCAGAATAGCCGTAAGTCTGCACAGCCTCAAATCGTTTCGAGAAAATATCCTTTCTATTTTATTCAGCTTTGTTCAATTGTTCTCTTCGTTATATAAAATAATGCCACGGAATTCTAAGCAAATCTTGTCTGTTAAATGAACTAGTGAAGCCCACAGCCATTTGGCATAGCCAGATTAGGACCTAACATAAGGACAACTCAGAGTATGCTATTCTGTTCTTCTGAAATAGATGACATTTTCTTCATATCATGCTTCTTTAGACCCGTCTATAATAAATAATGGATTTATTGTGAAGGTGTAGGCTATATTACATGGATTTATTGTGAAGGTGTAGGCTATACTACATGGATTTATTGTGAAGGTGTAGGCTATATTACATGGATTTATTATACTTTTTAAATGTAGATGTTCCAAAGGTCTGCATCAGTGGCTTGTAGGAAGCCAGGAGATGCTAAATGTGTTAATTAACAGTCAATTACCGTGAGACTTATTTGTTATTTGCTTGACAATGACCGTCTAATTAAATGTCGTGACCTCCCGGTCCTAGCTGGTACCCCATGTTACTCTAAATGTCGTGACCGCCCCGGTCCTAGCTGGTACCCCATGTTACTCTAAATGTCGTGACCGCCCCGGTCCTAGCTGGTACCCCATGTTACTCTAAATGTCGTGACCGCCCCGGTCCTAGCTGGTACCCCATGTTACTCTAAATGTCGTGACCGCCCCGGTCCTAGCTGGTACTCCTTGTTATTGTGTATTTATTCCTATTTTTCTATTATTTCTCCTTCTCTCTTCATTGTTGGAAAAGGGCCCGTAAGCATTTCACTGTTAGTCTACACCTGCTGTTTACCAAGCATGTGACAAATACTATTGGAATAACAGACTAGCATACTTACCGGTTAACTCCCCGACTACGGACAATCAAGACAAGAGATGACAACTCAGTCCATGTCACTACTGTAAACAGGACAACTGTCATAAACAGTCATAAAAAGTCATGAGCAAATCACAGATTGTCCCCCCCCTATACGCCACACGGTGTACCACTGTGGTTGAAAGAAAGACGTGTTCTAGTATAGGGAATAAGAAGTCGTTTCAGTAACGCGTTGTTCCTCTCCTCCCTGCAGCGCTGCAGCAGTTGGACTTTGTGGAGGGACGCAGGCAGCAGTACATGAAGGCAGCGCTGCAGGCCAAACAGAAGAATGACATGGACACAGCCAGAACCCTGCTTCGCACCGCCAAGGGGTTGGAGCCGTTCATCGAGGCCGTCAAGGCAGGCAAACACGTCGACATCAGCAAGGTGAATTTTCTTAGAAATCTAAAGTCACAACCTAGATCGGAGCCATTTTATCTTAAGTAGTTGGAACATGTTGTTACTCCAATCTCGTGAAGGTGAAAAACTGACACGTTAAATTTATTTTTGTTGTCAAAAAACAACTTTATATTGAAGCAGTGGCTTTTCATTTTGAGGGCCTGCACATGCGCAGTTTGGCGCTACACGACCGTTAGACCCGATGACGGTTCTTTTCTGCGCATGACCTTAGCTAGCCAACGTCGCCATGACATCTCCTAGAAGTGTCATCGAGGATTTCTACGTATCTTCTAACTGTCTTTGCCTGTCGTGTACGAAGTAGAGTTGACCGATTTTTATTTATTTTTAATGATTGCATCGTCTGTTGACAATGTTTGACAACCATCGCCGAAGGCGACAACATCGTGATGTCACACAAATATGGCCGGAGTCTGGCGGCACGGCGGTCTGCGGTTATAAAGCCGGTTGGATGTACTGCCAAATTCTCTAAAACAACGTTGGAGGCGGTTTATGGTAGAGAAATTGAACATTTAAATAGCTGGCAACAGCTCTGGTGGACATTCTTGCAGTCAACATGCCAATTGCGCAATCCCTCAACTTGAGACATCTGTGGCATTGTGTTGTGTGACAAAACTGCACGTTTTTTTTAGAGAGCCCTTTTATTGTCCCCAGCACAAGGTGCACCTGTGTAATGATCATGCTGTTTAATCAGCTTCTTGATATGCCACACCTGTCAGGTGGATGGATTATCTTGACAAAGGAGAAATACTCACTAACAGGGATGGAAACAACGTTTGTGCAACAACATTTGAGAGAAATAAGCTTTTTTGTGTGTATGGAACATTTCTGGGATCTTTTTATTTCTGCTCATGAAACATGGAACCAAGACTTATTTGCGTATTTTTTTATATTTTTGTTCAGTGTTGTTTTTAAAAAGTGGGCTAATGTAACTGGTATGAGAAACATGGTCCTACCAATTTTGAAAAATGTTTTGCAGCCTAGACGAAAACTGAACTAGGCCTGTTCTGTTTTGAGAAATTATTTAATCAGATTGTTTGTGGCTATGTAACAATTTAAATAAGAATGATATTGTGCAGCAGATAACAGTTCTGGTATTAAGAAAATAGACAATACTATCGTATATAGAAGAAAATAAAAAAAATGGCTGGGAAGGTGGCTCATTCCACCTACAATCCTCTACCTCTGTGGTGTAACACCCTGTCTGTCTGTGTTGTTCTCCTAGGTGCCGTCGCCCCCTGGTGACGAGGATGAGGACTTCATCCTGGTTCATCACAGTGACGTCCAGATCTCAGAGAAGGCAGACGAGGTCTACACTCAACTGGCCAAGATGCTCAAGGAACAGTACGAGGTAGTAATTATCAACTGATCGTTAGATAATGAAAGGAGAGGGTTTTAAACACACCTCTAAACTCAAAGGCTAGCCAAAAAAGAGAGAAGTGTGGAGATAGGAGCCCAGAGGGAAACCCCGTTTTACCTCTTGTCCTCTTCTGCCTTTTGACCTGCTGTTGTGCTGCTACGATACTGACATTTAGTCATGAAGCATTTCTTTTGACAGTTCAAAATGGATTAAATGTATGTTTGTTCTCACCCATCTACACACAACACACCATAACGACAAAGTGAAAACATGTTATTTTTTTTGTAATTTGAGAATTTAAATACAGAAAAATCTAATTTACGTAACTATTCACACCCCTTCGTCAATACATGTTAGAATCACTTTTTGGAGGGCCTCTCGGGTGGTGCAGCGGTCTAAGGTACTGCGTCGCATCACTACAGACCCGGTTTCGATCCCAGGCTGTGTCGCAGCCGGCTGCGACCGGGAGACCAATGAGACGGCGCACAATTTGGCCCAGTGTCGTCCGGGTTAAGGGGGAGGGTTTGTCCGGCCCGGGATGCCCTTGTCCAATCGCACTCTAGCGACTCCTTGTTGCTGACATGGTCGCCAGCTGTGTTTCCTACACATTGGTGCGGCTGGCTTCCGGGTTAACTACTTAGGGAGCAAATCTCTGTTTGGTTGGCGCGTTATATTTAGAAAATCCAACGTCGAATCGCCCATTGAAACGTGAAGAGAACGCGTTCAAATACACCTATAAACTTTTCCTAAACAAATCAAATGCCAGTTAAAATGCATCCTTAGCTATCCTTTTATGAATATCAGCGATAATATTTCACTCCGATGGTCACCTAAACGTTATATAAGTAAAATAAAGTGGGGCGCTCCTGCCAGACTCGCGCCCGAGGAAACTTGACATCTGAGCTACCTTGGCCATTTCCTGTACCTATTCGTTCTGTTTACTCCAATCTCTCTGAGTCTTTGTATATAGACTGTTGACATCTAGTGGAAGCCATAGGTACTGCAGTCTCAGTCCTGGTTACAATTGGATTCAATGGGGAGTGTGTCAAACAGAGCAATAGGTCACCAGAAACTGATTTCCGGATGGATTTTTCTCGGGTTTTCGCCTGCTAAATTAGTTTTGTTATACTGACAGACATTATGTTTAACACTTTTAGAAACTTCAGTGTTTCCTATCCAATAGTACTAATTATGTACATATTATGTACTTCCGGCGCCGACAGAGATGGCAGCCTCGCTTCACGTTCTCAGGAAACCATGCAGTATTTTGTTTTTTTATGTATTACTTCTTACATTGTTACCCCGGGAAATATTAAGTTTTATTACATACAACCGGGAGGAACTATTGGATATAAGAGCAACGTCAACTTACCAACATTACGACCAGGAATACGACTTTCCCAAAGAGGATTCTTGGTTTGTTAACCCAAACACAACAACAGACTGGATAGCACGTGGCTACTCAAAGCAACGGCGGCGCCGGAGAAGAGGGAAACGCGCCGGTCTTTTGGTCAAGCTACGTCGACGGGCGCATCGTGCACCTCTCCCGAGTATTTTAATCGGCAATGTACAGTCTCTTGACAACAAAGTAGACGAAATCCGATCGAGGGTTGCCTTTCAGAGAGACATCTGAGACTGCAACGTTCTTTGCTTCACGGAAACACGTTCTTTGTTCCCTCCAAGCTCGTCATTAAGCTCGAGACCCTGGGTCTCGACCCAGCCCTGTGCAACTGGGTCCTGGACTTCCTGACGGGCCGGTCCCAGGTGGTGAGGGTAGGAAACAACATCTCCACTCCGCTGATCCTCAACACTGGGGCCCCACAAGGGTGCGTTCTCAGCCCTCTCCTGTACTCCCTGTTTACCCATGACTGCGTGGCCAAGCACGCATCCAACTCAATCATCAAGTTTGCTGACGACACTACAGTGGTAGGCTTGATTACCAACAACGACGAGACGGCCTACAGGGAGGAGGTGAGGGCCCTCGGAGTGTGGTGTCAGGAAAATAACCTCTCACTCAACATCAACAAAACAAAGGAGATGATGGTGGACTTCAGGAAACAGCATAGGGAGCACCCTATCCACATCGACGGGACAGTAGTGGAGAAGGTGGAAAGTTTTAAGTTCCTCGGCGTAAACATCACGGACAAACTGAATTGGTCCACCCACACAGACAGCGTGGTGAAGAAGGCGCAACAGCGCCTCTTCAACCTCAGGAGGCTGAAGAAATTCGGCTTGTCACCAAAATCACTCACAAACTTTTACAGATGCACTATCGAGAGCATCCTGTCGGGCTGTATCACCGCCTGGTACGGCAACTGCTCCGCCCACAACCGTAAGGCTCTCCAGAGGGTAGTGAGGACTGCACAGCGCATCACCGGGGGAAACCTACCTGCCCTCCAGGACACCTACACCACCCGATGTCACAGGAAGGCCAAAGATCATCAAGGACAACAACCACCCGAGCCACTGCCTGTTCACCCCGCTATCATCCAGAAGGCGAGGTCAGTACAGGTGCATCAAAGCTGGGACCGAGAGACTGAAAAACAGCTTCTACCTCAAGGCCATCAGACTGTTAAACAGCCATCACTAACATTGAGTGGCTGCTGCCAACATACTGACTTAAATCTCTAGCCACTTTAAACAATTTTGTATATAATGTTTACGTATCCGACATACTCATATCAAATGTATACACTGTACTCTAAACCATCTACTGTATCTTGCCTATGCCGTTCGGCCATCGACCCAAATCTCTAGCCATTATAACTGGATGAAGTAATGTATCACTAGCCACTTTAAACAATGCCATTTATATAATGTTTACATATCCTACATTACTCATCTCATATATGTGTGTATGTATATATGTATATGTATATATATGTGTGTATATACTGTACTCCATACCATCTACTGCATCTTGCCTATGCCGGTCAGCCATCGCTCATCCATATATTTATATGTACATACTCGTATTCATTCCTTTACTCTTGTGTGTATAAGGTAGTTGTTGTGAATTTGTTAGATTACTTGTTAGATACTACTGCATGGTCGGAACTAGAAGCACAAGCATTTCGCTACACTCGCATTAACATCTGCTAACCATGTGTATGTGACAAATAAAATTTGATTTGATTTATCCTATTTTCTGAACCTGAGTGGCAGGCATTTTGCTTTGGGCACGCCAGACTCTCCAAAACCGTCACCTCACCTGCCGCTCCCTAAGAAGTTAAGCAACCAGTAGGTCGTCTTTCACCAAAAAGGAGTTAAAAAGTACCAAAGAGAGAAATTATAAAACAAAGATTCACTTTTGCCAGCGATAACAGTTGTCTTTCTGGGTAAGTCTCCAAGAGCTGTACAAACCTGGATTGTACCATATTTGCCCATAATTATTTACTTTGTCAACATGGTTGTTGATCATTGCTAGACAACGATTTTCATGTCTTGCTATAGATTTTCAAGTCCATTTAAATCAAAACTTTATCTCGAGCATTCACTGTCTTCTTGGTATGTAACTCCAGTGTAGATTTGGCCTTGTGTTTTAGGTTATTGTCCTGCTGAAAGGTGAATTAATCTCCCCAGTGTCTGTTGGAAAGCAGACTGAACCAGGTTTTCCTCTAGGATTTTGCCTGTGCTTATCTCCATTCCATTTATTTTTTTTATCCTGAAAAACTCCCCAGTCCTTAACGATGACAATCATACCCATGACAGGTTGCAGCCACCACTATAAAGCACGGTTTATTTTTTTCTCTCGCTCTCTCCTGTAGAAGTGCATGACTTACTCCAAGCAGTTCACTCATCTGGGTAACGTCACGGAGACCACCAAGTAAGAGACCGTCATCGTAGCATCCTGTATACACCCAGCCTGTCTGTCTGAATGGAAAAACTACACACAAAACAGCAACTGTATGGACAAATGAACATGCATGTTATACAACATAAACTGACACACACACACACACTTCAACACACATCATTCTGGCATTGTGGTACTGATGTTCCGCCCGTTGTGTGTGTGCGCTCTAGGTTTGAGAAGATGGCAGAGAGCTGTAAGAAGAGTCTGGAGATGTTGAAGCTGTCCCAGTCTAAGAGACTGGACCCTCCTAAGCATCACTTTGAGGAGAGGACATACCACACCGTCAGGTTGTTGTCTCTCTCTCTCTGTCTATCAATATATCTCTGGTTCTGCATCTCACTCTTCTGTGTTATCCTCTCTCTCGCTCTCTCTGCTACTCTCGCTGTCTGTCTGTCGCTCGCTGTCTGTCTGTCGCTCGCTGTCTGTCTGTCTCTCTCGCCTGTCTCTCTCTCTGTCGCTCGCCTGTCTCTCTGTCTCTCGCCTGTCTCTCTCTCTAGGATCTTCCCAGAGCTCAGTAGTACAGAGATGGTGGTGGTGGTAGTCAGAGGGATGAATCTGCCTGCTCCTTCAGGTAACATTGACCCCTCTGTATCCTTCCTGTATTTTTCCTGTATTCCCCTGTGGTGGTGGAACAGCTCCCAGGTATTGAGTCAGTGGTTGGTCCTAGCAGGTCCTCTCTAATGTCTCTCTGCTCCTCGTCTCTCCCCAGGTATAGCTACTAATGACCTGGATGCCTATGTCAAGTTTGACTTCCCCTATCCCAGTACGGTGAGTTAGTGGGCTCCAGTTCTGTTTACCAACCTGTTCTTGGAGACTCGCATCCATTTGTTCCAATCCGGCAGCAACACACCGTATTCACATAGTCGACTAATCATCAAGCACTTCATTAGTTGAATCAGGTGTGCTGTGCTCCAGCTATAGTATGCCTATTGATGATTGGTCTGAGATGGGCTGTGTAGTAGTAATAGCGGCAGCGGCAGTAGCTGTAGTAGCAGTAGTACTTGTAGTAGTAGCAGTACTTGTAGTACTTGTAGCAGCAGCAGTACTTGTAGTACTTGTAGTAGCAGCTGTAGTACTTGTAGTAGCAGCTGTAGTACTTGTAGTAGCAGCAGCGGTGGTGGTGCTTGTGGTGGTAGCAGCAGCGGTGGTGGTGCTTGTGGTGGTGGCAGCAGCGGTGGTGGTGCTTGTGGTGGTGGCAGCAGCCGGTGGTGGTGCGTAGTGGTGGCAGCAGCGGTGGTGGTGCTTGTAGTGGTGGCAGCGGTGGTGGTGCTTGTGGTGGCAGCAGCAGCGGTGGTGGTGCTTGTTGTGGCAGCTGCGGTGGTGGTGCTTGTTGTGGTGGTGCTTGTTGTGGCGGTGGTGGTGCTTGTTGTGGCAGCAGCAGCAGTGGTGGCAGCAGTAGTGGTGCTTGTTGTGGCAGTGGTAGTGCTTGTTGTAGTAGTGGCAGCAGTAGTGGTGCTTGTGGTAGCAGCACTTGTAGTGGCAGCGGTGGTAGTACTTGTAGTAGTACTTGTAGTAGCAGCAGTAGTAGTACTTGTTGTAGTAGTACTTGTTGTAGCAGTAGTAGTACTTGTAGTAGCAGCAGTAGTAGTACTTGTAGTAGTAGCAGCTGTAGTAGTACTTGTAGTAGTACTTATAGTAGTACTTGTAGCAGCAGCAGTAGTAGTACTTGTAGCAGCAGTAGTAGTAATTGTAGCAGCAGTAGTAGTAATTGTAGCAGCTGTAGTAGTAGCAGTAGTCGTCTCTATTTGAACTAATGTCTGTCTTCTCTTCTGTGTTGATCTCAGGAACAACCCCAGAAACACAGAACCGCTGTGGTCAAGAACACTAACTCCCCAGGTAATGCCCAGGACCATGGTGTCTGTGGTGTGTCTACATAGCTTCCCCCCGTTTCATGTCATCTCTCTGTGCTCCAGAGTTCAACCAGAGCTTCACTCTGAACGTCAACCGGAACCACAGGGGCTTCAGGCGAGCGGTCCAATCTAAAGGACTCAAACTGGAACTTCTGCACAAAGGGTACGTCACACACACACACACACACACACACACACACTCTAAAGCACTCAAACTGGAACTCAACCTTGTGACCCTAGATGAGTGGAGGTGTTCGATCCTTTTCAAGTTTAAGTGATGTGAGGTCTTTGTGTGTGTCACGTGACAGGGGTTTCCTGCGGAGCGACAAGCCTATAGGGACGGCCCACATCAAACTGGAGAAACTGGAGACCGAGAGTGAAGTACGAGAAATAGTGGAGGTAAGGATGACGGGTAGCGAGATGGCCGGAGGGACGGGTAGCGAGATGGCCGGAGGGACGGGTAGCGAGATGGCCGGAGGGACGGGTAGCGAGATGGCCGGAGGGACGGGTAGCGAGATGGCCGGAGGGACGGGTAGCGAGATGGCGGAGGGACGGGTGACGTGTAGCGAGAGAGAGTGAGATGGCTGAGCCTTTTGCCTCCGCCAATCGTTCACATAACAACAAAATATGCAAAAGAACAAAGAAAATCAGATCGGGGCAAATACTTTATCACAGCGCTGTATTCCAATACTCCTTTCACATATAGGATTCACGGTATTGTTCCCTGTTTAAAATAAATAATTGGGCAATGTTTTTTTTACGAGCCCCTTTCAAACAGCCCCATTTTTACTACATTGCTGCAAGCGTACACCATTTTATACTTGCCATGCTGGCACGTAGGAGTGTGCAGATGTGGGTGGCCGTCTATTTTAATATAGCCATTGAATATACACCATCACAAAGAAATCCGTTATTCATTTTATTTTTTTTAGGCAGGTCCTAAAATATTAATGACTATTATTTTGAAAAATAAATTTGATTTTAGAATAGCATATTTAGAGTTGAATTATTTTACTGGGCCTGGGCGGCCTGCACCATGCAAATTTTAAAATCAATAGTTCTTTATTTTGTTCATGAAATAGACAAGACACACTTATAACAATTAAAATACGAAGAATATTTTTTTTTTCCCACACAACTTGAGTCAGGGGAACGTGTGGAACTGTATATTTTGAAACAAACCCTTTTTCCTTTCCTCTTTTCCTTCCCTTGCTCGCCTTTCCTCCCTTGACCCAATATCGTCCGCTATACTCCTCAGTAATTTTCCATCCAAGTTGTCAGACCCCGGTGGCTTGTCATTGTCGATAGACAACAATGTTTTCACCTCTCCCACTCTTTACGGAGTTTTAAATTACAACGCTCGTCTTTCATAATTTGCTCAGATATACTAGGATGTGTAGTGTCGGCGTTTTGTTGCTGGCATGTCATGGCTAAATTGGCCAATGAAGAAATCGTTAAAGTAGTTGGTAATATCAGTGGGTTTTGTGACGAATGAGCCGTCTGATGATGGAGCGGAGTTTGCCTTTTTGCCCAAAATGGTCCTTCAAAGCTTTTTACTATCATTCTTTGTAATTTATCTTTGTTTCATAGTGTAGTTTCTTCTTTTTATACAGTTTAGTCACATGATTTCTCAATTTGCAGTACGTTACTGTGCGTTACTTATTTGCCATACCTTTTGACTCATCCCTCTCAACCGTACAATTTTTCCATTCGTCATCAATCCATGCAGGTTTAACAGTTAACAGTAATTTTCTTAAGGGGCGCATGCTTGTTCGTAACTGGGATAAGCAATTTCATAAATGTGTCAAGTGTAGCGTCTGCTCGTCATTACACTCCACGGACCAACACATATTATTTACATCAACAACCATAGGAATCACTACAGAACTTATTGTATGACCTCTTATACACTATATTAGGTCCAGCCTTTGGAACTTTGGCTACTATATTGTGATCACTACATCCTATGGATCTGGATACTGATTTAGAGCAGATTTCTGCGGCGTTAGTAAAGATGTGATCAATACATGTTGACGATTTCATTCCTGTGCTGTTTGTAACTACCCTGGTAGGTTGACTGATAACCTGAACCTGGTTACAGTTTGAAGTTTTCTCTCGAGTGGGCAGCTTGATGAAAGCCAGTCAATATTTAAATCACCCAGAAAATATATCTCTCTCTCTCTCTGTTGATATCACATACATTATCAAGCATTTCACACATGTTATCCAGATACTGACTGTTAGCACTTGGTGGTCTATAGCAGCTTCCCACCAGAATGGGCTTTAGGTGAGGCAGATGAACCTGTAGCCATATTACTTCAACAGTATTTAACATGAGATCCTCTCTGAGCTTTACAGGAATGTGGTTCTGAATATAAACAGCAACACCTCCACCATTTGGCATTTCTATCTATTCTGTAAATGTTATAATCTTGTATTTCTACCGCTACATCATCAAAGGTATTATCTAAGTGAGTTACAGAGATAGTCAGAGTGGCCCAGGCAGTTGATTTGACAAGGAGAGGAACACCCAAGCCCCCGGGCAGAAGACCGCTGGTACAGGGACTCAAAGCAATTTTTATCTATTTTTATTTTTTTTTTAATTGTGAAAGTCCGGATGCGGGTGAAGACGTGCGCGCCGAGAACGATTCTTCTAATTTCTTGTTTCCGACACGCATCCGTCTACGCTCACCTGGAGTCGGACAATGAGCAGACGTGTTCTGGTTCAAGCTAGTAGAGGGGCGCAGTGGTGGAAACTGATCGTAAGTCCAGGAAGGTCCCATTATGATCCTCTTGGATGTTTCGATAGGAAGCATTTTTAAAAATGCCGATTTAGTCTCATAGAATCCTTATTCAGTTCAAGGCGCTTGGTCAAGAATTGTATTTCTTCATGAAGAGTAAAAACCCAAATAGAGTCATACTTGAGTAAAAGTAAAGATACTGTATTTTATTGTTTTAACATGTACGGATAGTTAGGGGCACGCTACATTTTAAATGTACCGATAGTTAGGGGCACGCTACATTTACAAACACAGCATGTGTTTAGTGAGTCTGCCAGATCAGAGGCAGTAGGGATGACCAGGGATGTTCTCTGTTTAGTGAGTCCTCCAGATCAGAGGCAGTAGGGATGACCAGGGATGTTCTCTGTTTAGTGAGTCCTCCAGATCAGAGGCAGTAGGGATGACCAGGGATGTTCTCTGTTTAGTGAGTCCTCTAGATCAGGCAGTAGGGATGACCAAGGATGTTCTCTGTTTAGTGAGTCCTCCAGATCAGAGGCAGTAGGGATGACCAGGGATGTTCTCTGTTTAGTGAGTCCTCCAGATCAGAGGCAGTAGGGATGACCAGGGATGTTCTCTGTTTAGTGAGTCCTCCAGATCAGAGGCAGTAGGGATGACCAAGGGATGTTCTCTGTTTAGTGAGTCCTCCAGATCAGAGGCAGTAGGGATGACCAGGGATGTTCTCTGTTTAGTGAGTCCTCCAGATCAGAGGCAGTAGGGATGACCAGGGATGTTCTCTGTTTAGTGAGTCCTCCAGATCAGAGGCAGTAGGGATGACCAGGGATGTTCTCTGTTTAGTGAGTCCTCCAGATCAGAGGCAGTAGGGATGACCAGGGATGTTCTCTGTTTAGTGAGTCCTCCAGATCAGAGGCAGTAGGGATGACCAAGGGATGTTCTCTGTTTAGTGAGTCCTCCAGATCAGAGGCAGTAGGGATGACCAAGGATGTTCTCTGTTTAGTGAGTCCTCCAGATCAGAGGCAGTAGGGATGACCAAGGGATGTTCTCTGTTTAGTGAGTCCTCCAGATCAGAGGCAGTAGGGATGACCAAGGGATGTTCTCTGTTTAGTGAGTCCTCCAGATCAGAGGCAGTAGGGATGACCAAGGGATGTTCTCTGTTTAGTGAGTCCTCCAGATCAGAGGCAGTAGGGATGACCAAGGGATGTTCTCTGTTTAGTGAGTCCTCCAGATCAGAGGCAGTAGGGATGACCAAGGGATGTTCTCTGTTTAGTGAGTCCTCCAGATCAGAGGCAGTAGGGATGACCAAGGGATGTTCTCTGTTTAGTGAGTCCTCCAGATCAGAGGCAGTAGGGATGACCAAGGGATGTTCTCTGTTTAGTGAGTCCTCCAGATCAGAGGCAGTAGGGATGACCAAGGGATGTTCTCTGTTTAGTGAGTCCTCCAGATCAGAGGCAGTAGGGATGACCAAGGGATGTTCTCTGTTTAGTGAGTCCTCCAGATCAGAGGCAGTAGGGATGACCAGGGATGTTCTCTGTTTAGTGAGTCCTCCAGATCAGAGGCAGTAGGGATGACCAGGGATGTTCTCTGTTTAGTGAGTCCTCCAGATCAGAGGCAGTAGGGATGACCAAGGGATGTTCTCTGTTTAGTGAGTCCTCCAGATCAGAGGCAGTAGGGATGACCAAGGGATGTTCTCTGTTTAGTGAGTCCTCCAGATCAGAGGCAGTAGGGATGACCAGGGATGTTCTCTGTTTAGTGAGTCCTCTAGATCAGGCAGTAGGGATGACCAAGGATGTTCTCTGTTTAGTGAGTCCTCCAGATCAGAGGCAGTAGGGATGACCAGGGATGTTCTCTGTTTAGTGAGTCCTCCAGATCAGAGGCAGTAGGGATGACCAAGGGATGTTCTCTGTTTAGTGAGTCCTCCAGATCAGAGGCAGTAGGGATGACCAGGGATGTTCTCTGTTTAGTGAGTCCTCCAGATCAGAGGCAGTAGGGATGACCAAGGATGTTCTCTGTTTAGTGAGTCCTCCAGATCAGAGGCAGTAGGGATGACCAGGGATGTTCTCTGTTTAGTGAGTCCTCCAGATCAGAGGCAGTAGGGATGACCAAGGGATGTTCTCTTGATAAGTGTGTGAATTAGACCATTTTCCTGTCAAAATGTAACGAGTACCTTTGGCTGTCAGGGGAAAATGTATTGAGTAAAAAGTAGATTACGTTTGACAACTTTTACTTCACTACATTTCTAAAGTAAATTACAGATACCCCCCAAAAAAAACTACTTTAGTACTTTTTATTTTTACTTAAGTACTTTACACCACTGATAATATGCTGTCGAAATCATCTGTATTGAAAACGTTTTGTTAAGATGATCGTGAGCAGAACTCACTGTAACCTGTCTTTAACATTTCCCCCCCAGTCTTAATTATCCCAAAATCCCAATGGAGATTCAGTGAAAAACAAAAAAAACTCCAAATCTATTTCAGATTTGATCAAGTTGAGTCCCCACACGTCTCGAGGCAGCGTTGATGCCGTTGTCCCAATCAAAACGGTGCTAAAATGTATCTAGTGGAACCACACGCGATTTTAATTATAATTTTATTATATTGATTTAGATAACTTACAATAAACAACAGTTTGATACATGCCTATCGGCAAAGTGCGTTGCCAATGCCGCTTCAGCGCTACAGCCACGCAGACTGCTGTCCTTTTTGAATCTATACTTTTATACCATAAGGACCCGTTTTGATTTCAGACAACACTAGAATGTTCATGATTTTAATACGTGCCGAAGGCGGGAAAAGATGAGAGGGTGTTTTATAGTGATGACACATTAGACTCATTACAGGAATTTTTAATGACTAGGTCAGGCTTAGTTACCAGCAATACCATTCAGATATAAAGAAAAGGCAGAACAAAGTTGGCGGCTTGGTAAAGTTAGCGTGTTTTTCCACGTTGGTTTGAAAGGAATATGAGTAAACTGTTTTTGGTTGTGTGTTAGTGATACTACGTTTTTATACTGCAGGTGATAGATGGTCGTAAGCCTACAGGAGGACGTGTGGAGGTCAGGGTTCGCCTGAGAGAGCCTCTGAGTGGACAAGACCTTCAGACAACCACAGAACGCTGGTTAGTCCTGGACCAGTCACAGGTAAACGCCACAGAACGCTGGTTAGTCCTGGACCAGTCACAGGTACGCGCCACAGAACGCTGGTTAGTCCTGGACTAGTCACAGGTACGCGCCACAGAACGCTGGTTAGTCCTGGACCAGTCACAGGTAAACGCCACAGAACGCTGGTTAGTCCTGGACCAGTCACAGGTAAACGCCACAGAACGCTGGTTAGTCCTGGACCAGTCACAGGTACAACGCCACAGAACGCTGGTTAGTCCTGGACCAGTCACAGGTACAACGCCACAGAACGCTGGTTAGTCCTGGACTAGTCACAGGTACAACGCCACAGAACGCTGGTTAGTCGTGGACCAGTCACAGGTACGCGCCACAGAACGCTGGTTAGTCATGGACCAGTCGCAGGTACGCGCCACAGAACGCTGGTTAGTCCTGGACCAGTCACAGGTTCACATTATTTGTAGTAACTGTTATATTTGGAGCAAGGAGTTTGGCCCTTAAAGGCCAAAGTGTGGTTTCCCCTGTCAGGCCCTGACACTCGATAACCTCTGGGTTTGGTCCTGCAGGTCCTTCTCTAACTGCTGCTCAGATGGGACTACTAGGAACACTTTTAAAAGGTAGGTGAACTCTCCACAACAAGTTTAAAAGAGAAACCAAGTAATCAACTCCAATGACCTTTTTTTTCTATCTCAGATGATAAACACTCCCGTTGTCCTCTGAAGACGATGAAGGGATGATGATGATGATGAAGAGGAGGATGTATGTTGTCGTGGCTGGCCTGTTTAGTCTTCCAGGGTTCTGGCAGCCCGACAGTCAACACGGGTCTTTAACTTGTAAACATTTTGCACACAGAGAGACGGAGCTTCTTTTCACTCTGGGGAAATGGGCTCCTAAGTTTAGCTAACCTTAAGTTAACATTGGCCGGGGATTCAATCAAAAGGCGTACTGCACTTGACTTCTACAAGTCATTATTTTCCGCTCGAGACGATTTAAAAAAAAAAAAACAGCTACACCTAGTTAGTCTCTATAATATATTATCCACCTATGCACTTATTCTACCAAAGTAATCACTGTTGCTGTACGATGCTACATATGTTAACTTGCCTTGAATAGCTGCCATACTGTTAACGATTACTATAATAATGTGTGATTTAAACTTGCATCTCTCAAAATGTAATTATTTTGCTACATTGTTGGTTGATGTTCCCAGGACTGTTGTTGTTCTCTTTTCAATTCACTGGGACACTTCTAGGCCAGGATTCAATCCAGATTAGTTCCCTGTTGTCGCCACTAGACTTCTTGTTTCTTCTATTTTTTTTTGAAGGTCATTTCCTATTGAGCAGACATCTGCAGCGTTCACCTTGAATGCGATCGCCGCGTACGCGGTAACATTGCATTTTATTTTTTAAAGGTGCATTGTCGACTAGAGCGTAGGGGTTGAATCCCGGCTCTAATGGCAGAACGGGAGAATGCTCACGCGCGCGCACACAGGTGGACATGACTGAACTTAGATGTTTTGGCTACCGCCGATACTGGGAGAATTTTTTTTTTTTTTTTTAAAGGCAATTGGTCAACTGACATAAGCATGTCATAGGTACTCTCTTAAGGTGTCATAAAGGTTATAAGGCTACATAGCGCTTGTGACTGTGTCAATTTTGAGCTGGATAGTATAGATGTGTGTCTGAACTGACCGTGTGTTCCCTGTTGGGCCCTGGTTAAAAATTAGTGCACTAAATAGGGATTATGGTGCTGTTTGGGATGCAGAGGTATTTTCTCACTTAGATGCTCTACTGCATGTTGTTTGAGAAAGATGTCCATTTATCTTGTGGTGGTTGGGATTGTTCCGGTTATTTCGCTTTGTGTTTTTTTTTTAGTTGAAGAGACTCCATCATAAGTTTACACTTTATAGCTGTGATCCTCCGTACACATAGAAATTCTATCATCCGTGAGTTGGGTTCAGCTGAGCTTTTAGCCAAGAATGTTTTTTTTTTTTTGTCTGCGTGTAAATCAAAGTTAGTATTTTATGAGAAGCGTGGTAATTTAAAAATGCTTAATAACAGTAAAGCCATTATGGTTACACAGATTTAAGCCTATACTGGACTAGGAAGCTTTTCGATGGAGAATCTTCATTGAACATGATTTTTTGGGGGCGCAGTCTGTGTTCGGGAAACTGGCCCACGGTCTGAGCCAATTATATCCCGCCATTCCCTACTGATAGCCTATTATATTCCACTATAACTTTACAATGTTGCTCCTGTCAGAATATTTCCAACGGATGACTTTTTTTAAATTAAATACTGTCCCGTCAATTCAAAATAAATATTTTATTAATTATATATTAAGTAATTTTCGTTTCTTAACAAAATGCTACTGTTTCCTCCGCTCCATTATGTATATTGGCAAGTTGATCGTAAAGCGTACCATACCTGAATCAGTCCCGAAATGTGTATTTGTGGCAAAAACAAAGCGTGCATTTCACTTTTCTGTACGTTTTTAATTATACATATTACAGGTTTTGACATTTTGTAGTATTCAATAAAGAAAATAATTTGAGGCTTATCATACTTTCGTTTTATTGATCATGTTAAAAAGAAAATTGGATTTTCTTGTTCCGGCCTGACTGATCCACAGGACCGTGAAATATGGTCACAATGCCAAGTAGTTGGTTTGTTTCTGTCTTTATGCAATACCGAGTTCTGGTATTGATAAGTCTGTTCAATTGAATAACAAAATGCTACCTTCAAGAAAACTGACAATTCTACCCTTTTCATATAGAGTAGTGCACACCTGCAATAGCGCCAAAGGAAAGTCACGGCCTGTATTCACTAGTGCACACCGTAGCAAACAGTTTCGCAACGGAAACAAAAAACATTGCCACAATCAAGTTTCTATTGGGAAAAAATCAGGTAGGTCCCTACCCGTTACCAGTAAGGGTATACAAAGCTCCGAATGGCCTCAGGAAAAGAACCTTGTTAAAATGTCTCATCTTGAAGTTGCACACTAGAGTAAGGATTTAGGAAGCCACTGTCATGCGCTTGTAGACATGTGTAAGCTTCTCTCCAGAAATGCGCGTCCTGTTCATTAGGGCACGTAACAGAACATTTAATTTGAGTTTCTGATTGGACAAGTCCGGTCTCTTCTTTTTTTTTTTTCTTCTTCCGTTTGGTGTGTATTGATGAATAGGCTGACACAAGGTTGTATTCATTAGTGGGGGAACGTTTTGCAACATAAAACAAAAACAAGTGTTCCTTATTGGGCAGGTGGTTCTGGCTATGTCTTCCGTTTTGGGGTGTAATGAACAGGACCCAGGAGGGCAGATCCTCCAATAGACATTGTGATGTCATCGGTCCGTAGCGGTTTGATGCCCTGAATACTGTCTGAAACCCACAATGTTCTTTACAATAAAATGACTCAATACATACTAACCTTAATGCTGTTTTGTTAATGGACTAGAGTTCTTCTGCAGATATTCATGTGTGATTTTTATTTTTTAGTCATATTGTTTAATCAATAAAACCTTTGGCAAAACAACAATAGCTAAAGTTTTATTTATTTAACCAGGCAAGTCAGTTAAGAACAGATTCTTATTTACAATGACGACCTAGGAACAGTGGGATAACTGCCTTGTTCAGGAGCAAAATGACAGCTTTTTACCTTGACAGCTCAGGGATTCGATCCAGCAACCTTTCGGTTACTCGCCCAACGCTCTAACCACTAGGCTACCTGACACCCTCTGATAATATACTGTATCTTTGTTTACCTACTTATTCAGATCTAGCGGTCCATAAATGAGAAATATATTTTAATGGCTTGCTGCCAAATTTAGCGACAAACCGACAGATCACAAATGAAAACACAATTGGGTAGATTCTTCTGACATACCTTGGTTTCTATTCAGGTCCATTCACACACAAGCGGGCAGTCTGCGTTCCAAACGGCACCCTCTCGTATAGTGCACTACTTTTGACCAAGGCCCATATGGAATAGGGTGCCATTTCGGACGCAACTCCCATAGGGCCCTCAGAGCCCCTTTACAATTATGTTACATCCATTATGTCGAATTTGTATTGGTATAAGCAAAGTCTGGAGAGGAGGTTCCACCATCGTTGAGTCCATGAGAAGGCGTGTGCAAGTGCACACCTCAAGAGAAGGGTTGAGAAGTAGGCCTAGTCTTTGACCAAGGTCTCAGCTGAATGGTTAAAACAGCAATCAGTCTAGATGACCTGTTCTCCTGTAAATGGCTTAGACTCCACTGCATCTGCGTTTTTACAATAGTTTCTGCAAAAATGTTATTCTTTGTATAATGACACGTTCAAATCAGTTAGGAAGTTTATTTTGAAAACCGCCATCGTACACAAAAAAAAAAATAGCTGATGCTATGGGGTCTGTGGATGGAGCAGGATGCTATGGGGTCTGTGGATGGAGGAGGATGCTACGGGGTCTGTGGATGGAGGAGGATGCTACGGGGTCTGTGGATGGAGGAGGATGCTATGGAGTCTGTGGATGGAGGAGGATGCTATGGAGTCTGTGGATGGAGGAGGATGCTATGGAGTCTGTGGATGGAGGAGGATGCTATGGAGTCTGGATGGAGGAGGATGCTATGGGGTCTGTGGATGGAGGAGGATGCTATGGGGTCTGTGGATGGAGGAGGATGCTATGGGGTCTGTGGATGGAGGAGGATGCTATGGGGTCTGTGGATGGAGGAGGATGCTACGGGGTCTGTGGATGGAGGAGGATGCTACGGGGTCTGTGGATGGAGGAGGATGCTACGGGGTCTGTGGATGGAGGAGGATGCTACGGGGTCTGGATGGAGGAGGATGCTACGGGGTCTGTGGATGGAGGAGGATGCTACGGGGTCTGTGGATGGAGGAGGATGCTATGGAGTCTGGATGGAGGAGGATGCTATGGAGTCTGGATGGAGGAGGATGCTATGGAGTGTGGATGGAGGAGGATGCTACGGGGTCTGTGGATGGAGGAGGATGCTACGGAGTCTGTGGATGGAGGAGGATGCTACGGAGTCTGTGGATGGAGGAGGATGCTATGGAGTCTGGTTGGAGGAGGATGCTATGGAGTCTGTGGATGGAGGAGGATGCTATGGAGTCTGTGGATGGAGGAGGATGCTATGGAGTCTGGATGGAGGAGGATGCTATGGGGTCTGTGGATGGAGGAGGATGCTATGGGGTCTGTGGATGGAGGAGGATGCTATGGGGTCTGTGGATGGAGGAGGATGCTATGGAGTCTGGATGGAGGAGGATGCTATGGGGTCTGTGGATGGAGGAGGATGCTATGGGGTCTGTGGATGGAGGAGGATGCTATGGGGTCTGTGGATGGAGGATGAGTGCAGCATCAACATGTTGAATAGTTGCTTTGGCTCACAGGTCAGGAGGACAGGGTCACATATAGGTTGAGTCCCAAATGGCTCCGGGTCAAATGTAGTGCACTATAAAGGGAATATAGTGCAATTTGGGAAGCAACCCACAGGTAACAATTTACTGAAGATGCTTCAGATCCTCTCCATCTCTTACAGAGAGAAGGATGACGCTGGTGTTAGTTAACAGTCGGTGGTGAAGGATCAGACCACAATGCATTTCTCATCCCAAGACTCCAACCAGTCCCCTCGGTGGCCAATGGGAGGCCAGAGACTATATTTGTTATACTTCCTGTTAGAATGTTCTGGTAAAGCATTGGAAACGTGTTTTTTTGTTTAATCAGCGTACGCTCTGTCTAAAACAGAAGGGTGACACTTTGACGACATGGTTCTCAGAAGACTAGAAGCTCAACCGTATATAAAACTCGGTTGATCTCCACGGTAGAAAACGGTTCAGGATCTTTGACCTATTCAAAGTCTGACAGTAAAATCGGTTCACACCACCTCTCTTAAGACATTGTGCCTTCGACCTAGGTCCAACTGCTTAGCAGTTCTAGTGAGACAGACAATCTTGGTGTTTTGATCTGTCTGGATGAACTATTGAGCCAATTGCAGCCCCGCCTAAACAAAAAATAACAAGCAAAAAAACGAACAACTGTTGTCCATCAACGTCAGGAAATAAAGCGTTTGGTGATCATTGGCTGAAGGCCAGGCTGAAAAACGAGAGGAAAGTTTTTCTCTTTCCTCCTTCCACTGTGAAGAGTTGTGACTGCAGGAACTGAGCACTGGGATGCAAATTAAACAGCATCACCAGAGAGAAAAAAAAAAATCCTCCCTATTTTCTCTCCTCTTGTTCTCGCTCTTCCCCCCTCTCCATCCACTAATCTCCAGAGTATTTTTGTTGTTGTTGTTGTAATCTTCCCAGCTCACCGGACCGTGTGAAGTCCCTGTCGGCAGAGACAGAAGTTGTAGTCTCATCAGGCAGAGCTTTGGACACCTCTACCTGGGGGAGGGGTCCATCAAAGCGCCCATGCTACAACATGGCTTTCAGAGACTACGTTTCCCAGAGTGCAGTGCTTCTGCTTTGTCCTCTGGTTGGCTAGTTACCACAGCATAGATAGACAGTACAGTATAAAGAGCGACAGAAACGGCTTCTCCAATAGAAATCCTCGGTCACGCTTTGTAGAGGCGTTGTCATGGCGACGTTGACTCGCTAAATTCATGTGTAGGCCGTCAAAACAAAAGGCACTCCTTCAATATAAAGTTGTTTTTGAAGCAAAAAAAATGTAACGTGTCAGTTTGTCACTTTTACAAGGTTGGAGTAATAACATGTTGAGCTACTTAAGACATTGGCTCGAATCTAGGTTGTGCCTTTTTAGATTTTGATTGACTTCTCAAACCCCCCAGCCTTGGTCTTCTTGGTTTCGCTAAGCGTTCCCGATTTAGTCTCACTATGTTGCGCCTCTGGGTTTAGAAACTGACCACAGTGGACCTGGAATAGTCCTTAGATTTCCTGATCTATGTGATCAGGGTGGACTGGAGAGGCCCTAGCTGTCTGTCTGGTGAAGGGGTAGCAACATTAGCTAGCTGGTAACTATCCCCCACAGCTAGCTGTCTGTCTGGTGAAGGGGTAGCAACATCAGCTAGCTGGTAACTATCCCCCACAGCTAGCTGTCTGTCTGGTGAAGGGGTAGCAACATCAGCTAGCTGGTAACTATCCCCCACAGCTAGCTGTCTGTCTGGTGAAGGGATAGCAACATCAGCTAGCTGGTAACTATCCCCCACAGCTAGCTGTCTGTCTGGTGAAGGGGTAGCACCATTAGCTAGCTGGTAACTATCCCCCACAGCTAGCTGTCTGTCTGGTGAAGGGGTAGCAACATCAGCTAGCTGGTAACTATCCCCCACAGCTAGCTGTCTGTCTGGTGAAGGGTAGCAACATCAGCTAGCAGGTAACTATCCCCCACAGCTAGCTGTCTGTCTGGTGAAGGGATAGCACCATTAGCTAGCTGGTAACTATCCCCCACAGCTAGCTGTCTGTCTGGTGAAGGGGTAGCAACATCAGCTAGCTGGTAACTATCCCCCACAGCTAGCTGTCTGTCTGGTGAAGGGGTAGCAACATCAGCTAGCTGGTAACTATCCCCACAGCTAGCTGTCTGTCTGGTGAAGGGGTAGCACCATTAGCTAGCTGGTAACTATCCCCCACAGCTAGCTGTCTGTCTGGTGAAGGGGTAGCAACATCAGCTAGCTGGTAACTATCCCCCACAGCTAGCTGTCTGTCTGGTGAAGGGGTAGCAACATCAGCTAGCTGGTAACTATCCCCCACAGCTAGCTGTCTGTCTGGTGAAGGGGTAGCAACATTAGCTAGCTGGTAACTATCCCCCACAGCTAGCTGTCTGTCTGGTGAAGGGGTAGCAACATCAGCTAGCTGGTAACTATCCCCCACAGCTAGCTGTCTGTCTGGTGAAGGGGTAGCAACATCAGCTAGCTGGTAACTATCCCCCACAGCTAGCTGTCTGTCTGGTGAAGGGATAGCAACATCAGCTAGCTGGTAACTATCCCCACAGCTAGCTGTCTGTCTGGTGAAGGGTAGCACCATTAGCTAGCTGGTAACTATCCCCACAGCTAGCTGTCTGTCTGGTGAAGGGGTAGCAACATCAGCTAGCTGGTAACTATCCCCACAGCTAGCTGTCTGTCTGGTGAAGGGGTAGCAACATCAGCTAGCTGGTAACTATCCCCACAGCTAGCTGTCTGTCTGGTGAAGGGGTAGCAACATCAGCTAGCAGGTAACTATCCCCACAGCTAGCTGTCTGTCTGGTGAAGGGATAGCACCATTAGCTAGCTGGTAACTATCCCCACAGCTAGCTGTCTGTCTGGTGAAGGGGTAGCAACATCAGCTAGCTGGTAACTATCCCCACAGCTAGCTGTCTGTCTGGTGAAGGGGTAGCAACATCAGCTAGCTGGTAACTATCCCCACAGCTAGCTGTCTGTCTGGTGAAGGGATAGCAACATCAGCTAGCTGGTAACTATCCCCCACAGCTAGCTGTCTGTCTGGTGAAGGGATAGCAACATCAGCTAGCTGGTAACTATCCCCCACAGCTAGCTGTCTGTCTGGTGAAGGGGTAGCAACATCAGCTAGCTGGTAACTATCCCCACAGCTAGCTGTCTGTCTGGTGAAGGGGTAGCAACATCAGCTAGCTGGTAACTATCCCCCACAGCTAGCTGTCTGTCTGGTGAAGGGGTAGCAACATCAGCTAGCTGGTAACTATCCCCCACAGCTAGCTGTCTGTCTGGTGAAGGGGTAGCAACATTAGCTAGCTGGTAACTATCCCCCACAGCTAGCTGTCTGTCTGGTGAAGGGGTAGCAACATTAGCTAGCTGCCCCTCACAGCCTCCAGCCACTCTCTGAAGAGATGGAAGAACAGGAGAGGCAGGATAGGAGGAAAGATGAGGACGAGAGAGAGAGAACTAGGAGATCGGAGTCTTGGGGTGTTGGTCCGTTGCTAAGCGGTGCCTCCGTCTCCTAGGAGAGGATTTCCAGGATGTAGAAGACCAGCTCCATGACGACAGGTCCCTCGCTGAGTTGACACGCCCCTCTGTGGATGACAGGGATCAGAGTACTGTCCAGGTCACTCAGATAATGGGAGAGGAGAGGCTGGCCGTTACTACCTGCCAGGTAACCCACCTGGGAGAAAAGAGGGCAGGGAAGGGACGGGTAGTTATTATTGATCTATCTAACCAGGTTACGGTGGGAGGAGGGGCTGTTATTGCCCGCCAGGTAACCCACCTGTAAACACGGTACAACAGAAGAGCTGGTTAGTTATCTATATTATTTAATCTAACCAGGTACTGTGGGGGAAGGGCTGGCCGTTACTACCTGCCTGTAGTTATTTTGTAATTCAGTGTTTCAGTCAATTCTTGTTTGTTTTCGCCTAGCACTGACTTGACACATCTGATTTAAATTTCCTAAATATCCCTTGGGCTTAATCCTAAATGACACATTTGCATGGGCGAACTGGCTATCGGGCATTTCAGGCAAATGCCAGATGGGATGGTCCATTTTTAGCCATTCAAGGTGTGGGCACCTTGAGGAAAAAAAAAACAGGCTGGTGTGTTTGAAATGCCAGTGACGATTTCTGGTCCTTGTCTGCTCCTGCACATTTCTGATTTGCGATTCGAATAATTTCTGGTGTGGCCAGACAGTGACGACCCGAATCCGTACCTGGTCAGACTCGAGGGTGAGCCGTAGGCCCAGCTTAGCCATGCCACCCTCCTTCAGCAGTTTGAGGTGCGGGCAGAGCGCCACGCAGAACGCCCTCGCCACGTTCTCCGTCAGGCGGCTGTGGTCAGCAGGGTCGCTCAGACCGTTGGGCTGGTCCTGGTCATCACTCTGGAGGAAGAACACCTAAAAAGGAGCAAATGTTGTAAACGCTGCGGGATCAGGTAGTGCCTCCCTGTTTCAAAAAATGTTTGTCTGGCTTTGTGTTTACTGAACCTCGGTGTCGCTTAGGAGGGTGACGTCACATACCTCTGTCCAGCGGATGACCTTCCCATTAGCCTTGAACTCTGAACCGTGGAAGATCTTAACGCTGGTGGTGAACTCCATGGACTTCCCATCAATAGGACTAATTACCCTGGTGGGGAACAGGGACGAGTTTTAGATAATACACTTACTTCTAAAACGTCTTTCATAGATGGGTATTAAGGCAGGGAAACACTGGGACACAACATCACAGAAGAGAAACTATAGAGTATAGAGGTTCCCCAGCTAAACATCTTTCATACAGTATTATTTCCCTCATTAAATTGCAACTCAATTTATAACATTTTTCACATGTTTTTTCTGGATTTTTTGTTCTGTCTCTCACTGTTCAAATAAACCTACCATTAAAATTATAGACTGATCATTTATTTGTCAGTGGGCAAACGTACAAAATCAGCAGGGGATCAAATACTTTTTTCCCTCACTGTAGATAGGTATTAAGGCAGGGAAACACTAGGACACAACATCACAGAAGAGAAACTAGAGGTATAGAGGTTCCTCAGCTCTCATCCTCACCCCTTATTGGAAAAGTTGTGATCGTCATCTATCCACTGTATGTGAACGTGTTCCTGGCTGTCCTCCTGGTCTGCCCAGCCACAGGTGATACTAAAGTCCTTCATGTCCCTGAGGGCTTGCCTTAGAGCATCCATGGTCTCTGCTGTGATCTGCACCATCACACCGTCTACAGGGGAACAACAGATACATAACACCATCACACCGTCTACAGGGGAACAACAGATACATAACACCGTCACACCGTCTACAGGGGAACAACAGATACATAACACCGTCACACCGTCTACAGGGGAACAACCGATACATAACACCATCACACCGTCTACAGGGGAACAACCGATACATAACACCATCACACCGTCTACAGGGGAACAACAGATATATAACACCATCACACCGTCTACAGGGGAACAACAGATACATCACACCGTCTACAGGGGAACAACAGATACATCACACCGTCTACAGGGGAACAACAGATACATAACACCGTCTACAGGGGAACAACAGATACATAACACCGTCACACCGTCTACAGGGGAACAACAGATACATAACACCGTCACACCGCCTACAGGGGAACAACAGATACATAACACCGTCACACCGTCTACAGGGGAACAACAGATACATAACACCGTCACACCGTCTACAGGGGAACAACAGATACATAACACCGTCACACCGTCTACAGGGGAACAACAGATACATAACACCGTCACACCGTCTACAGGGGAACAACAGATACATAACACCATCACACCGTCTACAGGGGAACAACAGATACATAACACCATCACACCATCTACAGGGGAACAACAGATATGTACAAAATTAAACACTGAAATATCACATTTACCTAAGTATTCAGACCCTTTACTCAGTACTTTGTTGAAGCACCTTTGGCAGCGATTACAGCCTTGAGTCTTCTTGGGTATGACGCTACAAGCTTGGCACACCTGTATTTGGGGAGTTTCTCCCATTCTTCTCTGCAGATCCTCTCAAGCTCTGTCAGGTTGGATGGGGAGCGTCGCTGCACAGCTATTTTCAGGTCTCTCCAGAGATGTTCGATCGGGTTCAGGTTCGGGCTCTGGCTGGGCCACTGAAGGACATTCAGAGACTTGTCCCGAAGCCACTCCTGTGTGGCCTTGGCTGTATGCTTAGTGTCGTTGTCCTGTGAACCTTCCCCCCCAGGTTTTCATTAAGCATCTCTTCGACCTCATGACTTGGTTTTTGCTCTGACATGCACTGTCAACTGTGGGACCTTATATAGACAGGTGTGTGTTTTTCCAAATCATGTCCAACCAATTGAATTTACCACAGGTGGACTCCAATCAAGTTGTAGAAACGTCTCAAGGATGATCGATGGAAACAGGCAGTGGCAACCCGTCATCCATATATTTATATGTACATACTCGTATTCATTCCTTTAAACTTGTGTTTATATGGTAGTTGTTGTGAATTTGTTAGATTAGTTGTTAGATACTACTGCACAGTCGGAACTAGAAGCACAAGCATTTCGCTACACTCGCATCAACATCTGCTAACACATGTGTATGTGACAAATAACATTTGATTTGATTCAGGGCAGGTGGGGTAGCCCCACCTGTTTTGAGCACCACACTTTTAGGTGAAAAAATAATGTTTTGGCATTAATATGTGTCACATATCAGTTTGCAAAGAATGTAAAAAATGTAGTTAATAAAGCCGCAAACAAACACAGTCTCTTTTTTTATTTCTTGAGGAAGGCGGCTCCAAAATGCAGGTGTTTCAGCCTGGCTCAGTGCTTTCTGTGGTGGTGTTGGGGCGAGCCAGCAGAAAATACCGAGCGCTGCGCCTGATTGGCTCCGTTTTCTGTCACTCATGGGACATTACGTCATCCCCAATTCTAAGGTTAGAGCTCGGAAATGTTTGCCTCTTGGGTTCTGCCATAGAATTCTATTAGAAGTGCCCATGACAAGAAGGCTCAAGGTCATTGGCCACAGATAGAATGACATCAAATCACATGTATACAGTAGCTTTGATTGGACTGACTTTCAAAGTCATAGCTAGCAGTCATCATCAGTGGTCGACAATCTACTGGCAAATCCTTTTTAATCCTTCTCTTTACGAAGAGAAATTATAGATTAAAAAAAACTTATCGGTGCTCGTCGACCATTGGACATAAAGATTAAACAACAAGTTGGAAATCACAAATTCAACAATGAGTCGTTTGGAAGGAATCAGTGGCTAACTGCGAGCATTGCAAAGAAACCGCTAACGTTAGCCTGCTATTCAACGGAGTGGCTGTGTTTTTTTTTTTGTTACGAGTTCCTACCATAAATCCAGCGAATGCCAGACTCGAATCAAAGTTTGTATTTTCACCAGCGCGGTGTTGTAAACACATCAAAGTCACCATTATTAGTCAGTTGTACAACCGAATGCCTTCAACTGAAATGTGTCTTCCGCATTTAACCCAACCCCTCTGAATACCTTAATCGACATCCACGTCTTCGGCGCCCGGGGAACAGTGGGTTAACTGCCTTGTTCAGGGGCAGAACGACAGATTTTTACCTTGTCAGGTCGGGGATTCGAACTTGCAACCCTCCGGTTACAAGTCCAATGCTCCAACCACTAGGCTACCTGTTTGTGGCCAGTGTGTCCTCGTTTGCCTGCTATTATTTGTACATTATCGGGCCAGAAGATGTCCTTCTTAATTAACCCCCTGAGGGAATAAATAAAGTTTAATTGAAATGCAGTCTCTAATTTGGAGATATTGTAGATGTTTGGTACCTTCCACGATGCTGGTCTTGGCCAGGTATCCAGAGGCTGCCTTCAGAGAACCACTGAACACAAAGAAGCAGGCGCCAGTCACTGGAAGAAAATAAAAAATTATGAAATATTGATTCCATCCATGGTTTTGTTAGTCCAGGTGATAAACTATGACTTGACTCCCTGTGTCGTGTGTGTGTGTGTGTGTCGTGTGTGTGTGTGTGTGTGCGCACACACCTTTGCGTGGTTGGTGGTGGATACTGATGGCCTGTGTCTGGTAGTTTCCGTCGTCGTTCTGAATACACACCAGGTGGGAGTCGGCCTGCTCGTTAAAACACGCACCCATGGCCAGGACGTGTTCATTGGACTTGTTCATCGCCTTCATCAGCTGCAGGGAATATAAAGACTTCATAACCTGTTCATAACCTGTTCAAAGTCTGGTAATAGTCTATTCATAACTTGATAATAGCCTGTTCAGTCTGTTCATAACCTTGAAATAATCTGTTCATAGCCTGGAAATAGCCTTCATCAGCTGGGGGGGGACAATCTGGTTGTGTCATTAAAGGTCCAATCTGTAACTTCAACAGACATACCCAGGGCCTGGTTTCCCGATGGAATAGGAATTAGGCTTCTGAGTGTTTTTAACCATGCCTCTTTCCTGCAACGACCGGGGCGGCAGGGTAGCCTACTGGTTAGAGCGTTGGGCCAGTAACCGAAAGGTTGCAAGATCGAATCCCCGAGCTGACAAGGTAAAAATCTGTTGTTCTGCCCCCTGAACAAGACAGTTAACCCACTGTTCCTAGGCCATCATTGAAAATAAGAATTTGTTCTTAATTGTCTTGCCTGGGAAAATATATAAATGTATATATTTTTTTAAACGACCGAAGATGTAACGTGTTTAGCCAAAACACCACACTGAGAGACCGTTCACTAATTGTGTCGTTGAGGCGGAGTGTTGATACTGATAGGATGGAAAGAAAGGGGAGCGCTGCTCTCAGGTCAGTTTTCTCTATTCAATTCATACCTTACCATTAGAATTATTTCACTAAACTGACAACGGATCAGTTTTCTCTATTCAATTCTTACCTTACCATTTAGAATTATTTCACTAAACTGACAACGGATCAGTTTTCTCTATTCAATTCATACCTTACCAGTAGAATTATTTCACTAAACTGACAACGGATCAGTTTTCTCTATTCAATTCATACCTTACCAGTAGAATTATTTCACTAAACTGACAACGGATCAGTTTTCTCTATTCAATTCATACCTTACCAGTAGAATTATTTCACTAAACTGACAACGGATCAGTTTTCTCTATTCAATTCATACCTTACCAGTAGAATTATTTCACTAAACTGACAACGGATCAGTTTTCTCTATTCAATTCATACCTTACCAGTAGAATTATTTCACTAAACTGACAACGGATCAGTTTTCTCTATTCAATTCATACCTTACCAGTAGAATTATTTCACTAAACTGACAACGGATCAGTTCTCTCTATTCAATTCATACCTTACCAGTAGAATTATTTCACTAAACTGACAACGGATCCGTTTTCTCTATTCAATTCATACCTTACCAGTAGAATTATTTCACTAAACTGACAACGGATCCGTTTTCTCTATTCAATTCATACCTTACCAGTAGAATTATTTCACTAAACTGACAACGGATCCGTTTTCTCTATTCAATTCATACCTTACCAGTAGAATTATTTCACTAAACTGACAACGGATCAGCTCCTAGAGATATTTCCACACACGGCTGCAAATATTTAGGCGGCTTATTCTAATGCTTACCCAATAAAAAATGCACTAAATCCCTGATTTGGCACATCATCGTGTTCATGTTAGGATACACATCATGAGATATATTGAGACAAATTACAGACAGCAGCCTACAAGTAGCAAAGTAGAACTCAATTGAATGAACATGAAATGCATTTCAATATGATTGAAATGTAACGTAGTTACAAAAGTTCAATCACTAAGGCTGGTCTGAATCACTAAAGCTGGTCTGAATCACTAAGGCTGGTCTGAATCACTAAGGCTGGTCTGAATCACTAAAGCTGGTCTGAATCACTAAGGCTGGTCTGATTCACTAAGGCTGGTCTGAATCACTAAGGCTGGTCTGATTCACTAAAGCTGGTCTGAATCACTAAGGCTGGTCTGAATCACTAAAGCTGGTCTGAATCACTAAAGCTGGTCTGAATCACTAAGGCTGGTCTGAATCACTAAAGCTGGTCTGAATCACTAAAGCTGGTCTGAATCACTAAGGCTCGTCTGAATCAATAAGGCTCGTCTGAATCACTAAAGCTGGTCTGAATCACTAAAGCTGGTCTGAATCACTAAGGCTCGTCTGAATGGATCGTCACTTCATGCATCTAGTAAACTCTATAATTCACAAAGCTTCCTATCTCACTCATCAGCATAACAGGTATTTATATAGTAGTGGATGTAATGTTACCTCATCATCATAACAGGTATTTATATAGTAGTGGATGTAATGTTACCTCATCAGCATAACAGGTATTTATATAGTAGTGGATGTAATGTTACCTCATCATCATAACAGGTATTTATATAGTAGTGATGTAATGTTACCTCATCAGCATAACAGGTATTTATATAGTAGTGGATATAATGTTACCTCATCAGCATAACAGGTATTTATATAGTAGTGGATGTAATGTTACCTCATCATCATAACAGGTATTTATATAGTAGTGATGTAATGTTACCTCATCATCATAACAGGTATTTTGTGGCTGCTTTGTGTGATGTATTGTTGTCTCTACCTTCTTGCCCTTTGTGATGTTGTCTGTGCCCAATAATGTTAGTACCATGTTGTGCTGCTGCCATGTGGTGTTGCTACCACGCTGTGTTGTCATGTGGTGTTGCTTCCACGCTGTGTTGTCATGTGGTGTTGCTTCCACGCTGTGTTGTCATGTGGTGTTGCTACCACGCTGTGTTGTCATGTGGTGTTGCTACCACGCTGTGTTGTCATGTGGTGTTGCTTCCACGCTGTGTTGCCATGTGGTGTTGCTACCACTCTGTGTTGTCATGTGGTGTTGCTACCACGCTGTGTTGTCATGTGGTGTTGCTACCACGCTGTGTTGTCATGTGGTGTTGCTACCACGCTGTGTTGTCATGTGGTGTTGCTACCACGCTGTGTTGTCATGTGTTGTTGCTTCCACGCTGTGTTGTCATGTGGTGTTGCTTCCACGCTGTGTTGTCATGTGTTGTTGCTACCACGCTGTGTTGTCATGTGGTGTTGCTACCACGCTGTGTTGTCATGTGGTGTTGCTTCCACGCTGTGTTGTCATGTGGTGTTGCTTCCACGCTGTGTTGTCATGTGGTGTTGCTTCCACGCTGTGTTGTCATGTGGTGTTGCTTCCACGCTGTGTTGTCATGTGGTGTTGCTACCACGCTGTGTTGTCATGTGGTGTTGCTACCACGCTGTGTTGTCATGTGGTGTTGCTTCCACGCTGTGTTGTCATGTTGTGTTGCTACCACGCTGTGTTGTCATGTGGTGTTGCTACCACGCTGTGTTGTCATGTGGTGTTGCTACCACGCTGTGTTGTCATGTGGTGTTGCTACCACGCTGTGTTGCCATGTGGTGTTGCTTCCACGCTGTGTTGTCATGTGGCGTTGCTACCACGCTGTGTTGTCATGTGGCGTTGCTTCCACGCTGTGTTGTCATGTGGTGTTGCTTCCACGCTGTGTTGTCATGTGGTGTTGCTTCCACCCTGTGTTGCCATGTGTTGTTGCTACCACGCTGTGTTGTCATGTGGTGTTGCTACCACGCTGTGTTGTCATGTGGTGTTGCTACCACGCTGTGTTGCCATGTGGTGTTGCTACCACGCTGTGTTGCCATGTGGTGTTGCTACCACGCTGTGTTGCCATGTGGTGTTGCTACCACGCTGTGTTGCCATGTGGTGTTGCTACCACGCTGTGTTGTCATGTGGTGTTGCTACCACGCTGTGTTGCCATGTGGTGTTGCTTCCACGCTGTGTTGCCATGTGTTGTTGCTTCCACGCTGTGTTGTCATGTGGTGTTGCTACCACGCTGTGTTGTCATGTGGTGTTGCTACCACGCTGTGTTGTCATGTGGTGTTGCTTCCACGCTGTGTTGTCATGTGGTGTTGCTACCACGCTGTGTTGTCATGTGGTGTTGCTTCCACGCTGTGTTGCCATGTGGTGTTGCTTCCACACTGTGTTGTCATGTGGTGTTGCTACCACGCTGTGTTGTCATGTGGTGTTGCTTCCACGCTGTGTTGCCATGTGGTGTTGCTTCCACGCTGTGTTGTCATGTGGTGTTGCTTCCACGCTGTGTTGTCATGTGGTGTTGCTACCACCCTGTGTTGTCATGTGGTGCTGCTTCCACGCCTGTGTTGTCATGTGGTGTTGCTACCACGCTGTGTTGTCATGTGGTGCTGCTTCCACGCCTGTGTTGTCATGTGGTGTTGCTTCCACGCTGTGTTGTCATGTGGTGTTGCTTCCACGCTGTGTTGCCATGTGGTGTTGCTACCACTCTGTGTTGTCATGTGGTGTTGCTACCACGCCTGTGTTGTCATGTGGTGTTGCTACCACGCCTGTGTTGTCATGTGGTGTTGCTACCACGCTGTGTTGTCATGTGGTGTTGCTACCACGCCTGTGTTGTCATGTGTTGTTGCTTCCACGCCTGTGTTGTCATGTGGTGTTGCTTCCACGCTGTGTTGCCATGTGGTGTTGCTTCCACGCTGTGTTGCCATGTGTTGCTGCTTCCACGCCTGTGTTGTCATGTGGTGTTGCTACCACGCTGTGTTGTCATGTGGTGTTGCTACCACGCTGTGTTGTCATGTGGTGTTGCTTCCACGCTGTGTTGTCATGTGGTGTTGCTACCACGCTGTGTTGTCATGTGGTGTTGCTTCCACGCTGTGTTGCCATGTGGTGTTGCTTCCACACTGTGTTGTCATGTGGTGTTGCTACCACGCTGTGTTGTCATGTGGTGTTGCTTCCACGCTGTGTTGCCATGTGGTGTTGCTTCCACGCTGTGTTGTCATGTGGTGTTGCTTCCACGCTGTGTTGTCATGTGGTGTTGCTACCACCCTGTGTTGTCATGTGGTGTTGCTTCCACGCTGTGTTGTCATGTGGTGTTGCTACCACGCTGTGTTGTCATGTGGTGTTGCTTCCACGCTGTGTTGTCATGTGGTGTTGCTTCCACGCTGTGTTGCCATGTGGTGTTGCTACCACGCTGTGTTGCCATGTGGTGTTGCTTCCACACTGTGTTGTCATGTGGTGTTGCTACCACGCTGTGTTGTCATGTGGTGTTGCTACCACGCTGTGTTGTTGTCTTTAGGTCTCTCTTTATCTAGTGTTGTGTTGTCTCTCTTGTCGTGATGTGTGTTTTGTCCTACATATACTTTTTTTTTTATGTTTAATCCCATACCCCCGTCCCCGCAGGAGGCCTTTTGCCTTTTGGTAGGCCGCCATTGTAAATAATAATTTGTTCTTAACTGACTTGCCTAGTTAAATAAAGGTTAAACAAATACAAAGAAAGAATAATGTTGCCTCATCAGGATAGCATCATGTCTGTCTTCCTTACCAACTTCAGCCAATGAGCATGGCACACTAAGGCAATTCCACCACGGTTGCTGATTAAACCTTTGGGATCACTCACGCAATAATCAATTCCCTTTCTGTCAACCATTGGGGCATAAATCTAGAAATCATCCCTTGTCTCTCACTTGCCGTTTTCCCCAGCAACAGACTTCCTCCAGCTCCCCACCAGCAGCAGCATAATAACCTGAAGGTCCCGTCGTCGGAAACTCGTTCTCCAGCACAGGGCAACCTGTCATCGGCGTCCGGCTCAAGAGGAGCATTCCTCAGAGACGAGGCCCACCCCACCCCAAACTATTCAATACAATTCCATATTGCATAACGGTCTCATTTGAAACTTGCTTGTCACAATTGCAAAGACGTAGTCAACTTTGTTCTGAAGTTGTCAGCGGTCACAGGGAGACTAATAAACCATGTGATTCTATGCAGAGTGGAGTTCGATTACGAACGAGCCTTTTCAAGTGCAACGTTAACAACTACAGGATTGGGAAACGGCTTGGGAGAGATTTAACGATGCTCACTAACAAAACGGTTTCTACCGATTAACTAACTAGCCTTAAGTTTGCTTTTGGGAAACCGGGCTCTGAATAGTTGCTTTTGGGAAACCGGGCCCTGAATAGTTGCTTTTGGGAAACCGGGCCCTGAATAGTTGCTTTTGGGAAACCGGGCCCTGAATAGTTGCTTTTGGGAAACCGGGCCCTGAATAGTTGCTTTTGGGAAACCGGGCCCTGAATAGTTGTGGTCAGGAAGCCACTAGTTGTGACAAGGTTGTCTGTTCAGTACACCAATGTGGTAAACATAATCCTTATGGTTGAAGTTTACACAAATCAGTTCCAGTTGTTATAGATTAAATATGTTCCATTTGGATGAGGTACATGGAGGAAAATACAATATTGGAGAAAATCCTGGTTATCTTGGTCTATGTGACTGACTTCGTCATTTCTTCTGTCGTTCACATGGCAGAAATAAAGTGAGAATCTTGACTGTTTGAGTCACTGACTGTGTTAAAGCTCTCACACAGCTCTGTTGTCAAACGATCCAAGGGTCAATCACTGGGTTCCCATCTGTTAGGGTGGCCGTAGCCAAGCAGATAAACCACACATTTCCAAACCTTACAGGGAGTAAAGTCTTCTGTAGCACACTGAACATCTTGGTTATACTAAACCAGTATCAATGAGAGCAGGTCCAAAACGAATCAGCGAAATCGAAACGAAACGATATTCAGTGTGGATTCCAGGCGACTGTACATAGTGTCGGTTGTCTCTGGTTTGAGACCGTGGTAACTAGTGATTGGCAGAACCCCTCACTAGTAAGCAATGTGATTGGTTGAAAGCCTCACCTCGTTGTATCGGTTGCTAGGGATCTTGATGCAGGTCTTCTTCACCTCCATGTCCACCACCAGACCCGTCACCATGGGCAACGTGTACTGGTAGTTACGGAAGTCCTGTAGGTACATGACATTATATAGACCGTTCAATCAAATGTATTTATAAAGCCCTTTTTACATTAACAGATGTCACATAGTGATATACAGAAACCCAGCCTAAAACCCCAAACAGCAAGCAATACAGATGTAGAAGCTAGGAAAAACTCCCTAGAAAGGCAGAGGAACCAGGCTGTGAGGGGTGGCCAGTGCCGGGTGGAGATTATAAGAGTACATGGCCATTAAAGCCAGATTGTTCTTGGAGATGTTCAAACATTCATAGATGACCAGCAGGGTCCAATAATAATAATAAATAAAATTATAATTAATAAATAATAATCACCATGGGTATATTAACATTATCGTCATGGCCGCAGTAAAATTCCACGTGACCGTTGAGTCGCGGTAATCTCCTCTTCTGGACATAAGTTGGTAGTATCCAACTCACTAACTACCATCAGGTCTGGTACTCAGGGCTCTATTGTCCCTCCAACAGGTCCTAATGGCCTGGTACTCAGGGCTCTATTGTCCCTCCATCAGGTCCTAATGGCCTGGTACTCAGCGCTCTATTCTCCCTCCATCAGGTCCTAATGGCCTGGTACTCAGGGCTCTATTGTCCCTCCATCAGGTCCTAATGGCCTGGTACTCAGGGCTCGATTGCCCTCCATCAGGTCCTAATGGCCTGGTGCTCAGGGCTCGATTGTCCCTCCATCAGGTCCTAATGGCCTGGTACTCAGCGCTCTATTGTCCCTCCATCAGGTCCTAATGGCCTGGTACTCAGGGCTCTATTGTCCCTCCATCAGGTCCTAATGGCCTGGTACTCAGGCTCTATTGTCCCTCCATCAGGTCCTAATGGCCTGGTACTCAGCGCCTATTCTCCCTCCATCAGGTCCTAATGGCCTGGTACTCAGGGCTCTATTGTCCCTCCATCAGGTCCTAATGGCCTGGTACTCAGGGCTCGATTGTCCCTCCATCAGGTCCTAATGGCCTGGTGCTCAGGGCTCGATTGTCCCTCCATCAGGTCCTAATGGCCTGGTACTCAGCGCTCTATTCTCCCTCCATCAGGTCCTAATGGCCTGGTACTCAGCGCTCTATTGTCCCTCCATCAGGTCCTAATGGCCTGGTACTCAGGGCTCTATTGTCCCTCCATCAGGTCCTAATGGCCTAGTACTCAGCGCTCTATTCTCCCTCCATCAGGTCCTAATGGCCTGGTACTCAGGGCTCTATTGTCCCTCCATCAGGTCCTAATGGCCTGGTACTCAGCGCCTATTGTCCCTCCATCAGGTCCTAATGGCCTGGTACTCAGGGCTCTATTGTCCCTCCATCAGGTCCTAATGGCCTGGTACTCAGGCTCTATTGTCCCTCCATCAGGTCCTAATGGCCTGGTACTCAGCGCTCTATTCTCCCTCCATCAGGTCCCAATGGCCTGGTACTCAGGGCTCTATTGTCCCTCCATCAGGTCCTAATGGCCTGGTACTCAGGGCTCGATTGTCCCTCCATCAGGTCCTAATGGCCTGGTGCTCAGGGCTCGATTGTCCCTCCATCAGGTCCTAATGGCCTGGTGCTCAGCGCTCTATTCTCCCTCCATCAGGTCCTAATGGCCTGGTACTCAGGGCTCTATTGTCCCTCCATCAGGTCCTAATGGCCTGGTACTCAGGGCTCTATTGTCCCTCCATCAGGTCCTAATGGCCTGGTACTCAGCGCTCTATTCTCCCTCCATCAGGTCCTAATGGCCTGGTACTCAGGGCTCTATTGTCCCTCCATCAGGTCCTAATGGCCTGGTACTCAGGGCTCTATTGTCCCTCCATCAGGTCCTAATGGCCTGGTACTCAGGGCTCTATTGTTAAAATTATTAGTAAAGACAATATTCAATTGAGAATAATCTGATGGGTGAAAATATAATACATAACCAAAAGTGTGTGGACATCTGCTCAAACATCTCATTCCAAAATCATGGCCATTAATATGGAGTTGGTCCCCCCTTTGCTGCTATAACAGCCTCCTCTCTTCTGGGAAGGCTTTCCACTAGACGTTGGAACATTGCAGGGGACTTGCTTCCATTCAGCCACAAGAGCATTAGCGAGGTTGGGCACTGATCTTGGGCGATTAAGCAACACAGCTTGCGACTTTTCAAAATACCAATAGCCTATAGTCGCATTATGCAGCCTATACAGTGAGGGAAAACAGTATTTGATCCCCTGCTGATTTTGTACGTTTGCCCACTGACAAAGAAATGATCAGTCTATAGTTTTAATGGTAGGTTTATTTGAACAGTGAGAGACAGAATAACAACAAAGAAATCCAGAAAAACACATGTGAAAAATGTTATAAATTGATTTGCATTTTAAATGAGGGAAATACCATTAAAATTATAGACTGATCATTTCTTTGTCAGTGGGCAAACGTACAAAATCAGCAGGGGATCAAATACTTTTTCCCCTCACTGTATATGTTTGGATTTCCAAGACATTCTAAGGTTTGTATCATTCACAACTAAAGTTGAGAAATAACTAAATCAAGCGTTTTGGACCTGTTTCAAATTATCGATTTTACGGTAAACATAGCCCCTTCATATGCGCACTCGCTCCGGATTTTATTCAGCTAATAAGTTCAATTATATTCTTATTATAAAATAATGTCATTGGACTTATAAGCATATCTTGTCACATGAATGAACAAGCCTACAGCCCTATGGCATGGAGCACAGCCAGACAACATACAGTAGACCGACTCATATTCTGTTCTTCTGAAATACACTTTCTTCATATCATAATGTTTCCTTAGACCTGACAAAAAAAAATGGATTTATTGTGAAGGTGTAGGCTATATTACATGGATTTATTGTGAAGGTGTAGGCTATATTACATGGATTTATTGTGAAGGTGGAGGCTATATTACATGGATTTATTGTGAAGGTGGAGGCTATATTACATGGATTTATTGTGAAGGTGTAGGCTATATTACATGGATTTATTGTGAAGGTGTAGGCTATATTACATGGATTTATTGTGAAGGTGTAGGCTATGTAACATGGATTTATTGTGAAGGTGCAGGGTATACTACATGGATTTATTGTGAAGGTGCAGGCTATACTACATGGATTTATTGTGAAGGTGTAGGCTATATTACATGGATTTATTGTGAAGGTGTAGGCTATGTAACATGGATTTATTGTGAAGGTGTAGGCTATATTACATGGATTTATTGTGAAGGTGTAGGCTATATTACATGGATTTATTGTGATGGTGTAGGCTATATTACATGGATTTATTGTGATGGTGTAGACTATATATATCATGGATTTATTGTGAAGGTGTAGACTATATTACATGGATTTATTGTGAAGGTGGAGGCTATATTACATGGATTTATTGTGAAGGTGGAGGCTATATTACATGGATTTATTGTGAAGGTGTAGGCTATATTACATGGATTTATTGTGAAGGTGTAGGCTATGTAACATGGATTTATTGTGAAGGTGCAGGCTATACTACATGGATTTATTGTGAAGGTGCAGGCTATACTACATGGATTTATTGTGAAGGTGTAGGCTATATTACATGGATTTATTGTGAAGGTGTAGGCTATGTAACATGGATTTATTGTGAAGGTGTAGGCTATATTACATGGATTTATTGTGAAGGTGTAGGCTATATTACATGGATTTATTGTGATGGTGTAGGCTATATTACATGGATTTATTGTGATGGTGTAGACTATATATATCATGGATTTATTGTGAAGGTGTAGACTATATTACATGGATTTTTGTGAAGGTGTAGGCTATATTACATGGATTTATTGTGGAGGTGTAGGCTATATTACATGGATTTATTGTGAAGGTGTAGGCTATATTACATGGTTTATTGTGATGGTGTAGACTATATTACATGGATTTATTGTGATGGTGTAGGCTATATTACATGGATTTATTGTGAAGGTGTGGGCTATATTACATGGATTTATTGTGATGGTGTAGGCTATATTACATGGATTTATTGTGAAGGTGTAGGCTATATTACATGGATTTATTGTGAAGGTGTAGGCTATATAACATGGATTTATTGTGAAGGTGTAGACTATATATCATGGATTTATTGTGAAAGTGTGGGCTATATTACATGGATTTATTGTGAAGGTGTAGACTATACTACATGGATTTATTGTGAAGGTGTGGGCTATATTACATGGATTTATTGTGAAGGTGTAGACTATATTACATGGATTTATTGTGAAGGTGTAGACTATATTACATGGATTTATTGTGAAGGTGTAGGCTATATTACATGGATTTATTGTGAAGGTGTAGGCTATACTACATGGATTTATTGTGAAGGTGTAGGCTATATTACATGGATTTATTGTGAAGGTGTAGACTATATTACATGGATTTATTGTGAAGGTGTAGGCTATACGACATGGATTTATTGTGAAGGTGTAGGCTATACGACATGGATTTATTGTGAAGGTGTAGGCTATATTACATGGATTTATTGTGAAGGTGTAGGCTATATTACATGGATTTATTGTGAAGGTGTAGGCTATATTACATGGATTTATTGTGAAGGTGTGGGCTATATAACATGGATTTATTGTGAAGGTGTAGGCTATATTACATGGATTTATTGTGAAGGTGTAGGCTATATTACATGGATTTATTGTGAAGGTGTAGGCTATATGACATGGATTTATTGTGAAGGTGTAGGCTATATAACATGGATTTATTGTGAAGGTGGAGGCTATATAACATGGATTTATTGTGAAGGTGCAGGCTATATTACATGGATTTATTGTGAAGGTGTAGGCTATATTACATGGATTTATTGTGAAGATGTAGTCTATATTACATGGATTTATTGTGAAGGTGTAGTCTATACTACATGGATTTGTTATACTTTTTAAATGTAGATGTTCCAAAGGTCTGCATCAGTGGCTTGTAGGAAGCCAGGAGATTCTAAATGTGTTTATGTTAATTAACGGTCAACTACCGTGAGACCGACAGTTATTTGCTTGACAATGACCGGCTGACTAAATGTCGTGACCCCCACAGCCCTAACCATTGGTAACGTGTGTACTGGTAGTTACAGAAGTCCTGTAAAGTAATAACATTATAGCACATTTATTAAAAAAAAACTAAAAAAAAAAAAAACTGTTAGCCTGGTCCCAGATCTGTATGAGTGATACAGCAGAAGTGAAGCCATGATTACTCATATTCATCCCTTTTACTCTTGTGTGTATAAGGTAGTTGTCGTTAATTTGTTAGATTACTTGTTAGATACTACTGCACGGTCGGAACTAGAAACACAAGCATTTCGCTACACTCGCATCAACATCTGCTAACCATGTGTATGTGACAAATACAATTTGATTTGATTCTTACCATTAGCAGGGTCATGATGGTGTGGCCTGTCTCTCCAAACAGGGGTTTTCTGAACCGCACGCTGAACAGAGGGCAGGGGTAGACTGAAACACACAACCACCAGGTTCAGTACGGCATGAAACAGAAAACATTTAGAAACTGAACAATTACAGAGTTGCCAGTACATTACAAATTGTGCCCAGCGGCTCAACAAAAAAAGAGCTAACAATCTGAACTAAATGCAACCCAACCCACCCATACCCAACCCAACCCACATCCCACCCATACCCAAACCATACCCAACCCAACCCAACCCCAAACCATATCCCACCCATACCCAAACCATACCCAACCCAACCATACCCAACCCAACCCATATGCCACCCATACCCAACCCAACCCATACCACATCCCACCCATACCCAACCCATACCCAAACCATATCCCACCCAACCCATACCCAACCCAAACCATATCCCACCCATACCCAAACCATATCCCACCCATACCCAAACCATATCCCACCCATACCCAACCCAACCCATATCCCACCCATACCCAAACCATATCCCACCCATACCCAACCCAACCATACCCACCCATACCCAACCCAACCATACCCAACCCATATCCAACCATATCCCACCCATACCCAACCCAACCATATCCCACCCATACCCAACCCAACCCATACCCAAACCATATCCCAACCCATACCCAACCCATACCCAACCCAACCCATTCCATACCCAACCCATACCCAACCCATACAACATCTTCAGACAAGATAGAACGGCCAAAGTGGGCGGTGTTGCAATCTACTGTAGAGCCTGCAGAGTTCTGTCTTACTATCCAGGTCTGTACCCAAACAATTTGAACTTTTACTTTTAAAAATCCACCTTTCTAGAAACAAGTCTCTCACTGTTGCCGCTTGCTATAGACCACCCTCTGCCCCCAGCTGTGCCCTGGACACCATATGTGAATTGATTGCCCCCCATCTATCTTCAGAGTTTGTGCTGCTAGGTGACCTAACCTGGGACATGCTTAACACCCCGGCCATCCTACAATCTAAGCTTGATGCCCTAAACTCACACAAATCATCAATGAACCTACTAGGTACAACCCCAAAGCTGTAAACACGGGCACCCTCATAGATGTCATCCTAACTAACTTGCCCTCCAAATACACCCCTGCTGTTTTCAACCAAGATCTCAGCGATCACTGCCTCATTGCTTGCATCCGTAATGGGTTTGCGGTCAAACAACCTCCCCTCATCACTGTCAAATGTTCCCTAAAACACTTCAGCGTGCAGGCCTTTCTAATCGACCTGGCCCGGGTATCCTGGAAGGATGTACACAGCTGTACATTTCGATGAAACATGGTGAAGCCCCAAAATTGCCCTCCCTGGAAGCCTGTGTTTCAGACATAAGGAAGTGGATGGCGGAAAATTTTCTACTTTTAAACTCTGACAAAACAGAGATGCTAGTCCTAGGTCCCAAGAAACAAAGAGATCTTCTGTTGAATCTGACAATTAATCTTGATGGTTGTACAGTCGTCTCAAATAAAACTGTGAAGGACCTCGGCATTACTCTGGACCCTGATCTCTCTTTTGACGAACATATCAAGACTGTTTCAAGGACAGCTTTTTTCCATTTACGTAACATTGTAAAAATCCGAAACTTTCTGTCCAAAAATGATGCAGAAAAGTTAATCCATGCATTTGTAACTTCTAGGTTAGACTACTGCAATGCTTTATTTTCCGGCTATCCGGATAAAGCACTAAATAAACTTCAGTTAGTGCTAAACACGGCTGCTAGAATCTTGACTAGAACCCCAAAATTTGATCATATTACTCCAGTACTAGCCTCTCTACACTGGCTTCCTGTTAAGGCTAGGGCTGATTTCAAGGTTTTACTGCTAACCTACAAAGCATTACATGGGCTTGCTCCTACCTATCTTTCTGATTTGGTCCTGCTGTACATACCTACACGTACGCTACGGTCACAAGACGCAGGCCTCCTTACTGTCCCTAGAATTTCTAAGCAAACAGCTGGAGGCAGGGCTTTTTCCTATAGAGCTCCATTTTTATGGAATAGTCTGCCTATCCATGTGAGAGACGCAGACTCGGTCTCAACCTTTAAGTCTTTATTGAAGACTCATCTCTTCAGTAGGTCCTATGACTGAGTGTAGTCTGGCCCAGGAGTGTGAAGGTGAACGGAAAGGCACTGGAGCAACGAACCACCCTTGCTGTCTTTGCCTGGCCGGTTCCCTCCACTGGGATTCTCTGCCTCTAACCCTATTACAGGGCTGAGTCACTGGCTTCTGGTGCCGTGGCGGAGATCTTGTGGGCTATACTCGGCCTTGTCTCAGGATGGTAAGTTGGTGGTTGAAGATATCCCTCTAGTGGTGTGGGGCTGTGCTTCGCAGAGTGGGTGGGGTTATATCCTGCCTGTTTGGCCCTGTCCGGGGTTTCGCCGGACGGGCCACAGTGTCTCCCGACCCTCCTGTCTCAGCCCCCAGTATTTATGCTGCAGTAGTTTATGTGTCGGGGGCTAGGGTCCGTCTGTTATATCTGGAGTCTCTCTCTCTCTCTCTCTCTCTCTCTCTCTCTCTCTCTCTCTCTCTCTCTCTCTCTCTCTCTCTCTCTCTCTCTCTCTCTCTCTCTCTCTCTCTCTCTCTCTCTCTCTCTCTCTCTCTCTCTCTCTCTCTCTCTCTCTCTCTCTCTCTCTCTCTCTCTCTCTCTCTCTCTCTCTCTCTCTCTCTCTCTCTCTCAGGACCTGAGCATTAGGACCATTCCTCAAGGCCTACCTGGATGTCCCGAGTCCACCTGGCCGTGCTGCCCAAAGTAAAATGTCTCCCATTCAGGCCCAGAAAATAGGATATGCACATATTTAGTACCATTGGATAGGAAACACTGAGTTTCCAAAAGTGTTAACCATTTGTCTGTGAGTGAAACAGAACGCATATGGCAGGCGAAACCCCGAGGAATGTCTGTCCTGGAAAAAGTGATTTTGACACATTGCTCATTTGGAACCCCTCCCTCATGAAAATGACCATATAAGGGCATATGAATGCAGTACCCATCGCTTCCTTTAGATGTCAACAGTCTCGAGACAGTGTAAATTTTCCATTTGGCTGAATTAGACCAGAGAAGAGCAAACCAGGAAGTGTACTTTTTATGTCAACAGTACCCAGTGCGCGTTCCCGACAAGGCGTGCTGTGTCTTTTTTACCGTCTTTATCGATCAGTTTATATTCGGTTGATTTATAATAGTAAATATACGTAAAGTGTTCCTAAGGATACATTTAAAACTATGTTTGATTGTTCTTGGACAAGTTTATAGGTATAAGATGAACGAGTTTGCGCCACGCTTCAATGGAGGAGTGGAAGCTGTCGCTTTCTGATTATAACGCCACAACCAAATGGAGATTTATGGATAAAATACATTACTTTTTCTAACAAAAGAACCATGGATTGTCTTCGTTGGACACTTAGGATGACCTCAGCAGAAGTTCTTCAACAGGTAATTGATTTGTTTTTGCTGTGAAATGTGTTATGTGTGTGCCGTGATGGCTAATCGATTCATGGCTATGGGAAAAATATGTGAGGTGCTACCCTCAAACAATCAAATGTGCTGCTTTCGCCGTAAAGCCTTTTTGAAATCTGACAACGTTGTGATATTGCCAAGAAACAGAGCTTTTGATGAGTATGGAACATTGGATATTGGTGGATGTTTAATAATTCAACTTTTGGATTTTGAATTTGGCGCCTTACATTTCACCTGGTAGTGTCGGGATTGGGGCGCTAGCGCCCCAGCAATCCCTGAGAGGTTAAAAGTGCCTTCCTCACCATCTTAAATAAGCATGCCCCATTCAAGAAATGTAGAACCAGGAACAGATATAGCCCTTGGTTCTCTCCAGACCTGACTGCCCTTGACCAGCACAAAAACATCCTGTGGCGTTCTGCATTAGCATCGAACAGCCCCCGTGATATGCAACTTTTCAGGGAAGTCAGGTACCAATATACCCTGGCAGTTAGGAAAGCCAAGGCTAGCTTTTTCAAGCAGAAATTTGCTTCCTGTAACACAAACTCAAAAAAGTTCTGGGACACTGTAAAGTCCATGGAGAATAAGAGCACCTCCTCCCAGCTGCCCACTGCACTGAGGATAGGAAACGCTGTCACCATCGATAAACCCACAATAATTGAGAATTTCAATAAGCATTTTTCTACGGCTGGCCATGCTTTCCACCTGGCTACCCCTACCCCGGTCAACAACCCTGCACCCCCCTCAGTAACTCGCCCAAGCCTCCCCCATTTCTCCTCCTCTCAAATCCAGTTAGCTGATGTTCTGAAATAGCTGCAAAATCTGGACCCCTACAAATCAGCCGGGCTAGACAATCTGGACCCTTTCTTTCTAAAATTATCTGCCAAAATTGTTGCAACCCCTATTACTAGCCTGTTCAACCTCTCTTCGTGTCGTCTGAGATTCCGAAAGACTGGAAAGCAGCTGCAGTCATCCCCCTCTTCAAAGGGGGAGACACTCTTGACCCAAACTGCTACAGACCTATATCTATCCTACCTTGCCTTTCTAAGGGTTTTGAAACGCAAGTTAACAAACAGATTACCGACCATTTCGAATCCCACCGTACCTTCTCCGCTATGCAATCTGGTTTCAGAGCTGGTCATGGGTGCACCTCAGCCACACTCAAGGTCCTAAACGACATCATAACTGCCATCGATAAGAGACAGTACTGTACAGCCGTATTCATTGATCTGGCCAAGGCTTTAGACTCTGTCAATCACCACATCCTTATCGGCAGACTCGACAGCCTTGGCTTCTCAAATGATTGCCTCGCATGGTTCACCAACTACTTCTCCGATAGAGTTCAGTGTGTCAAATCGAGGGCCTGTTGTCCGGCCTCTGGCAGTCTCTATGGGGTGCCACAGGGTTCAATTCTTGGGCCGACTCTCTTCTCTGTATACATCAATGATGTCGCTCTTGCTGCTGGTGAGTCTCTGATCCACCTCTACGCAGACGACACCATTCTGTATACTTCTGGCCCTTCCTTGGACACTGTGTTAACTACCCTCCAGACGAGCTTCAATGTCATACAACTCTCCTTCCGTGGCCTATAACTGCTCTTAAACGCAAATAAAACTAAATGCATGCTCTTCAACCGATCACTGCCTGCACCTGCCCGCACGTCCAGCATCACTACTCTGGACGGTTCTGTCTTAGATTATGTGGACAACTACAAATATCTAGGTGTCTGGTTAGACTGTAAACTCTCCTTCCAGTCTCACATCAAACATCTCCAATCCAAAATTCATTCTAGAATTGGCTTCCTATTTCGCAACAAATCATCCTTCACTCATGCTGCCAAACATACCCTCGTAAAACTGACTATCCTACCAATCCTAGACTTCGGTGATGTCATTTACAAAATAGCCTCCAATACTCTACTCAACAAATTGGATGCAGTCTATCACAGTGCCATACGTTTTGTCACCATAGCCCCATATACCACCCACCACTGCGACCTGTACGCTCTCGTTGGCTGGCCCTCGCTACACTCGCCGCCATACCCACTGGCTCCAGGTCATCTACAAGTCCCTGCTAGGTAAAGCCCCGCCTTATCTCAGCTCGCTGGTCACCATAGCAGCACCAACCCATAGCATGCGCTCCAGCAGGTATATCTCACTGGTCACCCCCAAAGCCAATTCCTCCTTTGGCCGACTTTCCTTCCAGTTCTCTGCTGCCAATGACTGGAACGAACTACAAAAATCTCTGAAACTGGAGACACTTATCTCCCTCACCAGCTTTAAGCACCAGCTGTCAGAGCAGCTCACAGATCACTGCACCTGTATATAGCCCATCTGTAAATAGCCCAACCAACTACCTCATCCCCTACCGTATTTATTTATTTATCTTGTTCCTTTGCACCCCAGTTTTTCTACATTGCAAATTCATCTACTGCACATCTACCATTCCAGTGTTTAAATGCTATATTGTAATTACTTTGCCACCATGGCCTATTTATTGCCTTACGTTCCTTATCTTACCTCATTTGCACTCTGTATATAGATTTGTTTTTTTCTACTGTATTATTGACTGTATGTTTGTTTACTCCATGTGTAACTCTGTGTTGTTGTTTGTGTTGAACTGCTTTGCTTTATCTTGGCCAGGTCGTAGTTGTAAATGAGAACTTGTTCTCAATTTGCCTACCTGTATTATGACATCATATAGAACTACCTGGTTAAATAAAGGTGAAATAAAAAATAAAATAAAAAAAATACCCAACCATACCCCACCCAACCATACCCAACCCATACCCCACCCAACCATACTCCACCCATACCCAACCCATACCCCACCCAACCCATACCCCACCCATACCCCAACCATACCCCAACCATACCCAGCCATACCCAGCCCTACCCAAACCATTATCCACCCATACCCCACCCATACCCCACCCATTTCCTACCCATACCCAACCACACCCAACCCATACCCACCCAACCATACCCAAACCATTATCCAACCATACTCCACCCATACCCAACTATTACCCAAACCATACCCAACCCATACCCAACCATACCCAACTATTACCCCAACCATACCCCACCCATACCCTACCCATACCCAACCACACCCAACCCATACCCACCCAACCATACCCAAACCATTATCCAACCATACTCCACCCATACCCAACTATTACCCAAACCATACCCAACCATACCCCACCCATACCCAACCATACCCCACCCATACCCCAACCCTACCCAAACCATTACCCAACCATACCCAACCCATACCCCACCCAACCATACCCAACCCATACCCCACCCAACCCATACCCCACCCAACCCATACCCCACCATACCCCAACCATACCCAACCCCACCCAAACCATTATCCAACCATACCCCACCCATACCCAACTATTACCCAAACCATACCCAACCATACCAAACTATTACCCAAACCATACCATTACCCAACCCATACCCCAACCATACCCCAACCATACCCAATCCTACCCAAACCATTACCCAACCCATACCCCACCCTACCCCACCCATACCCAAACCATTATCCAACCATACCCCACCCATACCCCACCCATACCCAACTATTACCCAAACCATACCCCACCCATACCCAACCACAACCAACCCATACCCACCCAACCATACCCAACCCTACCCAAACCATTATCCAACCATACCCCACCCTACCCCACCCATACCCAACTATTACCCAAACCATACCCAACCCATACCCAACTATTACCCAAACCATACCCAACCCATACCCAACCATACCCAACTATTACCCAAACCATACCCAACCATACCCCACCCATACCCAACCATACCCTACCCAACCACACCAAAACCATACCCACCCAACCATACCCAACCATACCCCACCATACCCAACCCATACCCTACCCATACCCTACCCAACCATACCCAACCCATACCCCACCCAACCATACCGCACCCATACCCCAACCATATCCAACCCAAACCATTACCCAACCTTACCCCACCCATACCCAACCATACCCTACCCAACCCATACCCAACCATACCCTACCCAACCACACCATACCCAACCACACCCCACCATACCAACCCATACCCCACCCAACCATACCCCACCCATACCCAACCCTACCCAAACCATTACCCAACCATACCCCACCCATACCCAACTATTACCCAAACCATACCCAACCATACCCAACCATACCCCACCCATACCCAACCATACCCTACCCAACCACACCCAACCCAACCCATACCCTACCCAACCATACCCAACCCATATCCCACCCCACCCAACCATACCGCACCCATACCCCACCATACCCCAACCATATCCAACCCATACCCAACCCTACCTAAACCCTTACCCCAACCATACCCTACCCAACCCATACCCACCCAACCATACCCCACCCAACCATACCCAACCATACCCTACCCAACCACACCATACCCAACCACACCCCACCCAACCATACCCAACCCATACCCCACCCAACCATACCCCACCATACCCCAACCATATCCAACCCAACCCTACCCAAACCATTACCCAACCATACCCCACCCATACCCCACTCATACCCAACCCATTACCCAAACCATACCCCAACCATTACCCAACCCATATCCCACCCCACCCAACCATACCGCACCCATACCCCAACCATATCCAACCCATACCCAACCCTACCTAAACCATTACCCAACCTTACCCCACCCATACCCAACCATACCCTACCCAACCCATACCCAACCACACCCAACCCATACCCACCCAACCCATACCCACCCAACCATACCCTACCCAACCACACCCAACCCATACCCAACCACACCCCACCCAACCATACCCAACCCATACCCCACCCATACCCCACCATACCCCAACCATATCCAACCCAACCCTACCCAAACCATTACCCAACCATACCCCACTCATACCCAACCCATTACCCAACCATTACCCAAACCATACCCCAACCATTACCCAACCCATTACCCAACCATACCCAAACCATACCCCACCCATACCCAACCATACCCTACCCAACCCAACCCCACCCAACCCATACCCCACCCCACCCAACCCATACCCAACCACACACAACCCATACCCACCCAACCATACCCCACCCATACCCCCCTTACTCAACCATACCCAAACCATTACCCAAACATACCCCACTCATACCCAACCCATACCCCAACCATACCCAACCCATTACCCAACCATACCCCACCCATTACCCAACCATACCCCACCCATACCCAACCATATCCTACCCAACCCATACCCAACCACACCCAACCCATACCCACCCAACCACACCCAACCCAACCCCACCCAACCATACCCCACCCATACCCAACCATACTCCACCCATACCCAACCCATACCCCAAACATACCCAACCATTATCCAACCATACCCAACCCATACCCAACCATTACCCAACCATACCAAACCCAACCCATACCCAACCATTATCCAAACCATACCCAACCCATAACCAACGCATACCATACCCAACCCATACCCAAAGCCATACCCAAAGCCAACCCAAACCATACCCAAAGCCATACCCAAAGCTAACCCAAACCATACCCAAAGCCATACCCAAAGCTAACCCAAAACCATACCCAAATCTAACCCAAAACCATACCCAACGCTAACCAATACCAACCCAACACAAAGCTAACCCAAACCAACCCATCCCAAACATACCCAAAACTAACCCAAACCAACCCATCCCTCCGTACTCACATCTGTACTCAGCGCCCAGCCGCAGCATGAGTCTGATGGGGAACACCTTGGCCCAGGGGGTCTCCCACTTCTGCAGCAACACCCCAAACAGGTAGGGGGGGTTGGGGAGCATCAGGTCCTGGAGGGACTGGAAGGACGGGGAGACGTAGAGGAACCCTCCATGCTCCCTGCTGCCCAGGAAACTCTGGGTGAAGAACGAATGGCCCAGGTGGGTCAGGACATTTCCTGGAGGGGAGGAGGAGAACATGAGTTAGAATAAAGAGGAAAGGAAAGGGAGGGAAGAAGGAGGAGAGGCGAAGAACGAATGTCCCAGTTGGAGAGGAGAGGGAGGGAATAGAAGAGTTTAAGTGGTAAAATGCCTTTTATTTGGCGCAGCATCGTCTGGGTTAGGGGAGGGTTTTGCCGGAAGGTTTTGCCGGAGGGATTTCCTTGGCTCATCATGCTCTAGCAACTCCTTGTGGCGGGCCGCGGTGCCTGCAAGCTGACTACGGTCGTCAGTTGGAAGGTGTTTCCTCCATCCGGCACATTGGTGCCGCTGGCTTCCGGGTTAAGTGGGCATTGTGTCAAGAAGCAGTGCGGCTTGGCAGGGTCATGGCTCTTGACCTTCGCCTCTCCTGAGTCCGTTGGGGAGTTGCAGCGATGAGACAAGATCGTAACTTCCAATTGGATAGCACGAAATTGGGAAGAAAAAGTGGGTAAAATATATATTTTTTAATAAAATAAAAAACGTTTATTTATCAATTAAGGAGTGAATACAGAGCTCACAGCTTCAATGGTCTTTGGATGCAAAAAAATCATGTCCATATAGGAGTACAAGATGTACAGAAGGAGGATACAGGAGATGAGAGGAGGAGAGGAGAGGAGGAAGAGAGGAGAAGAACAGACGGGATAGGAGGGAGGAGAGAGGATCCGTGAAGAGGAGAGAGGGGGATAGTTGAGAGGAAGAGGGAGGATAGCAACTGTTATTTTGAATCCCCTGCAGGCAGCAGCAGATTTGACAAGTGGAAACTCTGTGTTCCTCAGCATAATTCCATGTGAGAAGCTTAGAGCGTAATACCCTTAAAGGCAAGACAGAGGACTCTGCTTTTGCTTAGTACATTCAAAATATAACACAAAAGTCGCCAACTGACTGTACATTACAGACGTACAGTATCTAGTACCAGCTAGTACAGGCTTCAACCTATTGACTAGCCCTCCATCTCCGAGATATTCAAGCCAGCCCACATAGACAGTATAATGCCACCAATATGCAGGTTTCATCTTCCCAGTTCTAAAACATAAAGAATGCTACAGACCAGGGTTGCCCAACACTCTTCCTGAAGAGCTACCATCCTGTAGGTTCAGTCCAACCTTAACATTTTGTCGAGCAGCACTAAATTAACTAGATGAATCAGGTTTGTTCCGTAAGGGTTGGACAGAAAACCTACAGGATGGTAGATCTCCAGGAACAGGGTTAGAGTTAAACACTATACAGGATGGTATCTCTCCAGGAACAGTGTTGGACAGCCCTGCTATAGATCATACATAACACTAGAACTGTTATAAGTAAGGCATAAGGGACTCACAGAGGCATCATGCCCATAGGGGGCACTAGAGACTCCCAGAGGAGTCATGCCCATAGGGGGCACTAGAGACTCCCAGAGGAGTCATGCCCATAGGGGGCACTAGAGACTCCCAGAGGCGTCATGCCCATAGGGGGCACTAGAGACTCCCAGAGGCGTCATGCCCATAGGGGGCACTAGAGACTCCCAGAGGCATCATGCCCATAGGGGGCACTAGAGACTCCCAGAGGCGTCATGCCCATAGGGGGCACTAGAGACTCCCAGAGGCGTCATGCTCATAGGGTGCGCAAGGGCACGTGCCCCCTCAGATTTGTTCTGTTTCTTATTTATTTATGATGTTAAATTCATTACAAAGAAAGAGGTTTGGACTGATCAAAAGTGGGTGCCAACATAGGGAATAGGGTGCCATCTGGGACGCAGTCAGGTAACCTTGGCATGACACTACAGGACACCTGACCTATCTGGCCTGGAGGGAGTTAGCCGCAGCTAGCCTGAAAACAGGACACTAAATGTTTGAACTATATTTAGTGACGAGGTCGAGCCTCACCATCACTACAGCAGCAGGCAGTAAAGAGGACATTTTCCATGCATATCCTACTACTACAGCCCTGTTTATATGAGTGGCGCAGCAGTCTGCATCGCAGTGCTAACGGTGTCCCTACAGACCCAGGTTCGATCACGGGCTGTATCACAACCGAACGTAATCAGGAGTCCCATAGGGCAGTGCATAATTGGCCCAGCGTCGTCCGGGTTAGGGAAGGGTTTGACCGGGGTAGGCAGTCATAAATAAGAATTTGTAAAATAAGAATTTGTTCTCAACTGACTTGCCTAGTTAAATAAAGGTTAAAAAAAATCCACCAGTCACTTAATGTACAAATCCACCTCAACCACTCCAGTAGAGCTGTATATACAGTACCAGTTAAAAGTTTTAGAACACCTACTCATTCATAGGTTTTTCTTTATTTTTACTATTTTCTACATTGTAGAATAATAGTGAAGACATCAAAACTATGAAATAACACATATGTAATCATGTAGTAACCAAAAAAGTGTTAAACAAATCAAAATATATTTTTATATTTGAGATTCTTCAAAGAGCCACCCTTTGCCTTGATGACAGCTTTGCACACTGTTGGCATTCTCTCAACCAGCTTCATGAGGTAGTCACCTGGAATGCATTTCAATTAACTGGTGTTCATTGTATGGTGGATATTATAAGATTATGTTATAATGCTATTATTGCATCATATGGTTGTTTTATGCAACAGAATAAGGGGTTGTTAGAACGCTCATCTGTGTGAGTTCTACTGAGGATGGGCCTCTGGGAGATTTACCACTGACAGGAGATTTATGCTGTCTTTTGGGTGATAAAACCCAAAGAGACTGTATTCCAGAGCATGAGTTAATGTTTCTGTTCTATACGGTACCAGGGAGAGATGACCCCAGGGCCAGACCCTGGTCTCTACACAAAGATAACTGTTTTTACAGCAGATACTGTCTGCTGGGAATTATAAGTATCTTTCATACAAATCTTAACCTCTTCCAGCTAGGGTCCCATTTTCCAAATTTTCGCCTGTCTGACGTGCCCAAAGTTAAATGCCTACCACTCATGGCCAGAAACTAGGATATTTACATATTTAGTACTATTGGATAGGAAACACTCTGAAGTTTATAAAACCATTAAGATATAGTCTGTGGCTATTCCAGAACAGATTTAGCAGGCAAAAACCAGAGAGATTTCTGTCCGAATTTATTTTTCTGTTGCTCTCCTCTCATTTTGAAGCCCATGTAATATTTTTCTATGGGGAATAGGACCGAGGTTGCAGTACTTATGGCTTCCACTAGATGTCAACAGTCTCTGGAAAGGGTATGGAGGAAAAAGCTCTGACCAGATCCTTAGAGAGAGAGAATTACTACGGGTAGGGAAAAAGGTAAACAGACGCGTGCACGTTCACGAGAACGTGAACGCGCCAGCGACCAACTTTCTTTTCGCTTTTAACGCTTTCACTTACCGTTCTTGTAAAATATGATCGCTATTATTCATAAAAGAATACATAAGGATGCATTATTAATGATATTTGATTTGTTTGTGAAAAAGATGAGAGGTATAATTTGAACGCGATCCCTTCACTGTAAAACGGCGAGTAGACTGACAATGCTTGGTGGAGTAGCTGAACGTAACGTGCCAAAAACAACGGATATTTATGGATATAATTATTTACTTTTTCTAACAAAAGAACCATGGATTATCTTGTTTGGACACTTGGGAAGACCTCAGAAGAAGTTATTTGAAAGGTAAGCGATTTATATTAGCTGTGATATGGATATTTTGAGAACCGAGCTGGATATGAATTTATGCTAATGTGGAAAATATGTGAGGTACTAGCCTCAAACAATCAAATGTAGTGCTTTCGCCGTAAAGCCTTTTTAAAATCTGACAACGCAGTGATATTGCCAAGAAGCAGAGCTTTTGATGGCTATGCAACACTATGCAACACTTGTATATCGAAGTTAAATATTACGAATATGTATTACGAATATGTATTTTGAATTTGGCGCGTTATGTTTGCTCTGAAAACGATCCCGCTAAAGGGATCGGCGCGCTAAGAGGTTAACCTTGTGACCCATTCCATACATCTGTTGTTTGTCATGTAGACTGAAGGAGGTGAATCTTAGCTATAAAAGACCTTTGTACTTTTGTCTCGGGGCTCTCAACGAAATCATCTGAGGGTGATTCGTCGACCAGCCATCATTATTGTAGAGCACTCAATCGATTCACTTTGTGTGTGTGTGTTGTATTGACCTGCTCCTTTATTAATAAGAAATTCAAGATTTAGATAACATATAACTCTGACTTGTGTACGGAACATTTCAAGAACTTTGAAAGTTTCTACAAGTGCAGTCGCAAAAACCATCAAGCGCTATGATGAAACTGGCTCTCATGAGGACCGCCACAGATAAGGAAGACCCAGAGTTACCTCTGCTGCGGAGGATAAGTTCATTAGAGTTACCAGCCTCAGAAATTGCAGCCCAAATAAATGCTTCACAGAGTTCAAGTAACAGACACATCTCAACATCAACTGTTCAGGGGAGACTGCATGAATCAGGCCTTCATGGTCAAATTGCTGCAAAGAAATCACTACTAAAGGACACCAATAAGAAGAAGAGACCTGCTTGGGCCAAGAAACATGAGCAATGGACATTTGACCGTTGAAAATTTGTCCATTGGTCTGGAGTACAAATTGGAGATTTTTGGTTCCAACCGCCGTGTCTTTGTGAGATGCAGAGTAGGTGAATGGATGATCTCCGCATGTGTATTTTCCACCGTGAAGCATGGAGGAGGTGGTGTGATGGTGTGGGGGTGCTTTGCTGGTGACACTGCGTGATGTATTTAGAATTCAAGGCACACAACTAGCATGGCTACTACAGCATTCTGCAGCGATACTCCATCCCATCTGGTTTGGGCTTAGTGGGACTATCATTTGTTTTTCAACAGGACAATGACCCAACACACCTCCAGGCTGTGTAAGGGCTATTTTACCAAGAAGGAGAGTGATGGAGTGCTGCATCAGGTGACCTGGCCTCCACAAACCTCAACCAAATTGAGATGGTTTGGGATGAGTCGGGCTGCAGAGTGAAGGAAAAGCAGACAACAAGTGCTCAGCATATGTGGGAACTCCTTCAAGACTGTTGGAAAAGCATTCCAGGTGAAGCTGGTTGACAGAATGCCAAGAGTGTGCAAAGCTGTCGTCAAGGAAAAGGGTGGCTACTTTGAAGAATCTCAAATACATTTTGATTTGTTTAACACTATTTTGGTTACTACATTATTCCATATGTGTTATGTCATAGTTTTGATTTCTTCACTATTATTCTACAATGTAGAAAATAGCAAAAATAAAGACAAACCTTTGAATGAGTAGGTGTTCTAAAACTTTTGACCGGTAGTGTATATTAAATTAACCTGTGAGGGCCTCCTGGTGGAGGTATATTAAATTAACCTGTGAGGGCCTCCTGGTGGAAGTATATTAAATTAACCTGTGAGAGCCTCCTGGTGGAGGTATATTAAATTAACCTGTGAGGGCCTCCTGGTGGAGGTATATTAAACTAACCTGTGAGGGCCTCCTGGTGGAGGTATATTAAATTAACCTGTGAGGGCCTCCTGGTGGAGGTATATTAAACTAACCTGTGAGGGCCTCCTGGTAGAGCTGTACGAAGTGGCTGAAGAGGTCTTTGGGGATGCTCTTCTCGTCAGGCAGACACTGCAGCAGCACCACCACCTCAGCCTGGCCCACTGCATGCATCCCCTTACTGGTCACATACCAACACTTCCTGTTTACGTCTACAGGAAGGGAGCAAGGGAGAGCCGAGAGAAGGTTAGAAAACAAGATAATTCTACAATAGAACGCAGAATGTGATTCTAGTAATGAGTGATAGTACTGTGGGATCATAGTGTATATTCTCTCAATTATATATTTACTTCTCTACTAGTGTGATGAGCAACAACCAAACCGCTGAACCAGACAAGATCCTCAGAGTGAGGTCATAAATAAACTGGCATTATGACATCTACACTATATGAAACGATACACGTGTAGCTAGTTGGAGCTGGAAGGACCCATGGAGACACTCACAGTTGACCAGTTTGACCATGGCCAGCAGGTTAGCGTTGAGCACAAACACCAACGGGTCAGGACCTCCCTCCTCCAGCTGCTGCATCAGAACGGTCTCAGAGGGACGTTCCTCCACCGTATAGTCTGAGGGTGGTGATGCTGGTGGAGAAAAAAAACACTAAGTTCCTTTCCCTATTCAGTGAGGTGAGGATGAGGGGGTTAAGACGTGATCGACAGTGAGGTCAGGATGAGGGAAGGGGTTAAGGCGTGATCGACAGTGAGGTGAGGATGAGGGGGTTAACCCCCTTCCTCATCCTCACCTCACTGTCGATCACGCCTTAACCCCCTCGCCCATCCTCACCTCTCTGTCGATCACGCCTTAAGCACCTGTGCTGTGTCCTCCCGTACCTCCTTTAACTCCGTTGGAGATGAGGATGGGAGGAAGTCCGTCCTCCGGAATTAGACTGATGGAGCTGCCTACAGGGCTTCCCACGGTGGCCGCAGGGGCAAGGGACGAAGCCTGGAGGGAGGAGGAGAGGGTTTAAGTACAGAAAAAACAGGTGTGGAGAATTGTAGAAGGCTGATTAAATTTGTAATTGGCAGACAACCCTTCATATTCACATTGAGCAATTCAGAGAGAGAGAGAGAGTGTGTGTTTGTGTGCTATGAGTTCCAGTCATTGGATGAGTCAGATCAGTACAGACAGAAAGGCATTAAAGGCTAGTCTACAGACAAGCTGAGTGGTGAGTCACCTTCTAACCTGCTGCTACTCTACCAGGCATGCCCAGTCCAGACAAACGTCAACAACTAAACTACATTCTCTGGTTACACTTCACTGATGATGATGATGGGAAGCCATCTAGAAATGCTAAGGCCAATCCAGGCTCAACTTGTCCAGGTGTGTTTCCTCCTGGCCATAGTCAGTCAGTCGTCGCTCACCCAGCTCCTGACAATCAGGACTATAAACCAACCTCGGAAATATCAATTATAAAATGGTAAACGCTAAGACTTTTGCTTAAATTCCTCTTTAACAATCTGTAAGATGGGATCTTTTGTACTGTACCTCTCGCAAATCAGTAGCGTAGGATTTGTTGAAACACTGTGAGACAGCCAATGTTTGCGAGGGGGCAGGGAGCTTGGGGGATTCTGCTGCTTCCCCATTGGGCAGGATTCCATCTGAAAACCACACCCTCCTCCGTTCCCGCGGGTGGAAACCTGTAGACCCTGTCACGCACACACACACACACGTTACATAAATCACAAACGTTTACAGAAAACAAAACTATTATCAAAAAGAAAGCAACTAGCATGAAAACTAGTCCTATATGTGAGAACGGAGAAGAGGTCATTAAAAGGAAACGAAACAGAAAGTTGTGTCAGATGTCTATTTATTTATTTTTATTTCCCCTTTATTTAACCAGGTAGTTCTATATGATGTCATAATACACCTTTATTTAACCAGGTAGTTCTATATGATGTCATAATACACCTTTATTTAACCAGGTAGTTCTATATGATGTCATAATACACCTTTATTTAACCAGGTAGTTCTATATGATGTCATAATACACCTTTATTTAACCAGGTAGTTCTATATGATGTCATAATACACCTTTATTTAACCAGGTAGTTCTATATGATGTCATAATACACCTTTATTTAACCAGGTAGTTCTATATGATGTCATAATACAGGTAGGCAAGTTGAGAACAAGTTCTCATTTACAACTGCGACCCGGTGCCAAGATGAAGCAAAGCAGTTCGACACAAACAACAACACAGAGTTACACATGGAGTCTATGGGAGAGGTTATACAGGGTCGTATTCATTAGTGCACACCACAGCACAACGTATTCCAACGGAAAACAGTGGATTTCTTACTGGGTAAGGTCAGGTAGTCCCTCCCTGTTCCAGTCAGTTTTATTCCGTTTGGTGCCTAATGAACAGCTCCCTGGTGTTTAGGTGTGTAATGGAGAGGTTATTACCCTCTGAGCCGGGTGTTTTGAGAACCCCCACAGGGACCACGACAGTGGGAAGAAGGGAGGCCGGCGCCCCTGAGGCGTGGATCTGCTGCAGAGGTGGGATGGTACTGCAGTACTGTGCTGGGTTGTTGGGGTTGGGACTCTGGTTAGACCCACCACACATACCCCCACACGAATGAGCTGAGGGAAAATGGAGACGGAGATATAGGATCAAGATAGGGCAATATAGGATCAATATAGGATCAATATAGGGCGATATAGGATCAATATAGGATCAATATAGGGCGATATAGGATCAAGATCAATATAGGGTGATATAGGATTAATATAGGATCAATATAGGGCGATATAGGATCAAGATCAATATAGGGCGATATAGGATCAATATAGGGAGATATAGGATCAATATAGGATCAAGATCAATATAGGGCGATATAGGATCAAGATCAATATAGGAAGATATAGGATCAAGATCAATATAGGTAGATATAGGATCAAGATCAATATAGGGCGATATAGGATCAAGATCAATATAGGGTGATATAGGAAGATATAGGATCAAGATCAATATAGGGCGATATAGGATCAAGATCAATATAGGAAGATATAGGATCAAGATCAATATAGGTAGATATAGGATCAAGATCAATATAGGGCGATATAGGATCAAGATCAATATAGGGTGATATAGGGAGATATAGAATCAAGATCAATATAGGGCGATATAGGAATAAATAGAGGATCAATATAGGGAGATATAGGATCAAGATCAATATAGGGAGATATATATAATCAATATATGGAGATATAGGATCAATATAGGGCGATATAGGATCAAGATTGATATAGGAAGATATACATGATCAATATAGGGCGATATAGGATCACCATAGGATCGATATAGGATCAATATAGGGCGATATAGGGAGATATAGGATCAATATACGGAGACCGAATCAATACAGGGAGATATAGGATCAATATATGAAGATATAGGATCAATATAGGATCTATATAGGGCAATAATAGGATCTATACAGGGAGATATAAGATCAATATATGAAGATATAGGATCAATATAGGATCGATATAGGATCAATATAGGGCGATATAGGATCAATATAGGGAGATAAAGGATCAATATAGGATCTATATAGGATCAATATAGGGAGATAAAGGATCAATATAGGCTCAATATATGAAGATATGGGATCAATATAGGGCGATATAGAATCAATATAGGATCTATACAGGGAGATATAGGATCAATATATGAAGATATAGGATCAATATAGGGCGATATAGGATCAATATAGGGCGATATAGGATCAATATAGGATCTATATCGGATCAATATAGAGCGATATAGGATCAATATAGGATCAATATAGGGCAATAATAGGATCTATACAGGGAGATATAATATCAATATATGAAGATATAGGATCGATATAGGATCTATATAGGGCGATATAGGATCAATATAGGGCGATATAGGATCAATATAGGATCTAAATAGGATCAATATTGGATCAATATATTGCGATATAGGATCAATATAGGATTAAATTAAACCCCAATCTAATTTGAGATAGTTATGATTAGGATGAGGATATGTATAGGAATTTAACTGACAGGAAGTTAAGCAGTAGACTAACGCTCTGCCATATAACTAGGGACAGAAGTTTTTCCACACCTTACAACTAGGGCCAAGAGTTTTACCTAAAAATGTAAGACCAAACCCCAACCAAACCAAAGTGACTGCAAAGATATTGAAGTAGGACGTAGAGATGAAGTTGATTCTAGACGCTGATCTAGGATCAGTATTGTGTTAACATCCTAATGGTTAAGGTCAGGAATGGGATGGAGTTAGCTGATCCTAGACCTGTTGTTCAGTCAGTATGTCATGGTTCAGGTCAGGAATGGGATGGAGTAAGCTGATCCTGGACCTGTTGTTAAGTCAGTATGTCATGGTTCAGGTCAGGAAAGGGATGGAGTAAGCTGATCCTAACCCTGTTGTTAAGTCAGTATGTCATGGTTCAGGTCAGGAATGGGATGGAGTAAGCTGATCCTAGACCTGTTGTTAAGTCAGTATGTCATGGTTTAGGTCAGGAATGGGATGGAATGGAGTTAGCTGATCCTAGACCTGTTGTTAAGTCAGTATGTCATGGTTTAGGTCAGGAATGGGATGGAATGGAGTTAGCTGATCCTAGACCTGTTGTTAAGTCAGTATGTCATGGTTTAGGTCAGGAATGGGATGTAGTACGCTGATCCTAGATCCGTAGTAATAGTGACTCACCAGTCAGTAGGGCAGAGTGACAGGTGATACAGACTCTGGCCTCCTTCCTGTCCATGTAGATCAGTCTGCTCCTCAGGCTGCAGCAGGCAGCACAGAACACCTGGAGACGCATTGAAGAGAATTGGAAATGGAATTTCAGTGTACTTCCTGAGTTGACTGGAATTGACCCCCCCTAACCCTGCTCTGGAGTGCTAGCATCTCGTGTCTCTATGTGAGGGTCACGACCTCCGCTGTACCTTAATGCTAAGCATCCTCCTCTCCAGCCTGGCTTCTATCCAATTCAGATTATACACTGAATTCATCCACACACCGTTCAGGCACACATTTGTAATGAAATCTCACAGCTTTTCCCTTCCCGCTGGGGGACGGCGGAGGGAGCGTGCGTGCGTGCGTGCGTGCGTGTGACCTTGCGAAATTAAGACAGTGTTTGTCCACAGCAGTCCAGACCTGTCCCAATGCAAGATTCAGCTATCCTAGACCACCCTAGAACAACCCAGCTCAGCTTCAACAATTCAAATGGGTTTATTTTATAGGAATAGGTAATTTATTTAAATATCAGAAGCTTTGGACTATAGTGGTATAGTTTCTAAGAATGATGGTACAGTCTCTGAGAATGGCGGTACAGTCTAAGAATGGTGGTACAGTCTCTAAGAATGGTGGTACAGTCTCTAAGAATGGTGGTACAGTCTCTAAGAATGGTGGTATTGTCTATTGAAATGGTGGTATAGTCTATAAGAATGGTGGTATAGTCTAGATCATGGTGGCACAGTCTATAAGAATGGTGGTACAGTCCATTAGGAATGGTGGTACAGTCTATAAGAATGGTGGTACAGTCTATAAGAATGGTGGTACAGTCTATAAGAATGGTGGTACAGTCTATAGAAATGGTGGTACAGTCTATAAGAATGGTGGTACGGTCTATAAGAATGGTGGTATTGTCTATTGAAATGGTGGTATAGTCTATAAGAATGGTGGTATAGTCTATAAGAATGGTGGTATAATCTATAAGAATGGTGGTATTGTCTATTGAAATGGTGGTATAGTCTATAAGAATGGTGGTATAGTCTAGATCATGGTGGCACAGTCTATAAGAATGGTGGTACAGTCCATTAGGAATGGTGGTACAGTCTATAAGAATGGTGGTACAGTCTATAAGAATGGTGGTACAGTCTATAAGAATGGTGGTACAGTCTATAGGAATGGTGGTACGGTCTATAAGAATGGTGGTACGGTCTATAAGAATGGTGGTACGGTCTATAAGAATGGTGGTACGGTCTATAAGAATGGTGGTACGGTCTATAAGAATGGTGGTACGGTCTATAAGAATGGTGGTATAGTCTATAAGAATGGTGGTATAGTCTATAAGAATGGTGGTATAGTCTATAAGAATGGTGGTATAGTCTATAAGAATGGTGGTATAGTCTATAAGAATGGTGGTATAGTCTATAAGAATGGTGGTATAGTCTATAAGAATGGTGGTATAGTCTATAAGAATGGTGGTATAGTCTATAAGAATGGTGGTATAGTCTATAAGAATGGTGGTATAGTCTATAAGAATGGTGGTATAGTCTATAAGAATGGTGGTATAATCTATAAGAATGGTGGTATTGTCTATAAGAATGGTGGTATTGTCTATTGAAATGGTGGTATAGTCTATAAGAATGGTGGTACGGTCTATAAGAATGGTGGTATAGTCTATAAGAATGGTGGTATAGTCTATAAGAATGGTGGTATAGTCTATAAGAATGGTGGTATAGTCTATAAGAATGGTGGTATAGTCTATAAGAATGGTGGTATAGTCTATAAGAATGGTGGTATAGTCTATAAGAATGGTGGTATAGTCTATAAGAATGGTGGTATAGTCTATAAGAATGGTGGTATAGTCTATAAGAATGGTGGTATAGTCTATAAGAATGGTGGTATAATCTATAAGAATGGTGGTATTGTCTATAAGAATGGTGGTATTGTCTATTGAAATGGTGGTATAGTCTATAAGAATGGTGGTATAGTCTATAAGAATGGTGGTATAATCTATAAGAATGGTGGTATTGTCTATTGAAATGGTGGTATAGTCTATAAGAATGGTGGTATAGTCTAGATCATGGTGGCACAGTCTATAAGAATGGTGGTACAGTCCATTAGGAATGGTGGTACAGTCTATAAGAATGGTGGTACAGTCTATAAGAATGGTGGTACAGTCTATAAGAATGGTGGTACAGTCTATAGAAATGGTGGTACGGTCTATAAGAATGGTGGTACGGTCTATAAGAATGGTGGTACGGTCTATAAGAATGGTGGTACGGTCTATAAGAATGGTGGTACGGTCTATAAGAATGGTGGTATAGTCTATAAGAATGGTGGTATAGTCTATAAGAATGGTGGTATAGTCTATAAGAATGGTGGTATAGTCTATAAGAATGGTGGTATAGTCTATAAGAATGGTGGTATAGTCTATAAGAATGGTGGTATAGTCTATAAGAATGGCGGTATAGTCTATAAGAATGGTGGTATAATCTATAAGAATGGTGGTATAGTCTATAAGAATGGCGGTATAGTCTATAAGAATGGTGGTATAATCTATAAGAATGGTGGTATAATCTATAAGAATGGTGGTATTGTCTATTGAAATGGTGGTATAGTCTATAAGAATGGCGGTATAGTCTATAAGAATGGTGGTATAATCTATAAGAATGGTGGTATAGTCTATAAGAATGGCTGTATAGTCTATAAGAATGGTGGTATAATCTATAAGAATGGTGGTATTGTCTATTGAAATGGTGGTATAGTCTATAAGAATGGTGGTATAGTCTATAAGAATGGCGGTATAGTCTCTAAGAATGGTGGTATAGTCTATAAGAATGGCGGTATAGTCTATAAGAATGGTGGTATAATCTATAAGAATGGTGGTATAGTCTATAAGAATGGCGGTATAGTCTATAAGAATGGTGGTATAGTCTATAAGAATGGCGGTATAGTCTATAAGAATGGTGGTATAATCTATAAGAATGGTGGTATAGTCTATAAGAATGGCGGTATAGTCTATAAGAATGGTGGTATAATCTATAAGAATGGTGGTATTGTCTATTGAAATGGTGGTATAGTCTATAAGAATGGCGGTATAGTCTATAAGAATGGTGGTATAATCTATAAGAATGGTGGTATAGTCTATAAGAATGGCGGTATAGTCTATAAGAATGGTGGTATTGTCTATAAGAATGGTGGTATAGTCTATAAGAATGGTGGTATAGTCTATAAGAATGGTGGTATAGTCTATAAGAATGGAGCTGCTACTGTATTGTTTACCATAGTGCCCTACGCTTTATTACGGGAGATAGGTTCAGTACACATCACTGCATTCTGTATCAGAAGGTAGGCTGGCCCTCAAGTCTCATAGATCAATGCACTGCTCTCTCTTTGTTTATAAAGCCCTCTTGTGCAAACTTCCGCCATACCTTACTTCATTTTTAAATTACAGACATACGAGTCACCAGACCCACAGGGATGACTAACTCTGGAGGTCCCTTTAATCTCCACTGAGTTAGGTACATCTGCTTTGAGTGTTTCTGCACCTTACGTGTGGAATGTTCTCCCAAGCACTCCAAAATTGGAGGCATTTCAGACAAATGTTAGGAGACCCTTGTAACTGAAGAATGTGTCCGTTTATGATTGGGGTCTACTTTTCCTGTATTGTTCTGTATAATAACATGTATTTTAATGTGTATATGAATGTCTTTATTAAATGTGTATTGTTGTGTTAAACAGTGCTCACCTGGAAAAGAGACCATTGACTCCCTGTCAAAATAAAGGTTAAATTATACTCTGCACCCACCTTTCCGCAGGCCCTGCAGTGATGCCTCCTCTTGGTGAAGGTGAAGCGAACCTCACACTTCATACAGACTGGAGCCTGGGAGTCAGGGACCCACACGGGGGCCACACCCCCCAGGGAGGAGAGCTGTTTCCTGGGCAGAGCCCCCTGGTGGTGATACCCTGCCTGGAGGTCATTGTCCGGGCCGCTCTCCGACGCCAGCACCAGGCCCAACGATGACGACGGGGAACCGTTTAGCAACTCCCCGTTAACAACCTCAACACAACCACCGGGGTCACCCCCGGCAACGACGGTTCCTGTATCCATGGTTATGTCACCGGCACGGTTCTCAAGGTTCTTGTTCTTGCAGACGGCGGTGGTGGTGATACCTGTCCGGTTCTGGACCTGTCCGGATAGCGGCCAGGGGATCTGGACTTTGAGAGTGACCGGTTGTTTGGGACGCGCCCCGCCGAACGGCACACTTACCAGCTGCAGACAAGTGTTGTTCAGTTTGGAGGGAACACTGCCATCTACTCCTCCTCCTCCTCCGTTCTCTAGGTTGCTCTCCTCCATCTCCTTCTCCTCTGTTACGGAGTCCTCCTTGGAGGGGGGAGGGGGGAGAGACTGGTCCTCCTCCTCCTCCTCCTCCTCTCTGCTCCCTTTGTCCTCCTCTTCCTCCTCCTCTGCAGTAGCCAGGCCGCTGGTAAGAGCCATCTCTCCATCCTGACCTCCCTTGCTCTCCTTCTCCATTTCACCTTTCAACCTCTTCTGCTTCTGAGAGGAATTCCTACACTCCTTCCGCTCTGTCGGTCCCTCCTTCATCAACCCATTTTTTACAGTATTTCGATGACTTTCCTCCTTTGGGATTCCTCCCCCATGTGACTGTACCCCAGCCATTCCAGCCTCCTCTCTACCATTGTCCTGAATAGGTGACCCATCACCAGCTCTCTCAGTCTCTGGCTTGGAGTTAAACTTCTCCGCTATCGTCTCAACCCCTCCCAGCCTCTCCTCAATGGTCAAGTGTGCATGAAGAACGTGGGAGCTGCCATCCCCCCTCTCCCCCACAAGGGCGTCGGGACGTGGGTCCGAGGGTGTGGCTGGCTGGTGGTGGTCTACAGAGGTCTGGTTCCCCTTGCAGGGGTCTTCACTGAGCCCATCGAGGGCAGGGCTGGCTGGACTAGAGGGGCTGATAGAGGAGCGGCTGCGGTACGGAGGGGGGCTGGAGGGGGCCGACACAGGGGGAGACGAGCCCTCCTCACCCCCAACCAGCTTGTTGAGCTGGGGGAGCGGAGGGCTCTGCGCGTCTGCACGGCAGTCTGGTAGTTCTTCTCCCCAGGGTGGGGGCTCGGCGATGGGGTGGCGTTTGGCGTCGGGCCCCTGGGGGTCGCTGAATGATGGGTCGGGGGGCGGGAGGGTCTTTAAGGGGAGGGGGCCGAGGTCCGGGGTCAAAGCCAGGGCACGGTTCGGAGATAGTCGGTGGGCAGGAGAGGCCAGGATCTGAATACACTTATCAGACAGACTGGGACTGTCGGCCTCATCATCTGGGGAGGGAGAGAGGAGAATGAAACACTGGACAGGAAATAGAAGAGTCCGTGAGATATCACACACACAACAGGAAATAGAAGAGTCCGTGAGATATCACACACACAACAGGAAATAGAAGAGTCCGTGAGATATCACACACACAACAGGAAATAGAAGAGTCCGTGAGATATCACACACAACAGGAAAGAGGGAAGGATATTACCAGAGACAACAGGAGAACTGGAATGTAATACTAAACGACCAAACACAAACTCTGTTAGTGAAAGGAGAAATGAAGTAACGAGGCTGGAACGGGTGGCGGGATGTATTGGGAGGGAGGTGGCTTGAAAACGGACCAATTTCGCTCCTCCTCCCCTCTCTACTCCCTCTCTTTCCTCTCCTCTCCCTGTTTCTCCCTGACACATGAATACTGTCTAGAATGTTGGGAGGAGTCCACATTCCTGAACACACACACACCCTACACACACCCACCTGACACACTCCCAGTTAATCTGCCAAACTGGATCTGGCAGAGGACTCCCAGATAATCACTCACAGCCTGAACACACACTGAGCTCTCTGTACCATGGCATGGCAGGCACTCACAACCAACCGAGTGACTGTGTGTGTGTGTGTGTGTGTGTGTGTGTGTGTGTGTGTGTGTGTGATAATTCATGTGTCACCTTTAAGGAACAATGGGGAGGAAACCCAATCTCTCATTATCACAGACCCAGCCTCAACACAGCATGGCTCCAACCCTACACTGCTGATCTCTGCACTAGCCTTGAATAGACACAGTAAATGACAACACACACACTGAACTGTCCTACAGACACAGTATACTGTATCCACTGTATACGAAGACCATGGTGGTCCGTCTCCACACCATGGAGGTCCGTCTCCACAGCATGGAGGTCCGTCTCCACACCATGGAGGTCCGTCTCCACACCATGGAGGTCCGTCTCCACACCATGGAGGTCCGTCTCCACAGCATGGAGGTCCGTCTCCACAGCATGGAGGTCCGTCTCCACACCATGGAGGTCTGGTCCGTCTCCACAACATTTTCAAAGCGTACAATGTGAATGTCACACACAACCCTCAACCAAATACATGAGACACCAATTATCCATCCTATAACCTAGTGTTCCCACTCTGCCCGTTAACCTCTTGGTGTGTGTGTGTGTGTGTGTCTTACAAAGCACACTTCTACTCTGTCTTAACACACCAAGGATGTGTTTAAACAGGCAGCCCAATTCTGATCTTTTTCCCAATTATTGGCAAAAGCGCTGGTCCGAATGGGTCAAAAGATCAGAATTGGGCTGCCTGTGTAAACACAGCCTTCGTGTACTAAAACAAACACATTTACTCTGCTTTGCTTAAACATACATACTTTAGGGAGAAGGGTAGAGAATCGGACCGCAGCATAGTAAGTGCAAATCTGATTGGTGGGTTGATGGATTGATTGATGGATGGATGGATGGTTAAATTAGTTAATTGACTCACCTTGCTTGTGTTCAAAGTCATCCAACACTTTATCCAGGTTGAAGGCCTCTGCCTGGAAGTAGTTCTCCATGAGTCAGGTACCTCCACCCTGACACGCGCTGCAGGAACCTGTTAATAATATGGTTAAACACAGGGTTAGCACCAGGTAACACGAACCCATTTTATAACCCTGGAAATAGTTATCTGGGTTAGCGCCACAGGGTTAACGCCCTCTCTATCTCTTCATCTCCTTCCCCATGGTCTCGCTCATCGGGCAGTCATCTCGCTCACTCCCTCTCACCTGTCCAGAGGTCTCTCTCCAACAGCAGTCCTAGGTAGCCGTGATCTCCTTCTCACTCAGCCTCACTTCCTCATCCGGTCTGGCCAGCGCCAAGTGCCCATACCTGCAACGACAAAAAACCTGTCACACTCAAGCTCATCAAATATAGGCCTATACTTGGTGTTAACAATTCATTCCACACCGGTTCCTGAATGAAGGCTCACTTCAGAGAAAAGATTAGAGAGGAATTGACTGCAGTCTTGGTCTGATCGAGGATAAAGATCAATGGCCAATAGGAGTAGAACAGTACAGTACACACACACACACACACACACACACACACACACCTGGCCAGTCGTCTTGCTGACAAGGACCTCAGGGGTAAAAACTGTACTATTTGAACTTCAGGGTCATGACAGTATAAGGGAGAGGAGAGGACCAGGCTTTACGCTCCCGAGTGGCACAGCGGTCTAGGACACTGCATCTCAGTGCTCTAGGTGTCACTACAGACCCTGGTTTGATTCCTGGTGGGGTGGTAGGGTAGCCTAGTGGTTAGAGCGTTGGTTGCAAGTTCAAATCACCGAGCTACAAGGTACAAAATCTGTTGTTCTGCCCCTGAACAGGCAGTTAAACCCACTGTTCCTAGGCCATCATTGTCAATAAGAATTTGTTCTTACCTGACTTGCCTAGTTAAATAAAGGTTAAATAGAAAATATATTTACCAGAGACCAGAGATTTTGAAGAGTGACGGTTTTACAAATATATTTGGATTTGAGCCTGTTTGCAGTTAATCCTTCGTGTACGACTCGTTAAAGAAAAAAAATCTTTGTCCAGTACGAGGTGAGTGATCGCTGTCCTGATATCCAGAAGCTCTTTTCGGTCATAAGAGACGGTGGCGGAAACATTACGTACAAAATAAGTTACAAATAATGCGGGAAAAAAAAAAACTAAATTGGTTAGGAGCCCGTGAAACGGCAGCCATCTCCTCCGGCACCATTTCATATTTAAGATGAAGAGGCAACATACTTGATTTTAGATAAACAGGACAGACCAGATCAAGGCTTCGTCCCAAATGGCACCCTAAAGTAGTGCACTATATAGTGAATAGGGTTCCATTTGGGCCAAGTGTAAACGGTAGACTGACCTCATCCAACTCCCTGTCCCCGGGCTCAATTGCTACTGCATATACACTTGAGTATACGAAACATTAGGAACGCCTTCCTAATATTGAGCCCTAATTCGTCAGGGCATGGAATTTACAAGGTATCGAAAGCATTCCACAGGGATGCTGGCCCACAGTTGTGTCAAGTTGGCTGGATGTCCTTTTGAGTGGTGGGCCATTCTTGATACACACGGGAAACTGTTGATCATGAAAAACCTGGCACCTACTACATTATCCCATTCAAAAAGACAACCACAGCGACATACGGCAGGGAGTTCCAACGTGATCAGAAATCTCTACAACCGGTCTGTAGTTATTTGAAAATCACTGCCCCATCATTTACTGCATTAGTCATCCCAGGGATCCTGTCACTAAACAGTCAATAGACATTCAATCATAAAATTACACCAAAAACTGTGTAGTACGCCACTAACCCTAAGACAACCAAACTGTTAAGTGGCGGCGTTGTCCTTGAATGTGAGTTTTACAGGTCTACAACAGCTGCATTATGTATTATTCAGACTCTGGGTAATTAAAATCTGAATCAGACTGGCTCCTGTCCTCACACAGCAGGGTGTGTTTATATAGAGAGGTGCAGGAGGCTGTTTACATAGTTGGAACCATTGACAACACCTTGGTGAGTATGTACTATGACACTACTACCCATCTAACCTAACCCTAACCTTGGTGAGTATGTACTATGACACTACTACCCATCTACCCTAACCCTAACCTTGGTGAGTATGTAGTATGACCCTACAACCCATCTAACCTAACCCTAACCTTGGTGAGTATGTAGTATGACACTACTACCCATCTAACCTAACCCTAACCTTGGTGAGTATGTAGTATGACCCTACAACCCATCTAACCTAACCCTAACCTTGGTGAGTATGTAGTATGACCCTACAACCCATCTAACCTAACCCTAACCTTGGTGAGTATGTAGTATGACCCTACAACCCATCTAACCTAACCCTAACCTTGGTGAGTATGTAGTATGACACTACTACCCATCTAACCTAACCCTAACCTTGGTGAGTATGTAGTATGACACTACTACCCATCTAACCTAACCCTAACCTTGGTGAGTATGTAGTATGACACTACTACCCATCTAACCTAACCCTAACCTTGGTGAGTATGTAGTATGACACTACTACCCATCTAACCTAACCCTAACCTTGGTGAGTATGTAGTATGACCCTACTACCCATCTAACCTAACCCTAACCTTGGTGAGTATGTATTATGACACTACTACCCATCTAACCTAACCCTAACCTTGGTGAGTATGACGCTACTACCTAAACCACACCTCTTTATGCTACTCTCCTCTTACAATACCTAACCCAATACATTACCCTAACCCAATACATTACCCTAACCCAATACATTACCCTAACCCGTTACCTTACCCAACCCAATACATTACCCAATACCTTACCCTAACCCAATACCTTACCCTAACCCAATACCTTACCCAACACATTACCCAATACATTACCCAACCCAATACCTTACCCTAACCCAATACCTTACCCAACACATTACCCAACCCATTACCCAACCCAATACCTTACCCAAACCCAATACCTTACCCAAACCATTACCCAATACCTTACCCAACCCATTACCCAACACATTACCCAATACCTTACCCAAACCATTACCCAATACCTTACCCAACACATTACCCAATACCTTACCCTAACCCAATACCTTACCCAAACCATTACCCAATACCTTACCCTAACCCAATACCTTACTCCTAACCCAATACATTACCCTAACCCAATACCTTACCCAAACCATTACCCAATACCTTACCCAAACCATTACCCAATACCTTACCCAACACATTACCCAATACCTTACCCTAACCCAATACCTTACCCAAACCATTACCCAATACCTTACCCTAACCCAATACCTTACCCTAACCCAATACATTACCCTAACCCAATACCTTACCCAAACCATTACCCAATACCTTACCCAAACCATTACCCAATACCTTACCCAACACATTACCCAATACATTACCCTAACCCAATACATTACCCAATACCTTACCCAAACCCAATACCTTACCCTAACCCAATACCTTACCCAAACCCAATACCTTACCCTAACCTAACCCAATACCTTACCTAACCCAATACCTTACCCTAACCCAATACCTTACCCTAACCCAATACCTTACCCTAACCCAATACCTTACCCTAACCCAATACCTTACCCTAACCCAATACCTTACCCTAACCCAATACATTACCCTAACCCAATACATTACCCAATACCTTACCCAAACCCAATACCTTACCCTAACCCAATACCTTACCCAAACCCAATACCTTACCCTAACCCAATACCTTACCCTAACCCAATACCTTACCCTAACCCAATACCTTACCCTAACCCAATACCTTACCCTAACCCAATACCTTACCCAAACCCAATACATTACCCAATACCTTACCCAAACCATTACCCAATACCTTACCCAACACATTACCCAATACCTTACCCAATACCTTACCCTAACCCAATACCTTACCCAAATGATACCTTACCCTAACCCAATACCTTACCCTAACCCAATACATTACCCAATACCTTACCCAAACCCAATACCTTACTCCTAACCCAATACCTTACCCTAACCCAATACCTTACCCAATACCTTACCCTAACCCAATACCTTACCCTAACCCAATACCTTACCCTAACCCAATACCTTACCCTAACCCAATACCTTACCCTAACCCAATACCTTACCCTAACCCAATACATTACCCTAACCCAATACATTACCCAATACCTTACCCAAACCCAATACCTTACCCTAACCCAATACCTTACCCAAACCCAATACCTTACCCTAACCCAATACCTTACCCTAATACCTTACCCTATTAATACCTTACCCTAACCCAATACCTTACCCTAACCCAATACCTTACCCAAACCCAATACATTACCCAATACCTTACCCAAACCATTACCCAATACCTTACCCAACACATTACCCAATACCTTACCCTAACCCAATACCTTACCCAAACCATTACCCAATACCTTACCCAATACCTTACCCAATACCTTACCCAATACCTTACCCAACACATTACCCAATACCTTACCCAATACCTTACCCAAACCCAATACCTTACCCAAACCCAATACCTTACCCTAACCCAATACCTTACCCTAACCCAATACATTACCCAATACCTTACCCAAACCCAATACCTTACCCTAACCCAATACCTTACCCTAACCCAATACCTTACCCTAACCCAATACCTTACCCTAACCCAATACCTTACCCTAACCCAATACCTTACCCAAACCCAATACCTTACCCTAACCCAATACCTTACCCAAACCCAATACCTTACCCTAACCCAATACCTTACCCTAACCCAATACATTACCCAATACCTTACCCAAACCCAATACCTTACCCTAACCCAATACCTTACCCAAACCCAATACCTTACCCAAACCCAATACCTTACCCTAACCCAATACCTTACCCTAACCCAATACCTTACCCAAACCCAATACCTTACCCAAACCCAATACCTTACCCAAACCCAATACCTTACCCTAACCCAATACCTTACCCAAACCCAATACCTTACCCAAACCCAATACCTTACCCTAACCCAATACCTTACCCAAACCCAATACCTTACCCAAACCCAATACATTACCCAATACCTTACCCAAACCCAATACCTTACCCTAACCCAATACCTTACCCTAACCCAATACATTACCCAATACCTTACCCAAACCCAATACCTTACCCTAACCCAATACCTTACCCAAACCCAATACCTTACCCTAACCCAATACCTTACCCAAACCCAATACCTTACCCAATACCATTACCCTTACCCAATACCTTACCCTAACCCAATACCTTACCCAAACCCAATACCTTACCCTAACCCAATACCTTACCCAACACATTACCCAATACCTTACCCAACACATTACCCAACACCTTACCCAATACCTTACCCAAACCCAATACCTTACCCAACACATTACCCAATACCTTACCCAATACCTTACCCAAACCCAATACCTTACCCAAACCCAATACCTTACCCTAACCCAATACCTTACCCTAACCCAATACATTACCCAATACCTTACCCAAACCCAATACCTTACTCCTAACCCAATACCTTACCCTAACCCAATACCTTACCCAAACCCAATACCTTACTCCTAACCCAATACCTTACCCTAACCCAATACCTTACCTAACCTTACCCAAAACCCAATACCTTACCTAACCCTAATACCTTACTAACCCAATACCTTACCCTAACCCAATACCTTACCCTAACCCAATACATTACCCAATACCTTACCCAAACCCAATACCTTACCCTAACCCAATACCTTACCCAAACCCAATACCTTACCCAAACCCAATACCTTACCCTAACCCAATACCTTACCCTAACCCAATACCTTACCCAAACCCAATACCTTACCCAAACCCAATACCTTACCCAAACCCAATACCTTACCCTAACCCAATACCTTACCCAAACCCAATACCTTACCCAAACCCAATACCTTACCCAAACCCAATACCTTACCCTAACCCAATACATTACCCAATACCTTACCCAAACCCAATACCTTACCCTAACCCAATACCTTACCCTAACCCAATACATTACCCAATACCTTACCCAACCCAATACCTTACCCTAACCCAATACATTACCCAAACCCAATACCTTACCCAAACCCAATACCTTACCCAAACCCAATACCTTACCCTAACCCAATACATTACCCAATACCTTACCCAACCCATTACCCAATACATTACCTAACCCAATACATTACCCTAACCCAATACATTACCCTAACCCAATACATTACCCAACACAATACATTACCCTAACCCAATACCTTACCCAACCCAATACATTACCCAACCCAATACATTACCCTAACCTCTTATCGTTTGAAAACAGCCTATGGCATCGATATGAGTCAGTTAAAAGTCATCATTCTTCCATTTAAAAAGAGTACTGTAAGGTCTCCTTAAAAACCAAAGCCAGATAGCTAGCACACACTGGCATACTGGGGCATGCTAGCCCTGGTTCTGGCTTGGTCGAGAATTAAAATTACATGACTTCAGTCTCTGTGTTCCAAACTCTCTACCATTTGATGTTTGCATATCTGAAGGGTCTAAAATCTCTAGGTTGATGGACAGGGCCTTCAGAAAGTATTCATACCCCTAGACTTACTCCACATTTTGTTGTGTTTCAGACAGAATTCAAAAAGTATTAAATGTATATATATATATATATTTAAATCTCACCAATTTACACACAATACCCCATAATAAAAAGTGAAAACATGTTTGCAGAGATTTTAGCAAATGTGTTGGAAATTAATTACAGAAATCTCATTTACATAACTATTCACACCTCTAATACATTGAAGAAGCACCGTTGCCAGCGATTACAGCTGAGAGTCTTTCTGGGTGAGTCTCTAAGAGCTTTTCACACCCCAAAAATGTGCAACATTTGTCCATAAATATATATATATATATTTAAAAAAAAATCATTGCTAGACAACCATTTTCAAGTCTTTCCATAGATTTTCAAGGAAAACCTCCCTGGTCTTTGTGGTTGAATCTGTGTTTTGAAATTCACTGCTGGACTGAGGGACCTTACAGATCCTTGTATGTGTGGGGTACAGAGATGAAGCAGTCACAAACAAATAGAATGTTAAAAACACTGCATACAGAGTGAGTCCATTGCAACTTATTATGTGATTTGTTAAGCACATTTTTACTCCTGAACTTACCCTGTGCTATGAGACACGAAATTGAGCTCAGGCGCATCCTGTTTCCATTGATCATCCTTGAGATGTTTCTACAACTTGATTGGAGTCCACCTGTGGGTAAATTCAATTGATTGGACATGATTTGGAAAGGCACACACCTGTCTATATAAGGTCCCACGGGTGACAGTTCATGTCAGAGCAAAAACCAAGCCATGAGCTCGAAGGAATTATCCGTAGAGCTCCGAGACAGGATTGTGTCGAGGCACAGATCTGGGGAAGGGTACCAAAAATATTCTACAGCATTGAAGGTCCCCAAGAACACAGTGGCCTCCATCATTCTTAAATGAAAGAAGTTTGGAACCACCAAGACTCTTCCTAGAGCTGGCCGCCCGGCCAAATTCAGCAATCGGGTGAGAAGGGCCTTGGTCAGGGAGGTAGCCAATAACCCGATGTTCACTCTAACAGAGCTCTAGAGTTTCTATGTGGAGATGGGAGAACCTTCCAGAAGGACAACCATCTCTGCAGCACTCCACAAATTAGGCCTTTATGGTAGAATGGCCAGACAGAAGACACTCCTCAGTTTGCCAAAAGGCACCTAAAGACTCTCAGACCATGAGAAAAAGATTCTCTGGTCTGATGCGACCAAGATTGAACTCTTTGGCCTGAATGCCAAGTGTCACGTCTGTAGGAAACCTGGCACCATCCCTACGGTGAAGCATGGTGGTGGCAGCATCATGCTGTGGGGATGTTTTTCAGCGGCAGGGACTGGGAGACTAGTCAGGATTGAGGCAAAGGTGAACGGAGCAAAGTACAGAGAGATCCTTGATGAAAACCTGCTCCAGAGCACTCAGGACCTCAGACTGGGGCAAAGGTTCACCTTCAACAGGCTCAACGACCCTAAGCACACAGCCAAGACAGCACAGGAGTGGCTTCGGGACAAGTCTCAATGTCCTTGAGCGGCCCAGCCAGAGCCCGGACTTGAACCCAATCTAACATCTCTGGAGAGAACTGAAAATAGCTGTGCAGCGACACTCCCCATCCAACCTGACAGAGCTTGAGAGGAACTGCAGAGAAGCATGGGAGAAACTCCCCAAATACAGGTGTGCCAAGCTTGTAGCATCATACCCAAGAAGACTCGAGGCTGTAATCGCTGCCAAAGGTGCTGCAACAAAGTACTGAGTAAAGGGTCTGAATACTTATGTAAATCAGTTTATTTGTAATACATTTTCTAAGCCTGTTTTTGCTTTATCATTATGGGGTATTGTGTGTAGATTGAGGGGGGAAACAATATAATCCATTTTAGAATAAGGCTGTAACGTAACAAACTGTAGAGATGGTCAAGGGGTCTGAATACTTTCCCGAAGGCGCTGTACATCTCCTGAGATTCAGCAGCGGTTCCAAGCTGTCAGATCAGACATGACCAGGGCGTGCCAAGGTAAAACTTGACTAGTTTAATGACATCATACCGGACGTTTGACTCCTTGGAAGGCTTTTCGAGCTTTTCGATTACAGTGCGTGTACATCAAACTGAATGTCTCACACTGTATGGGCGTCATGTAGCCTAGCCTTTTCGGAAACAAATATCTGGGTCTGTGTGCATCAATATTCTCAGAGTAGGGGTCCTGATCTAGGATCAGCCCCCCCCGTCCGTCCGTCCATGTAATCTTATACATTGTGAGCTAAAACAACACTCTTACTCTGAGACGCTTGATAAATACATCCCCTAGCGATAGGCTCTTTCACTTTCTCTAACACATAAACCTAGATACACATCAACCTGTTAACAACAGCTGTGTTTCAGTAGCTACACATCAACCTGATAACAACAGCTGTGTTTCAGTAGCTACACATCAACCTGATAACAACAGCTGTGTTTCAGTAGTTACACATCAACCTGATAACAACAGCTGTGTTTCAGTAGTTACACATCAACCTGTTAACAACAGCTGTGTTTCAGTAGTTACACATCAACCTGATAACAACAGCTGTGTTTCAGTAGCTACACATCAACCTGATAACAACAGCTGTGTTTCAGTAGCTACATGAAATAACAGTATCTGCTAATTCACATGCAGTACCTTTAAACAATAAAGGCACCCTAATTTCTTTACATTGGATAATTAAGAAATAAGGCACGGGGGTGTGGTATATGGCCAATATATCACAGCTAAGGGCTGTTCTTATGCACGATGCAACATGGGAGTGCCTGGATACAACCCTTAGCCGTGTTATATTGGCTATATACCACAACCCCCAGAGGTGCATTACTGTTATTATAAACTGGTTACCAACGTAATTAGAGCAGTAAAAATACATGTTTTGTCATACCCGTGGTATAAGGTCTGATATACCACAGCTGTCAGCCAATCAGCATTCAGGGCTCGACCCACCCAGTTTATAATACACATAGCTATCGTTAAAGTGGGGCGGCAGGTAGCCTAGTGGTTGCTGGATCAAATCCCACAGCTGACAAGGTAAAACAATCTGTCGTTCTGCCCCCTGAACAAGGCAGTTAACCCCACTGTTCCCCCGGTAGACCGTCATTGTAAATAAGCATTTGTTCTTAACTGACTTGCCTAGTTAAATAAAGGTTAAATAAAAATAAAAAGTGACGTCTCATTACCTGTTTGTTGGTTGTTTATGGTTAACTTGTGGCCAGGGAGTATGGGTTGCTTAGTTCTCGAAAACCCTTCTTCTCTGCAAGTAGTGTGTTCAGCGGCTACATTCTCCCGTGGTTGGCTCCGCGTGCAACTACAATTCCAACCCTTTGTTTAACGTTTAGAAAAGTCAATAATCATTGCTTTTCGTAAACATATGAAAAGATAAGGTGGCATGTCAGCAAGAAAGAATTACTTCCAATAAAAATAAAAAAGATAGACTTTACTGTAGCAGTTTTGCACAGATCCGTACGCTGTGTGCCTCCAGTTGAAGAACTACACTTCCTCCCCAGGTAGCTTCCACTCAGGTGTCTGGAGCAATGCTAGACTGGGGGAGGAACATTAAAGTTCTTTACCTAGAGCCACACAGCCTAATGGATCGGCTGTTAGCTATGTCTCCTGTAAACACGCACCGTTAACATGGAGCTATAGCCATGTGCTAACACTAATCCTAGTGTGTAGTAATTTAACCTTATATATATATATATATAGATAGATGATGTGAAATATACTGTTCCTTATTTTTCCAAAACTGTACAGCAAGTATGTGTTTTTAATGTTCCATACGAGCTTCGGGGATCTTAACAAAATCCCCTCTTGACCAGAAGACATTACCGTTAGTTAGTTAACTAGTTAGTCAGTAAGCGCTGACGCGGTTAGCGTCTATGAATGGGGTTATGGGTTGCTGTAGTATCACCATTCGCTTCTGCGGTGCCAGTACCTTCATCCTAAACGCAATGCAAAATACACTTTGGCAGGCTGCACAGGAGTTACAGTAACATCATGTGTAGGCTACAATACTGCGGAATAGTTGTAGCTCTAAGAGGCAGCAGAATGTAGCGGGTGGTCGCGCCGAGGATACTAGCAGCTACTTCTACACCGTGTGTTGTTGCAGTCATGGCCAGGCATATCGGCATAGACCCGCTGCGCTTATGATGCCGTAAAAAACAGCTGTAACGATTGGATTTAAATGGAAGCTGACACCCGAAACTAATGTCCACCACCAGCAACAAATGAGTTACCGCTATTTCCCGTCTGTTAGCTTGCTTGCTAATGTTGTTTGTATGGCTAAGCCCAACCAATTGAGCGCACACGATTAAAGTAGGCGAACATTAGAATCAAGACGAGTTCCAGAACCAAGACGAGTTCCAGAATTAAGACGAGTTCCAGAATCAAGACGAGTTCCAGAACCAAGACGAGTTCCAGAATTAAGACGAGTTCCAGAATTAAGACGAGTTCCAGAATCAAGACGAGTTCCAGAATTAAGACGAGTTCCAGAATCAAGACGAGTTCCAGAATTAAGACGAGTTCCAGAATTAAGACGAGTTCCAGAATCAAGACGAGTTCCAGAATCAAGACGAGTTCCAGAATTAAGACGAGTTCCAGAATCAAGACGAGTTCCAGAATTAAGACGAGTTCCAGAATTAAGACGAGTTCCAGAATTAAGACGAGTTCCAGAATTAAGACGAGTTCCAGAACCAAGACGAGTTCCAGAACCAAGACGAGTTCCAGAACCAAGACGAGTTCCAGAACCAAGACGAGTTCCAGAATCCCATGAACATTCTACATCAGTGTAGCCAGTAGAGCCCAACGCAATGACCGTATTGCCTGTGTCTACCATCAGAGCTGAGATGACATGGGGAAAACAAATTAACCGCATTAGCTACTTATACTATACTCACTGCTGGAATCCCCATCTTCACGCGTAGTGCCATTGAAATCCTTCCGTTTGTACCGGTCATTCTCTCTAACACACACAGGTCCAACAACAATCGCCTTTCAGTTCTATTTTACAAGTCTTCCCGGTGTAGGTAAACACATCACATAGAGTTCAGCTGTCGCCAGACTTGAACAGCTGAAGTCGGATAGTAATAGTTGTGCGACAGACAGCACTCCGGAATCTCTCTGTCGCCTCACTACTATTCCGCTAGCAGCACTAACAATGACGTCACTTTCCAATGATAATGAAGAAACGTTGAAAAATAAAAGCCCGCATTTCAACACATTGCAAGGTGAATAAATACATCAAAATATAACATTTTAACCAATGTCGATTTTTATTGTGTTTATACGCAAATGCAAAAAGGATTTTGATGTTCCTCGGCTGTCCCCATAAGATAACCCTTTGTTGTTCCATGCAGAACCCTTTTCCTTACATGGAACCCAAAAGGGTTCTACCTGAAACCCCCCAAAATGTCAGGTTTGCTGAGCGCAAACTTGAATGTTGTGAAAGTTCTGTGCAACTTCCAGTGCGCGTTGACTGTGAACACTGAGGCTGTACCTGCTTTAAGTTACAGTTTTACTGTGAACACTGAGGCTGTACCCGCTTTAAATTACAGTTTTACTGTGAACACTGAGGCTGTATCCACTTTAAGTTACAGTTTTAACAATGGAGAAAATGCATCCCATAACATTTTAACATGGAAACAGCTGTTCTATCATTCAGCCTACAGTAGCAGCCAATGTGTGGTGTTCAATGTAGGCCTACATTCCATGAGACTTATGAAAAAACCATGCAGGGCTTGACATTGACCTATTAATCCACTTGTCCTTCAGACAAGGAGGTGGCTGAAAATAGTGTTGTTTGATGCAAGAAAACACTTTACAAAATAAAATGCATTATTATTCCCATACCATTATTACAGAGAAAAATACTAATTATACTACCCTCTGCCTATTGGCTATTTAATTTATTCAAGCCGGTCTCAAAATACAACACTGCCCCTTTAAGACAAAAACAATATCTTTACCTGACTGGCTTTTCAAAGATGTCTAGAAATGTAGATGTTTTGTGCTCTTGTAGGAAGCAACCACTCTCCTATTGCTGACTACAAATGATCTAAAACTGGGCTAATAACTTGCTAACTAGCAAAGGATATGAAAAAAAAATTCACACGTGGCTACACGCAGCTCTCGCTTTGATCTCAAAACAAGCTCATCTGTGCACGACCGCTCATGCTGTAAACACAGTCCAGTTCAAAATAAATGGCACAGATCCATATATGGCAATGGTCTATTTGCATATAGGCCTACTGCAGCTCTGATTGGTTATGCCTCACCGGTCTGTCTAGACTAGAGTAAGGGCTAGTTGTGTGTCAATGCAATAGAATTCTACTCCAATGTGTTCTGCCTACAACACAATCTCATACAGTTGAAGTCGGAAGTTTACATACACTTAGGGTGGAGTCATTAAAACTCGTTTTTCAACCACTCCACAAATTTCTTGTTAACAAACTGTAGTTTTGGCAAGTCGGTTAGGACATCTACTTTGTGCATGACACAAGTAATTTTTCCAACAATTGTTTACAGACAGATTGTTTCACTTATAATTCACTGTATCACAATTCCAGTGGGTCAGAAGTTTACATACACTAAGTTGACTGTGCCTTTAAACAGCTTGGGAAATGATGTCATGGCTTTAGAAGCTTCTGATAGGCAAATGTACATCATTTGAGTCAATTGGAGGTGTACCTGTGGATGTATTTCAAGGCCTACCTTCTAACTCAGTGCCTCTTTGCTTGACATCATGGGAAAATCTAAAGAAATCAGCCAAGACCTCAGAAATTAAATGGTAGACCTCCACAAGTCTGGTTCATCCTTGGGAGCATTTCCAAACGCCTGAAGGTACCATGTTCATCTGTACAAACAATAGTATGCAAGTATAACCACCATGGGACCACACAGCCGTCATACCGCTCAGGAAGGAGAGGCGTTCTGTCTCCTAGAGATGAACGTACTGTGGTGTGAAAAGTTCAAAGTAATCCCAGAACAACAGCAAAGGACCTTGTGAAGATGCTGGAGGAAACAGGTACAAAAGTATCTATATTCACAGTAAAACGAGTCCTATATCGACATAATCTGAAAGGCCGCTCAGCAAGGAAGAAGTCACTGCTTCAAAACCGCCATAAAGAAGCCAGACTACAGTTTGCAACTGCACATGGGACAAAGATCATACTTTTTGGAGAAATGTCCTCTGGTCTGATGAAACAAAAATAGAACTGTTTGGCCATAATGACCATCGTTATCTTTTGAGGAAAAAGGGGGAGGCTTGCAACCTGAAGAACACCATCCCAACCGTGAAGCACGGGGGTGGCAGCATCATGTTGTGGGGGTGCTTTGCTGCTGGAGGGACTGGTGCACTTCACAAAATAGATAGCATCATGAGGATGGAAAATGATGTGGATATATTGAAGCAACATCTCAAGACATCAGTCAGGAAGTTAAAGCTTGGTCACAAATGGGTCTTCCAAATGACCCCAAGCATACTTCCAAAGTTGTGGCAAAAATGGCTTAAGGACAACAAAGTCAAGGTATTGGAGTGGCCATCACAAAGCCCTGACCTCAATCCTATAGAAAAATTGTGGGCAGAACTGAAAAAACGTGTGCGAGCAAGGAGGCCTACAAACCTGACTCAGTTACACCAGCTCTGTCAGGAGGAATGGGCCAAAATTCACCCAACTTACTGTGGGAAGCTTGTGGAAGGCTACCCGAAGCGTTTGACCCAAGTTAAACAATTTAGGCAATGCTACCAAATACTAATTGAGTGTAGGTAAACTTCTGACCCACTGGGAATGTGACGAAAAGAAATAAAAGCTGAAATAAATCATTCTCTCTACTATTATTCTGACATTTCACATTTTTAAAATAAAGTCATGATCCTAACTGACCTAAAACAGGGAATTTTTACTAGGATTAAATGTCAGGAATTGTGAAAAACTGAGTTTAAATGTATTTGGCTACGGTGTATGTAAACTTCAGACTTCAACTGTACATAGTTTGTTTTGGTATGTTGCATTGAAAGTGGCTAATATTGTGTTGATTCGATTACAATTGCCACAGTGAAGGGAAACATTGACAGCGTTAACTAACAGGGAAAACTCTAGAAAGTTGAGTGAAATTCAATATTGTGCTTCTCTCTGTGGGCTCATAGTTATTCTGCATGGCAGTCCCAAAGGAGCTGCTTGGCAGTCCCGGGGCTACTGCGCAGCATGAGCAAGGTTTAGAGGGAACATTGCCTGGAACCAAAAAGGGCTCTTCTATGGGGACAGCCATAAAACCCTTTGGGAACCCTTTTTTTTCAAAGTGTAGGATCTCTACTAACCAAATTATGTTCTGAATGGCCGGTTATTGCTCAGCCTTTCTTAGACATATGAATGGAATCCTACATGTTATATTAATCCCAATATAATAAATTAATTGACTTTTGTGGTGTTGAAAATCAGTTTGAATAACTGAGGTGAAAAGACTGGAGTAAGACTTTGTACCTTTCCCTGTATATAAAATAAGAAAATAACATTCCATACTAGACTTCCATGCACTCTTGCCTTGCCCTAATGGAGGGGCCAAGTAGCGATTATTAGTCGTTCTTTTTTTTGAGAGTTGAGTGTGGATAGTGTTTCTGGGTATTTAGACCTTAGTCCCCCCATGAAATAACAACACATAGATTCAACAGACCTTACTGAGTACCTCTCAACCCCACGTTTATATCGGCAACTGGAACCGTTTTTTTACCTCTACACGCCAATATGTGATTCATATGCAGTGTATTGCATTGCAGTGAATGGAGGGGCTCTCACTAAAATAAACCCGTTTCCCTTCACAATAGACCAATTTAAGTTCTGCCGACTGTGGAGTAATTCCAATTACAATATTAAAATAAAAGTACGTAAAATGATCATCTTTCTATCGGGGGACTCTTATTTAAAATGGTACTGAGAGGAAGTCCATTCGCAGGTAGTGGGCGAGGATGGAACTAGGTGAAACTGGGCAGAAAACGTTCTGCACATTTTCTCATCGATGAAACAAATGATATCAATTTAAAAAATATATGTTCCCAAAACTAGAATCTGTTATGAACACAATTCACTAAGTTTTATATACTTTTTTTTAAGTGGGTTGTTTAGGAGTGCAAAGTCGAATTGAGTTTGTGCACACGAGCACTTCAAATACGAAGCGTTCCCTAACGGGAAATATGCAAATACATGCAACAACGCACCAATAGGATCGTGCTTGGCTTTGCCCTCTTCCTTGCTTCATTTTGCTCCCACGGTAAACGACACAGGTGAACTATCTTGGGTTAGTTATATATTTCTTTATATCGTAGACTGTTAAAAAAAAATAAACATGTATACACCAACATCACATGCGCACTAGCACTCAGTGCGCACAGAGAGCATGGTTGACATGGATGAATGTAACATTTTAATGGTCGATTTTAAAGGCCAGACTAACTAATCTACAAATCATCTTGCATCATTAATAACTAGTCAATATTATTTGTAGATCAGTCAGCCGGTCACAATTTACCCATGATACATCACAGTTTTGACGCAGGAGAACACAGCCAAAATCTTTGCCTGTGAAGTGATAACAAAATGGCCTTAGCTACAATTATTTGAATAATGCAATGGATGTTTTGTGCACAAAAGGTGACGACTAAAGCGGTTTACTAGGAATTTTCTTATCTGACTTCAATGTGGCCGTGTATGGAAATTGTCTTTCTGGGTTGGGCTTCAGCAAAAGTATAGGAGCAGTCGAAACAGTGCCTCTAGACAGGAACACTAGCCCCTTGGTTATATTGGATTAATTCAAACCGTTGTGTACTTGTTGCTACGGTGTCCCATGAGGGATATTGCTGCTTTTTTCCCCCTCGTTTTTTCAAAACCTAGGTATGCAGACCACAGGCGGCTGGTGGCACCTTAAGTGGGGAGGATGTGCATCTAGTAATGGCTGGAATGGTAATCAAACGCATGGTTCAATGTGTATGATACCGTTCCATTCACTCCATTCCAGCCATCCTCCCCTTACCAGCCTCCTGTGATGCGGACAACTTTACAATTAGCTCCACCGTTCAGCGAAGAGAGCATTAATTTAATAACCTTGTAAAGATGCCCTTTTCCAGGCAAAAGCAGAGTGAGGTACACATCACCCCTATATCATATCGCTAAAACTAAGTGCATGCTCTTCAACCGATCGCTGCCCGCACCCTACCGCCTGATTAGCATCACTACCCTGGACGGTTCTTACCGACACAGGACCTCTGGCAGTCTCTACGGGGGTGCCACAGGGTTCAATTCTCGGACCGACACTTTTCTCTGTATGCATCAATGATGTCGTTCTTGCTGCTGGTGATTCTCTGATCCACCTCTATGCAGACGACACCATTCTGTATACTTCTGGCCCTTCTTTGGACACTGTCTTAATTAACCTCCAGACGAGCTTCAATGCCATACAACTCTCCTTCCGTGGCCTCCAACTGCGCTTAAATGCAAGTAAAACTAAATGCAATTCAACCGATCGCTGCCCGCACATGTCCGCCCATCTAGCATCACTACTCTGGACGGTTCTGACCTAGAATACGTGGACAATTACAAATACCTAGGTGTCTGGTAAACTCTCCTTCCAGACTCACATTAATTAAGCATCTCCAATCCAAAATTAAATCTAGACTCAGCTTCCTATTTCGCAACAAAGCCTCCTTCACTCATGCTGCCAAACATACCCTCGTAAAACTGACTATCCTACCGATCCTTGACTTCGGCAATGTCATTTACAAAATTGCCCCCAACACTCTACTCAGAAAACTGGATGCAGTCTATCACAGTGCCATCCGTTTTGTCACCAAAGCCCCATATACCACCCACCACCGCGACCTGTATGCTCTCGTCGGCAGGCCCTCGCTACCTATTTGACGCCAAACCCACTGGCTCCAGGTTATCTATAAGTCTTTGCTAGCTAAAGTCCCGCCTTATCTCAGCTCACTGGTCACCATAGCAACACCCACCCGTAGCACGCGCTCCAGCAGGTATATTTTCACTGGTCATCCCCAAAGCCAACACTTCCTTTGGCCGCCTTTCCTTCCAGTTCTCTGCTGCCAACGACTGGAACGAATTGCAAAAATCTCTGAAGCTGGAGTCTTATATCTCCCTCTCTAACTTTAAGCATCCGCTGTCAGAGCAGCTTACGGATCACTGTACCTGTACACAGCCCATCTGTAAATAGCCCACCCAACTACCTCATCCCCATATTGTTATTTACCCTCTTGCTCTTTTGCACCCCAGTATCTCTACTTGCACATCATCATCTGCACATCCATCACTCCAGTATTAATTCTCAATTGTAAATATTTTGCCTCTATGGCCTATTTATTCGGCGACCTCCCTACTCTTCTACATTTGCACACACTGAACATAGATTTCTCTATTTTTTCTTTTCTTTTGTGTTATTGACTGTATGTTTGTTTATGTGTAACTCTGTGTTGTTGTTTGTGTCGGCACTGCTTTGCTTTATCTTGGCCAGGTCGCAGTTGTAAATGAGAACTTGTTCTCAACTGGCCTACCTGTATTATGACATCATATAGAACTACCTGGTTAAATAAAGGTGTATTATGACATCATATAGAACTACCTGGTTAAATAAAGGTGTATTATGACATCATATAGAACTACCTGGTTAAATAAAGAAAGAAGGAAATGCAACTCAAGGCCTTGTCCGAGTCAGAAATCACACATATAGTGCACTATAAAAAACGCTGGTCAAAAGTAGTGCACAATATACCGCTGGTCAAAAGTAGTGCACTATATAGGGACTATGGTATATAGGACTTCCCCATCATGACCATTAAACATCACCGATAGCCAATGTTAAAGCCCTTTTAAAATATATTGCTATGTAACCATGCAGTGATATGATCTATCCTGTGGGACCTTGGGGGAAAAACAGCCTATATATTTATACATGGTCTGTGACTGAAAACAGCCCCTTATTCCCAACGTAGTCCAAGCCACACATTGAGGCTCTAGTCTGGACTTGTAACTTTTTAATTATATTTTCAATAAAAAAAAATAAAAAGGTGCAATATGCAGGAATCACTCCGCCATTTCCCGGTTGTTAAAATTATAATAGTTCCCTTATTTTCAGACAAAACAGGAAATGTGTAGTGTACCATCTATCTTTTCAATAAACAAAAAATATTGTATTTTCAGCTGTTTGAAGCTGCTGTACAAAACCCAAAGTAAAAGACTCAGAAATAGCACACAAACATCCTCTCACTGTCAACTGCGTTTATTTTCAGCAAACTTAATGTGTAAATATTTGTATGAACATAAGATTCAACAACTGAGACATAAACTGAACAAGTTCCACAGACATGTGACTCACAGAAATTGAATAATGTGTCCCTGAACAAAGAGGGGGTCAAAATCAAAGTAACAGTCAGTATCTGGTGTGGCCACCAGCTGCATTAAGTACTGCAGTGCATCTCCTCCTCGTGGACTGCACCAGATTTGCCAGTTCTTGCTGTGAAATGTTACCCCACTCTTCCACCAAGGCACCTGCAAGTTCCCAGACATTTCTGGGGGGAATGGCCCTAGCCCTCACCCTCTAATCCAACAGGTCCCAGACGTGCTCAATGGGATTGAGATCCGGGCTCTTCGCTGGCCATGGCAGAACACTGACATTCCTGTCTTGCAGGAAATCACACAAGGAGCAGTATGGCTGGTGGCATTGTCATGCTGGAGGGTCATGTCAGGATGAGCCTGCAGGAAGGGTACCACATGAGGGAGGAGGATGTCTTCCCTGTAACACACAGCGTTGTGATTGCCTGCAATGACAAGCTCAGTCCGATGATGCTGTGACACACCAACCCAGACCATGACAGACCCTCCACCTCCAAATCGATCCCGCTCCAGAGTACAGGCCTCGGTGTAACGCTCATTCCTTTGACGATAAAAGCAAATCCGACCATCACCACTGGTGAAACAAAACCGCGACTCGTCAGTGAAGAGCACTTTTTGCCAGTCCTGTCTGATCCAGCGACGATGGGTTTGTGCCCATAGGCGACGTTGTTGCCGGTGATGTCTGGTGGGGACCTGCCTTACAACAGGCCTCAGTCCAGCCTCTCTCAGCCTATTGCGGACAGTCTGAGCACTGATGGAGGGATTGTGCGTTCCTGGTGTAATTCAGGCAGTTGTTGCCATCCTGTACCTGTCCCGCAGGTGTGATGTTCGGATGTACAGATCCTGTGCAGGTGTTGTTACACGTGGTCTGCCACTGCGAGGACGATCAGATGTCCGTCCTGTCTCCCTGTAGCACTGTCTTAGGAGTCTCACAGTACGGACATTGAAATTTATTGCCCTGGCCACATCTGCAGTCCTCATGCCTCCTTGCAGCATGCCTAAGGCATGTTCACGCAGATGAGCAGGGACCCTGGGCATCTTTCTTTTGGTGTTTTTCCAGAGTCAGTAGAAAGGCCTCTTTAGTGTCCTAAGTTTTCATAACTGTGACCTTAATTGCCTACCATCTGTAAGCTGTTAAGTGTCTTAACGTCCGTTCCACAGGTGCATGTTCATTGTTCATGGTTCATTGAACAAGCATGGGAAACATTGTTTAAACCCTTTACAGTGAAGATCTGTGAAGTTATTCTGATTTTTAAAAATTACCTTTGAAAGATGTGAAAAAGGGACATTTCTTTTGCTGCTGAGTTTAGAACAGATCTACTGCTTCTTAGACTTTAGATTAGTGACAGATGTAGAACACATTTTTATGTGAATTTGGTCAGGTCACTGACCAAAAAAAATTACATTGCCGCTTTGAGCAAGACCACAGAAACATCCAAATGGCACCTATTCCCTCTAGGGCCCTACTGTGGACCAGGGCCCTACAGTTCACTATATGGGGAATAGGATGCCATTTCAGACAAACACAGTATCTGAACCATTCAATGTCAGCTTAAACAAGCAGATCCCACACCCAATAAAAACACAGCAAACAAACTATTCATGATCACAGATCTATTTGTTTTTTAATAAACAGGAATATATATATATTTTTGTATAAGACTAGACATGTCTGGCGGGGCCGGGACCTGTTGGCATCCTGCAGTAAGGCCCACCTAGACATGTCTGGCAGGGCCAGGACCTGTTGGCATCCTGCAGTAAGGCCCACCTAGACATGTCTGGCAGGGCCAGGACCTGTTGGCATCCTGCAGTAAGGCCCACCTAGACATGTCTGGCGGGGCCGGGACCTGTTGGCATCCTGCAGTAAGGCCCACCTAGACATGTCTGGCGGGGCCGGGACCTGTTGGCATCCTGCAGTAAGGCCCACCTAGACATGTCTGGCGGGGCCGGGACCTGTTGGCATCCTGCAGTAAGGCCCACCTAGACATGTCTGGCGGGGCCGGGACCTGTTGGCATCCTGCAGTAAGGCCCACCTAGACATGTCTGGCGGGGCCGGGACCTGTTGGCATCCTGCAGTAAGTCCCACCTAGACATGTCTGGCAGGGCCAGGACCTGTTGGCATCCTGCAGTAAGGCCCACCTACACGTTCATGTCTGATAAATGTACTGATAGTAAATCAGCACCCCCATTGCTCTAATCAAACATAGGGGATAGGGTATCATTCTGGATGGAGCACTTAGTACCCTAGTCATTCAGGGGATGTAGACATGAATAGGACCGCCTGTTAAAATACGAGACGTGGATTTCTGTGTTACAGTTGGTGGGTGGGTACACTGGCTCCGTACCAAAATGGTAAACTACATTGTACACTACTTTGGACAAAAATCCCTATGGGGCCTGGTCAAAAGCAGTGAAGAGGGAGCCATTTGAGACGACACCAGGTTGATTTGTCTTGAGGCTAAAATACTGGACGAGAGAGAGAATAGGTCTGGGGTGTATTCAGGCCATGTGAGAGAGATACTAGGAATGGTGACTGCTCTGACACTCATCTGTTCTACATGATTCTATAAGTCATGCTACATCTTTCTGAACACATCCCACTTTGAGTCCACATGACAGAGGGCGTGTACTGGGTAGTAGATAGGACATTGGGGGTACCCAGTGGGTTCTGGATAGATGGTACTGAGGAAGGGTAGAGGGTAGTAGGGGCCTGGAGTTGGATTCATTAGTCGGCTTCATTCTTTGACGCTTCATCAAAGTTTTCTACAAGATCTGTGGAGAGGAGAGAGTTACAGATACATGAGACTTCAGGGAGTACCATTAAGTCATTTAGCAGAGGCTCAAATCCAAAGTTACTTACAGTAGGGAGACCAACATACTGCACCTCTACCAGCATCATATCACCCCAGAGAGACCAACATACTGCACCTCTACCAGCATCATATCACCCCAGAGAGACCAACATACTGCACCTCTACCAGCATCATATCACCCCAGAGGGAGCACCATACCACACCTCTACCAGCATCATGCCGTCATTTTAACATCAAAGCTGTGTTTAGTGTGACAGTACCTGGAACATCGTCCTCCTCTTCAATATCTTCTGGTTTGCCGATTGACATCGCCTTGTTGTCAAGCACTGCAATCGGAGAAGGTAGAATTAGACATTTCATGATGGAACACAACGTGTGGCTGTGGTTCCCCACGGGGGGGACGGGCGTGTGGCTGTGGTTCCCCACAGGGGGACGGGCGTGTGATCGCTGCCAAAGGTGCTTCAACAAAGTACTGAGTAAAGGGTCTGAATACTTATGTAAATGTGATTATTCAGCTTTTTAATTTTAGCTACAATTTCTAAAAACATGTTTTTGCTTTGTCATTAATGGGGTATTGTGTTAATTCATGAAAAAAAAAAAGAATGTTATCAATTTTAGAATAAGGCTGTAACCTAACAAAATGTAGAGAAAAGGTGTCCGAATACATTCCGAATGCAGCGTACACAGTACACCCACCTTGGCGTGGGAACTGCTCAGCCAGTTTGCGGAGGCTGGTGAAGCTGTCTGCCCCCAGCTGGCTGAGGATGCCTGGGAGCATCTCTGTGAGCTGTTTGTTCTCCGCGTGGCCTGTGATGGCGAACGTGTTGGCAGACAGAGAGGCCTGCACCTTGGGGTTGTTGAAGTGGATCACTGTACCGTCGTCCTTTATCATGTTCACCTGGGGAGGGGGATAAAATGCTTGTTTTAGCAATGCATTCTGTACTGTATAGCAGCAGGTGCACATTCAGCATGACAACGTTGCGAAACATTCAGATAGCATATTTCTATGAAGAACAAAATGAAAGCCTTTCTGACATGTGGAATAACCATCCACGTCAGCTCTATTTCTGGAATTTCTATGGCAACTGAACAAAGCCCAGATTGGATTGAAAAGGTGTCAGCAATATGACTACAATTTTATCTAACCATTTCAGAGGGCAAGCCGTCGACCCATCACCTAACCATTTCAGAGGGCAAGCCGTCGACCCATCATCTAACCATTTCAGAGGGCAAGCCGTCGACCCATCATCTAACCATTTCAGAGGGCAAGCCGTCGACCCATCATCTAACCATTTCAAAACGGCAAGCCGTCGACCCATCATCTAACCATTTCAGAGGGCAAGCCGTCGAACCATCATCTAACCATTTCAGAGGGCAAGCCGTCGACCCATCATCTAACCATTTCAGAGGGCAAGCCGTCGACCTATCATCTAACCATTTCAGAGGGCAAGCTGTTGACCTATCCGAAACTTTCAGATATACATTTGGTGCCAAGGCAGGTGTTGATTTAGATGGTCATCTTCAACTCAGTTTCTCTTTTAAAAAGAAAAATTGATTGGTATGACTTGCCTCCTCAATACCAGAGATGTTGTTCACTGCCAGTTTCTTCAAGGAACTCTGGAGCTTTTTGTCGTCAGCCGTCGCCGTTCTGTGAACCACCTTCTTCTTCCTACGAGCTGTTCCCTGAGGACAACAACAACAACAACAACAACAGGTAAGGTCAACATGTGCATGATTTATTACAGAGGGACAGAGTACAAACTTTTACCTGGAGCTAACTGCAGATAGCACTACTGGGTGATTTGTAAAGTCAATAATATAATTTCTTTTAGCAAAAGAAAATCAATTTTTCCAAATCTGTAGCAACTATACGAATAGAAAGGGGTTCAGAGCTTTAGAAAAATATATGGCAAATAGAAATCCCAAAATGGATGGTGTTAAGAGATCGATGGGATAGGGGTTGAATGGAGCTGAAGGATAGGACTAACAACAAGGACTCATGTGAAATATACTGTATCCGTAAAATAATGTGAAACAGCACAGTTACAAAATATGGCAAATAGAAATCAAACTGGATGGACACCAAAAATTGATTTTGAGGTTGAGGAAGGACAGAACTTAAAAAAAAATATATATATATATATATATACTGTAAAATAATGTATATAGTATGTATAAGCTGGCAGTGTAAGCCTAAGTGTTGTTGTCCATTGGTTTTCTCCCATTAGGGGAAGGGTGGTAGGGTTGGTGGGAAATACTAAAATATGTATACACTACCAGTCAAACATTTGAACACCGACTCATTCAAGGGTTTTTCCTTTACTTTTACATACATTGTAGAATAATAGTGAAGACATCAAAACTATGAAATTAGTGTTAAATCAAAAAATATATATATTATATATGCGATTCTTCAAAGTAACCACCCTTTGCCTTGACAGCTTTGCATACTCTTGGCATTCTCTCAACCAGCTTCATGAGGTGGTCACCTGGAATGCATTTCAATTAACAGGTGTGCCTTGTTCAAAGTTAATTTGTGGAATTTCTTTCCTTTTTAATGTGTTTGAGCCAAATCAGTTGTGTTGTGACAAGGTATTGGAGGTATACAGAAGATGGCCCTATTTGGTAAAAGACCAAGTCCATATTATGGCAAGAACAGCTCAAATAAGCAAAGAGAAATGACAGTCCATCATTACTTTAAGACATGGCGGTCAGTCAATCCGGAACATTTCAAGAACTTTGAAAGGTTCTACAAGTGCAGTCACAAAAAGCATCAAGCAGCTATGATGAAACTGGCTCTCATGAGGACCGCCACAGGAAAGGAAGACCCAGAGTTACCTCTGCTGCAGAGGATAAGTTCATTAGAGTTACCAGCCTCAGAAATTGCAGCCCAAATAAATGCTTCACAGAGTTCAAGTAACAGACACATCAACATCAACTGTACAGAGGAGACTGCGTGAATCAGACCTTCATGGTCAAATTGCTGCTAAGAAACCACTACTAAAGGACACCAATAAGAAGAAGAGACTTGCTTGTGCACTGGAGTGCGACCCATGAATCGGAATGGAGGTGACCGATGAAACTATAGAACTACATATTAGAACCTCTTTGGATGCAACAAGCACAACAGATCGAATCTCCTGCACATTGGTTGGACTCAGCAGCCAGGGAAATCTCCTGCACATTGGTTGGACTCAGCAGCCAGGGAAATCTCCTGCACATTGGTTGGACTCAGCAGCCAGGGAAATCTCCTGCACATTGGTTGGACTCAGCAGCCAGGGAAATCTCCTGCACATTGGTTGGACTCAGCAGCCAGGGAAATCTCCTGCACATTGGTTGGACTCAGCAGCCAGGGAAATCTCCTGCACATTGGTTGGACTCAGCAGCCAGGAAATCTCCTGCACATTGGTTGGACTCAGCAGCCAGGAAATCTCCTGCACATTGGTTGGACTCAGCAGCCAGGGAAATCTCCTGCACATTGGTTGGACTCAGCAGCCAGGGAAATCTCCTGCACATTGGTTGGACTCAGCAGCCAGGGAAATCTCCTGCACATTGGTTGGACTCAGCAGCCAGGGAAATCTCCTGCACATTGGTTGGACTCAGCAGCCAGGGAAATCTCCTGCACATTGGTTGGACTCAGCAGCCAGGGAAATGTATCATGTATTTGGTCTTCACCCAAATATGTATTAACTTATTTTGTATCTCAAGCAAGTACAATGACGTAGTAGTCTAACTTAAAAAGTTATGTTCGTGATATCCCGAGTGCCAACAGTCAGGGCCTAAAATGTACTTTTTGTTCCACCAGCCACTGTCAGGCAGATGACAACATTTTCCCCATTCACTCAGATCGTACCATCCAAAACACCCCCCAGCTAAAATTACACCAATAATAAAAAAAAGATGAGCATGCTCTGATGTTTAGAAAACAATTAATGTATTGTGGTCTATTGGTTTAACTTCATATAATTTTGTGACCTGAGGCTTTTAACCAAAATATCACAGATGACACAAATTTTCACCTGCCCCTTTAAAAAGGGTGGGAGGTTACCATGGTACCGCAACTGGAGTCATGTGAGAGTGAGTCTTACTAAAAGCGGCCTCGTCTTCTCTTCCCTGGCAGCTGAAACTCAAAACATGGAAAAAAAACAAACAAGCCTGTGAACAAAACAAAAATGTAAAAACAGCCAAGAAACACAAGGACAATGTCTTCACTTCGGGTAGACTTTTGTTTCAAGTAAATTAGAGCAACTTTGTGTATGTGTACTTAAAAAAAAAAAAAAAAAACTTTCACTCAGCTCTTCAGGTGCGCTGGAACAGGCTATATCGTAGGCCGTCCATTGTAAATAAGAATTTGTTCTTAACCCGACTTGCTGACCACACCTGTCACATCGCGTTCGCGAGTGTCCACGTAGCCACGCACTTAAACAGAACTTGTTTCTATTTGTGACGCTGCAAGTCCGGCCTCTCCCATCTCCTCATTGGTTGTTAGGAGCGTATACCCACATGGGTGATTGAAAGACGAACTCCAGTCCAGTTGGTGGTGGTAATGCACCTTAAAGTTGGTTGTCAACCGCCATATAAAGTCCGAAGAAGAAGCCTGGACGGAGGCGAGATGACTAGAAACGGATTCGGTTGACCCTTTTATGTGTGGATTAATTGTCGGAGAAGAGGACCTTGTGCATTTCAGGTAAAATAACAACCCAATGTTTATCCCAGGACAAATGAACTAGCAACTGCAAGCTAGCTAAAGTTCTATAAAATGTTTAACGCTTTTCCACCTGTCCACAAATTTAATATTGTTGGTTAAGAGTTCGATTTGATATTTCAACATGTGTGTCCCGATCACGTCTGGACAAAAACCAACACGTGCACGATTGCGCACATACGTGCCCGGTCTAGTCAGCATGTTAGAAGCCAATGACAAAAGAAAATTATCGACCCACACACTTGGCAAGTGTTAAATTTAGGCCACACCAACAGTGTCATCTAGCAGTGGAGAGGAGACACAATGAGGCCCTTACTAAACATTAAAGAGACAAAGCCCTGGGCCCCACAGCCAGGCCAAAGCCATTGTCCATAATAGGAGTAATGTGCTCAATGGGAAACAGGACTGCCAGTTGCTATGATAAGTTAAACTCCCTTCCACCAAACAGACAGGCAGTCTACCAAACTGCTGCCTTCAACCCTGCACATGACCAGATATGGAAGGGACTACAATTTAGTCACGCCTGTGTCATAACAATTTTTTTTTAGATTTTAGTAGTTACCTTTCCACCTATCCGGACCTGGGCCTGAAGTTTGGCTAGTTTCTCTTGGTTCATGGCTTTATCTGGAAAAGAGGAACATGAAAGAGTTATCAGACAATACTCTCCTGAATTAACAAAATGACAATCCAAAACACACAGGCCTACTGGATGAATCGGCTTCAGGTTTATCCTGAACCACTGTGGAATCGGTTAGTGGAACCAGCTACATACTAGGCACCAATTGGAGTAAGAGAACACATGAACTCTAGTTTACTAGCCGACAATTTTCAAAGCCTGGAAACACTGCAATCATTAGGTCAGAAGACTCATCTGTCAGCCAAACACACACCCAGATGAATAGTTAGTTCCCTAGGTAGCGTTAGACCACGTCATTAACACAAAAGCTAGTTAACTAACAAGACGACAAGTAACAAGCCAAAGTTACCTATTCTAAACGTTGGTAAAATGTTGACTACGCCCCGCAGTGTCAACATTGAGGCTCAGCTAACCATGCAAATATGTAACTAGTTAACCGACTGGCTACATAGTTATCTAAACGTTACAAGCCCCGGCGAGGCAGCCAGTCGGTTATCTAAACGTTACGAGCCCCGGCGAGGCAGCCAGTCGGTCATCTAAACGTTACGAGCCCCGGCGAGGCAGCCAGTCGGTTATCTAAACGCTACGAGCCCCGGCGAGGCAGCCAGTCGGTTATCTGAACGCTACGAGCCCCGGCGAGGCAGCCAGTCGGTTATTTAAACGTTACGAGCCCCGGCGAGGCAGCCAGTCGGTTATCTAAACGTTACGAGCCCCGGCGAGGCAGCCAGTCGGTTATCTAAACGTTACGAGCCCCGGCGAGGCAGCCAGTCGGTTATCTGAACGCTACGAGCCCCGGCGAGGCAGCCAGTCGGTTATTTAAACGTTACGAGCCCCGGCGAGGCAGCCAGTCGGTTATTTAAACGTTACAAGCCCCGGCGAGGCAGCCAGTTGGTTATCTAAACGTTACGAGCCCCGGTGAGGCAGCCAGTCGGTTATCTAAACGTTAGTGCACAAGCCCCGGCGAGGCAGCCAGTCGGTTATCTAAACGTTACGAGCCCCGGTGAGGCAGCCAGTCGGTTATCTGAACGCTACAAGCCCCGGCGAGGCAGCCAGTCGGTTATTTAAACGTTACGAGCCCCGGCGAGGCAGCCAGTCGGTTATTTAAACGTTACGAGCCCCGGCGAGGCAGCCAGTCGGTTATCTGAACGCTACAAGCCCCGGCGAGGCAGCCAGTCGGTTATCTGAACGCTACAAGCCCCGGCGAGGCAGCCAGTCGGTTATCTAAACGTTAGTGCACAAGCCCCGGCGAGGTAAGACAACGTGGATAGTTCCCCAGCATTGTAAACACAGTAGGCTAGGTGCTCAAAGCGAACACAACGGATACTGGTTTAGGGCTGCTATCTTTTTTTTTTTGTCGTACGTGTCCCTAGCTCTAGTTCTTTATAATTGAACCCAATATATAAAGTATTTACCTGAGTAAAGACAGCGTGAGTAATTTGATCGGTGGGTCGGTCGTTCCCAAGGCCCAGCAGAAGAGGAACTAGCCCGCAGCAGCAGAGACCATGTGGTTAATGGTGCTGGCCGACCTCACCACGTGTCTTTTCTCACCGCCAGGTGGGTGCATTCCGGTCTACTAAACACCACATGGGATTTAGTTTGGATTGATTTCATCACTTTAATACACACATACAGACTTATAGCCACAGCATCAACGCTTATTTGTACTACAGTTGCCTGCCATGTGTTTTTCTGAAGAGAAATCAACCGTGTGTGCCAATGTTGTGTATGGAGAGATGAGTGTTTTCGTCTTGTTGTGGTCCATATCACAGTTGTATTTTTCTTCAGAAATAGCCAGGTTTCCACCCAATTGGCGACATTCTAAAATCCGCATAAAATTCCGCATTTTGACCACCAGAGATTTGTTTTCATCGGTTATCAAATTTACTTTTTGCTCCAGATAAAAGTATGTGTGTGATGACATAGTTCACATTGAAATAGCTTTTGGCGGTTAAATAACCATGTACCAAATAAAAAAACAAGTTAAATAGGTTTCAATCGCATTTAACTCCTATTTTCTCACAAAAAAAAAACATGTTGCTTTAAATAGCGAGGGTGCCCACGATCATGTCACCGGAATATGACCCTCGATATTTATTGGAAAGCCTCATCACCTTTCCCTTTCGCCATCCTGTAAAGTTATTTTACAATTTATTTCACCTGTAGCCTAATGAACTGCACGATCTCCGGAGTTATAGTGGGGAGGACCACACGTCATCGCATGACTCCACGTTTACTTCGATATGATGGCTGTTATATCAATATTTGCGCATAAAAGCGTTTCCACCGCCATTTCTCCTATTATTATTCCACCTATTTGTTCAATTCAATCCCACCTAGTATTTTGTTTTGTCAACATTTGGTAATATTTGTTAAGTTTACCGACAAAAATGTCTTGCTTCCATCAAGCCTGTCATGACTTTTTTAACTTTACTGGCATAAAAATGTTGGATGGAAACATGGTAATAAGATCCACTCCATCAGTGGTTCCCAACCTTTCGGTTACTGTACCAGCAACTGAATTCTGCTCTGCCTGGAGTACCCCTGAAGTACCCCCGCTTGTGCATTTTAATAGAAGGTCAATGGTCTCATGAGTCTTCTCAAGTACCCCCTGATGGGCCTAGTACCCCTGGTTGGGAACCACTGTACTACATGACCAAAAGTATGTGGACACCTATTCGTCAAACATCTCATTCCAAAATCATGGGCATTAATACGGAGTTGGTCTCCCCTTTGCTGCTATAACAGCCTCCACTCTTCTGGGAAGGCTTTCCACTAGATGTTGGAACATTGCTGCTATAACAGCCTCCACTCTTCTGGGAAGGCTTTCCACTAGATGTTGGAACATTGCTGCTATAACAGCCTCCACTCTTCTGGGAAGGCTTTCCACTAGATGTTGGAACATTGTTGCTGGGGACTTGCTTCCATTCAGCCACAAGAGCATTAGTGAGGTCGGGCACTGATGTTGGGCGATTAGGCCTGACTCGCAGTCGACGTTCCAATTCATCCCAAAGGTGTTTGATGGGGTTGAGGTCAGGGCTCTGTGCAGGCCAGTCAAGTTCTTCCACACCGATCTCGACAAACCATTTCTGTATGGACCTCGCTTTGTGCACGGGGGCATTGTCGAGCTGAAACAGGAAAGGGCCTTCCCCAAACTGTTGCCACAAAGTTGGAAGCACAGAATCGTTCACAATGTCATTGTATGCTGTAGCGTTAATTTCCCAGGCTGTATCACAACCGGCCGGGATTGGGAGTCCCATAGGGCAGCGCACAATTGGCCCAGCGTCGTCCTGGTTTGGTTTGCCTAGTTAAATAGGTTTAAAAAAAACACACCCAAAATATCATAACCGCCATCGATAAGAGACATTACTGTGCAGCCGTATTCATTGACCTGGCCAAGGCTTTCGACTCTGTCAATCACCACATCCTTATCGGGAGACTCAACAGCCTAATGATTGCCTTGCCTGGTTCACCAACTACTTTGCCGAAAGAGTTCAGTGTGTTAAATCGGAGGGCCTGTTGTCCGGGCCTCTGGCAGTCTCTATGGGGGTGCCACAGGGTTCAATTCTTGGGCCGACTCTCTTCTCTGTATACATCAATGATGTCGCTCTTGCTGCTGGTGATTCTCTGATCCACCTCTATGCAGACGACACCATTCTGTATACTTCTGGCCCTTCTTTGGACACTGTGTTAACTAACCTCCAAACGAGCTTCAATGCCATTCAGCACTCCTTCCGTGGCCTCCAACTGCTCTTAAACGCTAGTAAAACCAAATGCATGCTTTTCAACCGTTACGCTGCCTGCATCCGCCTCGCCCGACTAGCATCACTACCCTGGACGGCTCTGACCTAGAATACGTGGACAACTACAAATACCTAGGTGTCTGGCTAGACTGTAAACTCTCCTTCCAGACTCACATTAAACATCTCCAATCCAAAATTAGATCTAGAATCGGCTTTCTATTTCGCAACAAAGCCTCCTTCACTCATGCTACCAAACTTGCACTAGTAAAACTGACTATCCTGCCGATCCTCGACTTCGGCGATGTCATCTACAAAATAGCCTCCAACACTCTACTCAGCAAACTGGATGCAGTCTATCACAGTGCCATCCGCTTTGTCACCAAAGCCCCATATACTACCCACCACTGCGACCTGTATGCTCTAGTCGGCTGGCCCTCGCTACACACTCGTCGCCAGACCCATGGGCTCCAGGTCAACTACAAGTCCCTGCTAGGTAAAGCCCCGCCTTATCTCAGCTCGCTGGTAACCATAGCAGCATCCACCCATAGCACTCGCTCCAGCAGGTATATCTCACTGGCCACCCCCAAAGCCAATTCCTCTTTTGGCCGCCTTTCCTTCCAGTTCTCTGCTGCCAATGACTGGAACGAACTACAAAAATCGTTGAAACTGGAGACACTTATCTCCCTCACTAGTTTTAAGCACCAGCTGTCAGAGCAGCTCACAGATCACTGCACCTGTACATAGCCCAACCAACTACCTCATCCCCTACCATAGTCATTTATTTATCTTGCTCCTTTGCACCCCAGTATTTTTACTTTGCACATTCATCTACTGCACATTTACCATTCCAGTGTTAAATTGCTATACTGTAGTTACTTTGCCACCATGGCCTATTTATTGCCTTATGTTCCTTATCCTACCTCATTTGCACACATTGTATATAGATTTGTTTTTTTCCTACTGTATTATTGACTGTGTGTTTGTTTTACTCCAATGTGTAACTATGTGTTGTTGTGTGTGTCGAACTGCTTTGCTTTATCTTGGCCAGGTCACAGTTGTAAATGAGAACTTGTTCTCAACTTGCCACCCTGTATTATGACATCATATAGAACTACCTGGTTAAATAAAGGTGTATTATGACATCATATAGAACTACCTGGTTAAATAAAGGTGAAATATAAAATAAATAAGTATTCAACCCCCCTTGTTATTGCAAGCTTAAATACATTCAAGTGTAAAAATGTGCTTAAAAAACACAGATTCAACCACAAAGACCAAGGTTTTCCAATGCCTTGCAAAAAGGGCACCTATTGGTAGATTTAAAAATATATATATTTAATCTTTTTTTAACTAGGCAAGTCAGATAAGAACAAATTCTTATTTACAATGACGGCCTACACCGGCCAAACCCAGACGACGCTGGGCCAATTGTGCGACGCCCTATGGGACTCCCAATCATGGCCGGTTGTGATACAGCCTGGAATCGAACCAGGGTGTCTGTAGTGACGCCTCTAGCACTAAGATGCAGTACCTTAGAACGCTGCACCACTCGGGGAACCCATCTTTTATTTTAAAAAAAGGATTTCACCATGAGGCCAATGGTGACTTTAAAACAGCTACAGAGTTTAATGGTTGTAATGGGAGAAAACTGAGGACGGATCAACAACATTGTAGTTACTCCACAATACTAACCTAAATGACAGAGTGAAAAGAAGGAAGCCTGTACAGAATAAAAATATTCCAAAACATGCATCCTGTTTGCAACAAGGAACTAAAGTAATACTGCAAATAATGTGGCAAAGAAATTCACCTTTTTGTCCTGAATACATAACACATTACTGAGTACAACCCTCCATATTTTCAAGCATAGTGATGGCTGCATCATGTTATGGGTATGCTTGTAATCTTCAAGGACTGGGGAGTTTTTCAGGATAAAAAGAAACGGAATGGAGCTAAGCACAGGCAAAATCCCTTTGAAAGACCTGGTTCAGTCTGCTTTCCACCTGACAGTGGGAGATGAATTCACCTTTCAGCAGGACAATAACCTAAAACAAAAGGCTAAATCTACACTGTAGTTGCTTACCAAGAAGACTATGTATGTTCCTGAGTGGCCTAGTTACAGCTTTGACTTAAACCTACTTGAAAATCTATGGCAAGACTTGGTTGTCTAGTAATGATCAACAACCAATTTGACAGTTTGAAGGATTTTGAAAAAAAGAATGGGCTAATGTTGCACAATCCAGGTGTGGAAATCTCTTAGCGACTTACCCAGAAAGACAAATGTGCTTCAACAAAGTATTGACTCAGAGGTGGAACTGCCCCTCCCTACCTTCAGGCTCTGCTCAAACCCTACAATTTCCAAAAACATGTTTTCACTATGTCATTCAAATCAAATCAAATTGTATTTGTCACATGAATACAACAAGTGTAGACGCTGAATACAACAACTGTAAACCTTACCGTGAAATGTTTATTTACAAGCCCTTAACCAACAATGCAGTTTTAAGAAAATAGAGTTAATAAAATATTTACTAAATAAACTAAAGAATAAGAAAAAAGGAGCCTTTTGGACCTAGACTTCGGACCTAGAGTTGGCACTCGCTCCGGTACTGCTTGCCGTGCGGTAGCAGAGAGAACAGGCTATGACTTGGGTGACTGGTGTCTCTGACTATTTTGGGTGCCTGAACATTGTGGGTTATTGTGTGTAGATGGGTGAGAGAAAAAAATCTATTGAATCCATTTTGAATTTAGACTATAACACAATTTTGGGGGGGACTAAGACAAGGGGTATGAATACTTTCTGAAGGCACTTGTAGACTGTACAAAGAAGAAACGAGGACTTTTATTTTGAAGTTCGAACCGCTCCCTTTCAACTCACTTGTTCCTCGTCGTCACTAGTTAACACAGCCACAAAGTCATAAACCCGCCTATTTCTTTATTATATATATTTTTTTTAAACAAATGTTTACAATTAAAATGTTATTTTAAACCTAACCCTAACAACCAAACTGTTGACTAATAATATTTTTTTAAATAGCTAATTTAGATGTTGTGGCTATGGTAACTGGTGGAAACCCTTTCCGAACATGACTTCCGGTGTACCGTTGTGCTCCAGTTTGTTGGAAGAAAGGCCGAAACAGCGACAAAATATGCAGTCCCCTCTTGTCAATATCGCTTTGTTGTCCTCGTATCTTTTATTTTCTCTGACTCACATTCAGAAGGTTGCAGCTGAGGCGAACGCGAGAGGTAAGGACAGGCAAAATGTGCCTTCGGTGTGAGAGTTGTGGTAACGTTTATGTTCGCTATCATCAGGTCATGCTAACAAGAGGCTAGCAGTTTGAGGGTCGTCACTAGTTACCACATCCACAAAGTCATTATGTCTTAAAACTCTGCCTATTTTTTTAAATGTAAATGTTTTAACCTTAACCACACTGCTAACCTTATGCCAAACTCTATCTTAAATTAAGACCAAAAAATTTAATGATATGAATTTTGACGAAAAAGCTATTTCTGACTTTGTGGCTGTGGTAAATAGTAACAACCCAGTTTGAGTTATTTAACTTGGAAGCCAGATGCCATTCAGTTTAAGATCAAACTTATTCTTTAAAGCTTTATCAGCTTTGTGTTTGTCGACGACAACACCTGGTATATTGCAAACAAACCTCACCCATGTCTCATTGGGTGTGGTAATCTGATTAATCATGCTGTAGTAATACACATTTTGGTTTTTAGTATTACATTGTTTGTTGGGGTTTAAAGCTCCCAAGAATGGCATTTCACTGTACTTGCACAAGTGACTTCGAAAATTGAAACAATGAATTGGTATACAGCCTGAAGCCAATGCCTGCGACATCTTGTAGACGTTCCACTACAAGCCAGAACGCTGAATAAAATTACATACACATTTACTCTACCAGTTGTCTGTACAGTTTGTCCGTCAGCTGCTCGAAATATCAACAGGAAAGTTTCGTTTACCTGTTCTTTTAGAGAGCTGGTAAGGAGGTACTGTATATGTTTCGGTTAGGCACCTCGGTAAAGTTACTTTTTTTTTGTATACAGTATTCTCTCATCAATAGCTATTGAACCAATGCATGCCACGACAATGATAATGTTATATTTGGAATCAGGGGAGGATATTAAAAAAGTGGTTTCGAGCAGTTGGGACACACCGCAAAGACAACCAATAGAGTAAGTTTTTAAATGTAATTTTATTAAACAATATGGCTTGTAATGAACATTTTACACGACTGTATGTGTCTAGCCCAGTAATGGACTGCAGGAGCCTAAGTCCTTATAGTCCAAGGACCTCACATGTTCTGTTTCGAGGCAAAATTTGCTTTGGAAGCCAAAAACAGCCAAATACTCATTTAAAAAAAAAAACGTGAATCGATTCCTAATTACGGGTACTGCTATAAAAAAGTAGAGGGCTTTGTTTTTTTTAGATCACATCAATTATTTCACAAATGTTAAATATGTTGTTTCTTAACCCGTTTTAATGTAGTATTTTCTTTGGTTTACACACCGGTGTTAGGAGACGCACATGGCTTATTAACACTAGTAGTCCTCTGTCTTCCGTCTGTTTTCCGTCAACACGGGCTGTGACATGAAGATATGGCCGTGTGTGGGAACCTTAACCTTTTTTATTTAACCAGGTAGGCAAGTTGAGAACAAGTTCTCATTTACAACTGCGACCTGACCAATGACTACACTTTGAATGGTTAGGTCTGACAGGCAGCCCAGATTACAATGCATGTTAGTAGCCTCGTTGACAAGGTTTTCATTTGGACAACCAAATTAAGCGCCTTTTTACAAGGCTATCCTGTTCGAGACTAACTAGCCAGGTAGGGGATTGGCCGTCGTTGTAAATAAGAATTTGTTGTTAACTGACTTGCCTGGTTAAATAAAATGGATAACACGTTACCGAGGCGACTGCAGGCAGTAGTCCGACGAGGCAAATTCTTCTAACGTTATGACGTGAGTTTTCAGCACTTTTAAGGGTGAGAGAACATGCTTCTTAAAGATGAGCGTTAAAAACAATCAAATAAACAAAGGCTGAGCTGTATTGTACATAATATTAAACAGCATATAAACATTTAGAAATAAGCCAGGAGCAGAAATTAATTATGTAGGATATTTTATTTTAAGGCTATATACCCTTCAAAGAAATACATTGAGAAGCATTTGCGAGGCAGGTAGGCACAAAGTGCTCAGCATTGAAACATTTTAGTTGCATTAAATAATGTATACATTGCGCATATAGTCTGACTTACTTAGAATTAAATACAAATTAAACTCAAAATAATTTAGTGCTATTTATTTTATTTCATTTTTATAAACACGAGTTTGGCCAGTCTGCTTTCAGGCTCATGCGATGGTGCCTGGAGAGCGGAGAATATCCTCTCCTCACTTGTAGACCCACTGGCGATGCTAAACACCTTTTTGGTCAGGCTGGTCAGAGATGCAGTTTTTTTATTCGTCTATAGGTAGGCCTAAAGGTTTTCACGCAAAATGACCCAATCAAAACGGAAAGCTCGTTGAACGTGGAAATATGCCAGGCCTGTTGGGCCAAAATCAATTATGCCATATTGTATAGATAATCGAACGAAATAAATGAACGAAACGTTTTAAGAGATCTGATTAAGTGTATAAATACTTTGCTACAGTGACACACTTGGTTATCTATCGACCTCGTTCCTTTCTTTTAACGTGTGCATGTAGGAAGTACACCATGCTTTCAGGGATGCGTGTCTTTTCAGATTCCACAATGGTTCTTTAGTTGTGTACACTACATCACCCTCTTCCTATTGGTCCTCATCTTAGCACCGGTTTTTTATTTATTTATGAAAATATTTAGCGAACTCAAGGGGCTATTAGCAGCATACAAGTAGAATACAAATGCATGCTGGGCTGGGCATGCCGTGAACTGGTGAAGTGAGTGCTACTGGAGAGAAGTTGGAGCGGGCCAGAAGGCCCACGCTCCAGCCCGTTGGGGAATCTTGCTTCACGCTCCAGTCAAATTGGGCGCGCTCTGCTCCTCGCTCCGTTCACATGTTCTGGCTCCATATGTTCTATTTCCCCTTTATTTAACCAGGTAGTTCTATATGATGTCATAATACACCTTTATTTAACCAGGTAGTTCTATATGATGTCATAATACAGGGTGGCAAGTTGAGAACAAGTTCTCATTTACAACTGCGACCTGGTGCCAAGATGAAGCAAAGCAGTGCCGACATATAACACAGAGTTACTCATTGGAGTAAAACAAACATACAGTCAATAATTCAGTAGGAAAAAAACAAATCTATATACAGAGTGCAAATGAGGTAGGATAAGGAACATAAGGCAATAAATAGGCCATGGTGGCAAAGTAACTACAGTATAGCAATTTAACACTGGAAAGGTAGATGTGCAGTAGATGAATGTGCAAAGTAGAAATACTGGGGTGCAAAGGAGCAAGATAAATTAATAAATACGGTAGGGGATGAGGTAGTTGGTTGGGCTATTTGCAGATGGGCTATAAACAGGTGCAGAGACTTGCTTCCACTCAGCCGCAAGAGCATTAGTGAGGTCAGGCACTGATGTTGGGCGATTAGGCCTGGCTCGCAGTCGGTGTTCCAATTCATCACAAAGGTGTTGAGTAGGGTTGGGGTCAGGGCTCTGTGCAGGCCAGTCAAGTTCTTCCACACTGATCTCGACAAACCATTTCTGTATGGATCTCGCTTTGCGCACAGGGGCATTGTCATGCTGAAACAGGAAAGGGCCTTCCCCAAACTGTTGCCACAAAGTTGGAAGCACAGAATCATCTTGAATGTCATTGTATCCACCAAACATTACAGTTGGCACTATGCGTTGGGGCAGGTAGCGTTCTCCTGGCATCCGCCAAACCCCAGATTCGTCCGTCGGACTGCCAGATGGTGATCGCATGATTCATCACTCCAGAGAACGTGTTTCCACTGCTCCAGAGTCCAATGGCGGCAAGCTTTACACCACTCCAGCCGACGCTCCTTGGCATTGTGCACTTACAGTTGACCGGCCCGCGTCTGAATCTAGTTGACAATCCCTGGGCTGATAGAATCCCTTCTAATACTAGACAAAGGAATTCATCATCTGATGTGCAATTATTGATCACAAAATGTTCTCTAATTTCACCATGCAGCAATATAGACAATGTAGAATATTAAATGGAAACTTTATCTGAGACCTAGTTAATTTGGCTCCAATATTCATAGTACACAAGCCACCCTGCAGTCGTATTATCAGCATAGTAAAATCAAGTTACTGGGAACAAAGCATGCAAGATTCACTGTGTTCGGTTCCCAGCAATGATCCCCTCATCTCTTTCAGCGAAGACAGACTAGACCCACCCCATGTCCTAGTTAACCAGTTACGCAAACAGCCTGACACAATAACTTGACACTATCGAATGTGATTCTCCCCCCCAGGGTTCGGAGACGACATCCACTGGAGGAGTCTTGACGATGGGAAAAAGGAGTCAGAGGCCAGGTAAGGATATGTAACCCCTGTAATTAGTTCTTCCAGAGAAGTGTTTATGGGGGGGGGGGGGGGTGTATTCACTAGGAACCAAATGGAAGCAAACTCGTTTTGAGTGCAATTGTTTTTTTTGCCCCTGTTCGACTAATGAATATATCCCGTGGCCTCTCTCTTGAGAGGTAGATATCAATTGTATAATGAACCATGGAGTGGAGAGTTTGTGTCCAGTACCTTAAACACAATGACTTTATCCTCTTCACAGTGGACTACCACTGATGGTCATCATCCACAAGACCTGGTGTGGAGCCTGTAAAGGTAAAGACCTTCCGCTTATCCATCACCTGATTACATTCACCCTTTGCACTATGAAGCCGTCATCACGTTCACTTTTCTGCCTCCAGCTCTGAAGCCCAAGTTCGCTGAGTCCAAGGAGATCTCTGAGCTGGCTCACAACTTTGTCATGGTCAACCTGGAGGTGAGGATAAGGGACTGTGTAACATAATAAAAAAATCTGTCAGTTTAAGCTAGACGTGTTTTTTTGTTGTTGTGTTGGGTGGGCTGGGCTGCGTCTCAATCCACCTCATCTGCCTATGTCGGCCTTCCGCACCTGCGTTAAAAAGGTGGCGGAGTTAGAGACGTGTTTGTCAGACCAGGAGACACCCCCCCACACACACAGGATTGTGTCAAGGCACAGATCTGGGTAAGGGTACCAAAACATTTCTGCAGAATTGAAGGTCCCCAAGAACACAGCCTCCATCATTCTTAAATGGAAGAAGTTTGGAACCACCAAGACTCTTCCTAGAGCTGGCCGCCCGGCCAAACTGAGCGATCAGGGGAGAAGGGCCTTGGTCAAGGAGGTGACCAAGAACCCGACGGTCACTCTGACAGAACTCCAGAGTTCCTCTCTGGAGATGGGAGAACCTTCCACAAGGACAACCATCTTTGCAGCACTCCACCAATCAGGCCTTTATGGTAGAGTGGCCAGATGGAAGCCAATCCTCAGTAAAAGACACGACAGCCCGCTTCGAGTTTGCCAAAAGGCACCTACATGTAAAGACTCTCAGACCATGAGAAACAAGATTGTCCGCTCTGATGAAACCAAGATTGAACTTTTTGTCCTGAATGCCAAACGTTATGTCTGGGGGAAACCTGGCACCATCCCTACGGTGAAGCATGGTGGTGGCAGCATCATGCTGTGGGGATGTTTTTCAGTGGCAGGGACTGGGAGACTAGTCAGGATCGTGGGAAAGATGAACGGAGCAAAGTACAGAGAGCTCCTTGACGAAATCCTGCTCCAGAGTGCTCAGGACCTCAGACTGGGGCGAAGGTTCACTTTCCAACAGGCTCAACAACCCTAAGCTCACAGCCAAGACAGCACAGGAGTGGCTTCGGGACAAGTCTCAATGTCCTTCAATGGCCCAGCCAGAGCCCAGACTTGAACCCGATCGAACATCTCTGGAGAGACCTGAAAATAGCTGTGCAGCGACGCTCCCCATCCAACCTGACAGAGCTTGAGAGGATCTGCAGAGAAGCATGGGAGAAACTCCCCAAATACAGGTGTGCCAAGCTTGTAGCGTCATACCCAAGAAGACTCGAGGCTGTAATCGCTGCCAAAGGTGCTTCAACAAAGTACTGAGTAAAGGGTCTGAATACTTATGTAAAGGTGATATTTCAGGCCTCCCAAGTGGCGCAGCGGTGTAAGGCAGTGCTTGAGGCGTCACTACAGGTCCGTGTTCGATTCCGGGCTGTGTCGCAGCCGGCCGCGACCGGGAGACCCACGAGGCGCGTCATTGGCCCAGCACCGTCCGGTTTAGGGGAGGAGTTTGGCCGGCCTGGATGTCCTTGTCCAATCGCGCTCTAGCGACTCCTGTGGTTGGCTGGGTTGCAATGCACGCTGACACGGTCGCCAGTTGGACGTGTGTTAAATACCGACACATTGGGTGCGGCCGGCTTCCCGGGTTAAGAGAGCAGTGTGTCAAGAAGCAGTGCGGCTTGGCAGGGTCGTGTTTCAGAGGACGCACCGCTCTCGACCTTCGCCTCTCCCGAGTCCGTACGGGAGTTGCAGCGAAGGGACAACTGGAACTACCAATTGGAAACCACGAAAAAGGGGTAGAATTAGTTTGTTTTTTTTAAATTGTAAAGTGGAAGAATATACATTTTCATGGGGTATTGTGTGTAGAGTGGGGACGACGACGACGACTATTTAATCCATTTTAGAATAAGGCTGTAACATAAAATGTGGAAAAAGTCTGACTACACCGTAGTACAGGTCCCTATGAAATAAGCTCATACTAAATGTTATGTTCTCAGGATGAGGAGGAGCCTAAAGATGAGGCCTACAGTCCTGATGGTGGATACATCCCCAGGATACTGTTCCTAGGTAAGAACTAACCCTTACAGTCCTGGTGGTGGATACATCCCCAGGATACTGTTCCTAGGTAAGAACTAACCCCTACAGTCCTGGTGGTGGAGACATCCCCAGGATACTGTTCCTACTAGAATATTCGTTTTTTAATTCATAATTTTGCTGTGCTCCCAAAACCCCCCATCATTCTAATGTCTTTCCATTTCTACCCCGTAGACCCCAGTGGTAAAGTCCACCCGGAGATCACCAACAAAAACGGAAACCCAAACTACAAGTACTTTTACAGCAACGCAGACCAAGGTGAGGAATCCCATATTGTACGGTTTGGATGATGATGATGGTTGAATCATCAGTTCCTTGCTCAGGTCCATCTTCTCCCCCCCGTGTGTGTCTGTCTGTAGTTGTGTCTGCTATGAAACAAGCTCAAGAGAAGTTGACAGGAGATGCCTTCAGGAGCCACATTGAAGACGAGCTGTGAAGGCGTTTCGGAGAGGACAGAAGGCTGCAAGGTTCTATCCACACTACCCTTCTACCTGAAGTGTCCACTCGTTCACTTCACTGTCACATGCTTACTGAGTGAGCAGGTGCACATTTTCAGGGCTCTCCTCTCCTCGTGGTTCATCCAGTGACGGCCTGTTTTATGCTCTCACCTTTTAACCTGTTTGAAAGTTACTGTCCAGAAACCAACTTTTAGTTTTTCAATTACCTCACAACCTGTAAAACCACAATTCTCTCGTTGTTTCAACTGTATAGTGTGAATGAATCAACCAAAACGTCCATCTGACACATATGTGCTAAAGTCTGAGTTTCTCCCTGTAACTTGTTTTTAATGTAATCCATTCACATATCGAAATGTCATTCGAGGTTGAATTGTACTTTTGAATACAGGCCATATAAAGCAGCTCTGTAGAAGTTGATCAACAGAACAGCTGGACCCATAAAACTGTCCTGCATTTTAAAAACACACAATACTTCGGACGGTAAGAGGTCTCTCTCAACGTTAACGTGCTTCCGACGGTTCATTTCTGAAGCACTCGCTCCATCAATGTACACAAAGGGGGGGGGAGATATTTTAAAAAGCAGTATATCAATAAAAATTTGAATCCAGACTATCTGGGGCAAAATGTTCCAATTGCTAAAAATAATTTAGCTTCGTGGACCCCCCTAATAATTCTGACTGACGAGACCAAACTGCTTTCTGTGAAGAGAAGGGACACGAGATCTGAGTTTAGTCTTCTCATGCTGTATTTGTTTTTTTTTTTTTACATCTATGTACACAGCCAAGTGTTAATAAAGTTTGTGTGGAAGTTAATGTATTATTTTGTCTACACCAATATGACTTCATTGCTCGTGCAAGTTTGGAAGTCACTTCTGGATAAGGACGTCCTGCGAAATGACTACGTTTATCCAAAGCGATTTGGGGGCTCTATTCAATCTGGATCGTGCGCTAGAAATAAAAGGGTCAAGTTTCCGATTTGAGCCGACATACGCTAGTCCCCACTAATGTGGAGGCGATCTCGCCGCAACGTTTACCCTCTGATAAAGCCCTAGTCATGCAGCCACGTACAGAAAATGTAAACGATACAACAAAAAACAGCTTGAGAATAGTACTTTATTTTTTTTGTCTAAGTGTTTCCATAAAACACTGAAGCTGTGTTCAGTAGTAAACCTTTATCTAAAATAACTCAATACCGCAGTAAAAATTAATTACTATTCTAATTCAGTGTGTCGTTTCTTTTTGACAGTGTCAGACATTTTGAATTGCAATTGACACCTTTCAAGATTGCATAAAACATTTAAATGAAATGTTTTATTTGAACAAAAATAAATAAAGTATTTATCTATTATAAGATAATTTATATACTAAGCAGCCTGCTGAAAATGTACCCTCCATAGCTAGAATAAAAACAAAACTATTGATTTAATTTCTCCGTAGGCTCTAAATAAAACAGTCACATGTTCCAACGCCTCACAGATGAAGATCGGTTTCTGCTGGTGCTTAAAACTCCACAGCAACATTTGAAGACAAATATATAAAAAGCCATTGATTAACAGTCGTATGTGATCATTAGTACATTTAAATTCACGCCAGTTATTAGAAGTACTGATTAAGACAGAGGTGCATACCCTTTAACCCGTGGAAAAGGAAAAGTAGTGCACTATGGAGGGAATAGGGTGCCAAGTAGTGCACTATGGAGGGAATAGGGTGCCAAGTAGAACACTATAAAGGGAATAGGGTGCCAAGTAGAACACTATAAAGGGAATAGGGTGCCATTTGGGATGTATTCCAGAGAACTAGGTTGTGTGGGACATGGCTGATCAATAAGTGATTCTGTCTGAGGGTATATATATATATATATTAATAATAATAAGAGAATAAAATCGATAGTTACATATCACAATATTATTTTGGACCATATGTAGATACTTTGACTCAAGTATCGATTTTTCATTTTAAAAAGAAAAACTGGCATTTTCTATCCTTATAGTTGGTCCTCCCATCTTTTTAAATAGTGACCACTTAATTCCATGACTGATCAAAACTAATTTCCTCATGCTCTAGCTTGTCCTTCTGCAGCAGACATTTAGTCAGCAATATGCTTGGAACATCACAATAAAAATCACAGTATGGAATCGCATATCGTATCGTGAGGTCCCTGGTAATTCCCACCCCTCTTTCTTTACTGGCTGATATTTGTCCAATGGAGCGGGTTGGTAGCCTGGTCCCAGATGTGTTTGTGCCGTCTTGGACCAGGCTAGGTGATCTGGGTAATCAGATAAAACATTAAAGACGTCCCTGTTTGGCATCTCCAATGGCGCCCCAGACGTCGAACACAAACTCGTCAGGGAAGGCAAAGTCCCCGAGAGCCTCGTCCAGAGCCATGGCAAATTCATCAGGATTCTTCTTGTCCCGACCCACCTCCACCATGGTCGCCGCTAGAGAGTGTGGGGGAGAGGAGGGAGGAGAGAGGAGTAGAGGGTTAGTTAGCTGGAGGATTTGTCACAGATTAGAACAACTGCCTTCATGACCAACATGTTTCTGTTTCAAGTAAACTGTATTCTGCTAATTATCCGGTCTAGACATTTTTTTTTTTTCATCTTCATTTAACTAGGCAAGTCAGTTAAGAACAAATTCTTATTTTTCAATGACGGCCTAGGAACAGTGGGTTAACTGCCTTGTACATATCTGTCGTTCTGCCCCCTGAACCTTGTCAGCTCAGGGAATTTGAACTTGCAACCTTTCGGTTACTAGTCCAACGCTCTGACCACTAGGCTACCCTGGCCGCTCCACATTAACGTAAATCAGATATGCCTACACTGCTTCTAAAATCCAATTCAACTGGATTTAAAAAAGGGTGGTCTACTCACCCAGTTCTGTAACTCTACTCACCCAGTTCTGTATCTCTGATACCCATGTAACTCTCCAGCAAGTCATCCACCTTCTTCACAGCTTTCTCGTCAAACTCTGTCGGCTGGAAAGGAGAAACGGTGTGAGTACCAGAGAGGACTTCTTTTTAAAAATCTACTGACCTTAGCGACAGTGGGATCCAGACGTCCAAACGACTTAAATAGTCACTCACCACTTCCTCTACGGTAGCAGGTCCTTTGGCGCGCAGTCTCAGAGTCCCTCTCCCTGTCCCTATCTTATTCTCACTGGCCGGCTTGGTTCCCTTCGACCTCGGCTCCAGCATCTCTGTCAGCGCAAAAAAAAAAAAGAAACGCTTCAGATGAACTTACCAAGGGCCCTCACAAAAAAAAAAAAAAAAAGCCTTAATCTGTAAACATCTTGTTGGGCTAGAATAAAAGCCTACACACCCTACAACTCTCTACACAGTTGAAGGCCCCCTCCATGTCCTCACCAAAGACCAACTACTGCAGTTCATAATGTCATCATGACATCTCTGGAAATGTTACTGGACATCACCCTGTCCACTCACCAAAGGCCTTCATGGGCTCCACCAGTTTGAGGGTGAACTTCTGCTCCTTAGGCAGCTCCTTCAGCATGCGAGCCACCTCGTAGTGACGTGTTCCCACAATGTTCTTGCCGTTGACGCACTCTATGTGGTCTCCTACAGAGATCACCTTCACATTGTCCACCACACTGCCATCCTTGATACGCTGTTGGGGGGAGAGAGAGAGAGAGAGAGAGACTACCATGTGTGAAACAAGGATGAGACTCAGGAGGTATGCTAATTTGGTATTAGAGCAGACCTAATTCACTCTTAAATTAATCAAAACAGGAACATTTTACATCTGGCTAGAAATTCAAAATGAAAGTATCTTAACAGAGAAAAATGTCCTCCTGTGTGCTCCCTATATCCCCCCACTAGAATCCCCATACTTTAACGAAGACAGCTTCTCCATCCTGGAGGGGGAGATCAACCATTTCCAGGCCCAGGGACATGTACTAGTCTGTGGCGACCTAAATGCTAGAACTGGACAAGAACCTGACACTCTCAGCACACAGGGGGACAGACACCTTCCTGGAGGTGACAGCATTCCCCCCCCATATTCCCCTCTAGGCATAACTACGACAACATAACCAACAAAAACAGGTCACTACTCATATTTATTTATAATAGTTGTGTATGTATATTATTTATCCTTTATTTAACTAGGCAAGTCAGTTAAGAACAAATTCTTATTTACATTGATGGCCTTCCCCGGCCAAACCCAGATGACGCTGGGACAAATTGTGTGTCGCCCTGCGCCAGCTCTGTCAGACACTGACAGTAGGCTTCAAGGGGACTCCTACGGTAGGTTCACCTATAGCTCATCTCGTGGCAGTAGTACTGTAGACTACTTTATCACGGACCTCAACCCAGAGTCTCTCAGAGCGTTCAGTCAGCCCACTGACACCCCTATCAGACCACAGCAAAATCACAATCTACTTGAACAGAGCAATACTCAACCATGAGGCATCGAAGCCGAAAAAAACTATATGCTATTAAAAAATTCGAACAAAAAAAACTATTGGCTAACAACAAATCCAATCCCTCCTAGACAACTTCCTGACAAAATGGTTCCCTGAAATAGTGAACGTGTAAACTTAGCAGTAGGAATCCTGAACTCTATTTGACCATATAAAATAAAATTATAGCAGACAACCTAAGAAAATTAACAACAATGAAAAATGGTTTGATGAAGAAATCAAAAACCTAAGAAAGAAATTGAGAAACCTATCCAACCAAAAACATAGAGACCCAGAAAACCTGAGCCTACACCTTCACTATGGTGAATCACTAAAACAATACAGAAATACACTACGGAAAAGAAGGAACAGCACGTCAGAAATCAGCTCAATGTAATTGAAGAATCAAATCACTTCTGGGAGAATTGGAAAACCCTAAAAACAACACGAAGTGTTATCTATCCAAAACTGAGATGTATGGGTAAACCACTTCTCCAATCTGTTTAGCCCTATAACAAAGAACAGCAAAAACATAAACATGATCAAATACAAAATCTTAGAATCAACTATTAAAGACGACCAGAATCCACTGGATTCTCCAATTACATTGAATGAACTACAAGACAAAATACAAACCCTCCAACCCACCAAGGCCTGTGGTGTTGATGGTATCCTCAACCAGGCTGTAACGTAACAAAATGTGGATAAAGGCAGGGAGTCTGAATACTTTCCCGAATGCACTGTGTGTTTGTGCACACACGCACACACACACACACACACAAATTAATTGGCAAAGGCACTACAATAGTCTGCAGGACCCGGCCTCACCCTGAAATCAAATATCTACTGTTTGCTGATGATCTGGTGCTTCTGTCCCCAACCGAGGACGACCTACAGCAGCACCTAGATCTTCTGCACAGATTCGGCCAGACCTGGGCCCTGACAGTAAGATACAGACCTGGGCCCTGACAGTAAGATACAGACCTGGGCCCTGACAGTAAGATACAGACCTGGGCCCTGACAGTAAGATACAGACCTGGGCCCTGACAGTAAGATACAGACCTGGGCCCTGATAGTAAATCTCAGTAAGACAAAAATAATGGTGTTCCAAAAAAGGTCCAGTTGCCAGAACCACAAATTCTAATCTAGACACCGTTACCCTAGAACACACTAATAATTACAGTGAGGGAAAAAAGTATTTGATCCCCTGCTGATTTTGTACGTTTGCCCACTGACAAAGAAATGATCAGTCTATAATTTTAATGGTAGGTTTATTTGAACAGTGAGAGACAGAACAAAAAAATCCAGAAAAACGCATGTGAAAAATGTTATAAATGGAATTGCATTTTTAATGAGGGAAATAAGTATTTGACCCCTCTGCAAAACATGACTTAGTACTTTGTGGCAAAACCCTTGTTGGCAATCACAGAGGTCAGACGTTTCTTGTAGTTGGCAACCAGGTTTGCACACATCTCAGGAGGGATTTTGTCCCACTAATCTTTGCAGATCTTCTCCAAGTTATTAAGGTTTCGAGGCTGACGTTTGGCAACTCGAACCTTCAGCTCCCTCCACACATTTTCTATGGGATTAAGGTCTGGAGACTGGCTAGGCCACTCCAGGACCTTAATGTGCTTCTTCTTGAGCCACTCCTTTGTTGCCTTGGCCGTGTGTTTTGGGTCATTGTCATGCTGGAATACCCATCCATGACCCATTTTCAATGCCCTGGCTGAGGGAAGAAGGTTCTCACCCAAGATTTGACTGTACATGGCCCCGTCCATCGTCCCTTTGATGCGGTGAAGTTGTCCTGTCCCCTTAGCAGAAAAAAACCCCCAAAGCATAATGTTTCCACCTCCATGTTTGACCGTGGGGATGGTGTTCTTGGGGTCATAGGCAGCATTCCTCCTCCTCCAAACACGGCGAGTTGAGTTGATGCCAAAGAGCTCCATTTTGGTCTCATCTGACCACAACACTTTCACCTAGTTGTCCTCTGAATCATTCAGATGTTCATTGGCAAACTTCAGACTTGGCATGTATATGTGCTCTCTTGAGCAGGGGGGACCTTGCGGGTGCTGCAGGATTTCAGTCCTTCACGGCGTAGTGTGTTACCAATTGTTTTCTTGGTGACTATGGTCTCAGCTGCCTTGAGATCATTGACAAGATCCTCCCGTGTAGTTCTGGGCTGATTCCTCACCGTTCTCATGATCATTGCAACTCCACGAGGTGAGATCTTGCATGGAGCCCCAGGCCGAGGGAGATTGACAGTTCTTTTGTGTTTCTTCCATTTGCGAATAATCGCACCAACTGTTGTCACCTTCTCACCAAGCTGCTTGGCGATGGTCTTGTAGCCCATTCCAGCCTTGTGTAGGTCTACAATCTTGTCCCTGACATCCTTGGAGAGCTCTTTGGTCTTGGCCATGGTGGAGAGTTTGGAATCGATTGCTTCTGTGGACAGGTGTCTTTTATACAGGTAACACGCTGAGATGAGGAGCACTCCCTTTAAGAGTGTGCTCCTAATCTCAGCTCGTTACCTGTATAAAAGACACCTGGGAACCAGAAATCTTTCTGATTGAGAGGGGGTGAAATACTTATTTCCCTCATTAAAATGCAAATCAGTTTATAACGTTTTTCTGGATTTTTTTGTTGTTATTCTGTCTCTCACTGTTCAAATAAACCTACCATTAAAATTATAGACTGATCATTTCTTTGTCAGTGGGCAAACATACAGAATCAGCAGGGGATCAAATACTTTTTTCCCCCTCACTGTATATCTACCTCGGCATCAATACCACAGGTAACTTCCACAAGGCTGATCTGAGACAAGAAGGCCTTTCAATTTTAAATCAGTTCTAGAACTCTTTGCTCTTCATGGTTGTGAGGTCTGGACTCCTCCACTCACTAACCAAGAATTCACAGAATGGGACAAACACCCAATTGAGACTGCATGCAGAATTATGCCAAAATATCCTTCATGTACAACGCAAAACCCCAAACAATGCACGCTGAGAAGAATTAGGACTCTACCCTCTAATTATTAAAAAAACACCAGAAAAGAGCTGTTCCAATTCTATAACCACCTAAAAAGGAAGCGATGTCAACGCATTCCACCACAAAGCCCTCACCTACAGAGAGATGAACCTGAACAGACTCAGTGAGCATAGCCTTGCTATTGAGAGGCCACCATCGGCAGACCTGGCTCTTGAGGAGAAAAAAAAAAGGCTGCCCACAAAAATGAGTTTGGAAACTGAGCTGCACTTCCTAACCTCCTGCCAAAAGGTATGACCATATTAGAGACGTATTTCACACCAAGTCTAACATCGATAAACTCCCATATCTGTTAGGTGAAATACCGCCATGTGCATCACAGCAGCATGATTTGAAAACAAGGCAACTAGTGGAGCACAAATATTGTAAATACAACCAATATTAATCTGTTTATTTATCTTCCCCCCCTCACTATTCCCACTACAACTATTTGCACATTGCTAAAACACTGGACACAGTTGATAATATGACATTTGAAACATCTCGTTCCTTTATGGGAGTAATTATCACTGTTCATGTTGGTTTGTTTCTTCACACTTTTGTTTGTTTATTTCAGTTGCTTCGATAATATAAAATACAGTATGTGTCCCATGCCAATAAAGCCCAATTAAATAGAGCGTATGTTGACATTATCACAAGTCTTTGATTTCAGACAAAAAAAAAAAAAAATGGCATAACCATTGTCAGTGAATCAATTGTCTAACCATGATCAGTTCCAACAGATTAATTGTTTAAAGAACTTGGTAGAATTGATCTTTTATTCCTACAGGTGATCACATTAAAGATCTATAGGTCTCTAAAAAGATTAAGAAATAACAGGCAACAAGTTTCTATAGAGGACAAGTTGAAAGGCTTCTCTGATAACGAGAGGCTTCGAAGAGTGGAAATAAGGACATGTGCAATGCAGTTTTATCTTCTAATTTAGGATAATCTGCACTGTCCTGGACGGGTTTCTGTGGTCCTGTGTGAATATGAACGATCCCCTTAATACAGGCTGACTCCGTTAAGGAATGCGAGGGAGGGTCACTGAATTAGTACGGTCCCTCCCAAATGTTTATGACTGACCAGCTCCCTTCAGAACCACAAATCAGAGGCACTTTTATTCGCCAAGGAATATGACCAGGGCCCGGTTTCCAAAAAGCATCTTAAATTCATCGTTAGAACCTTCGTTAAATCTCAGAGCGGGTTCCCAAAACCATCGTTGCTAAAGTTGTGCTCGTAATCTAACGCCTGCCTCACTAACAGCTAAGTGGGGCGTTAGATGCTTTTTTTTTGCCCTCCCGCGTCACTTTATACACAGAAGATCTCCGCTAAACATAGAATCAAGATGTTTATCAGTCTCTCTGTGACCGCTGATAACATCAGAACAAAGTTGACTACAAATACAAAGTTGCCAATGTCTTTGCAATTGTTACAAACAAATCGAAGGATACGAAGATGCTTCAAATGAAAACAGATGACTGCATAAACCAAATGAATAGCCTACAGTATACACACACACACACACACACACTCTACATAGGCCTACTGTATTTAATTCAATAATATTGAAATACATTTCTATTTTCTTACTTGTAGGCTACTGTCTGTAATTTGTCTCAATATATTCCATGACGTGTAGCCTAACGTGCAATGATGTGCCAAATCAGGGATTTAGAGCATTTCTATTGGATAAGCATTTAGAATAGGCCGTCTCAATAATATCTCTCTCTAGGAGCTGATTTGTCGTCGGTTTTGTCAATTCATTCTAATATTGCATCATCACGATGATGTGGCCTGTGACACTCTGCTTCTTAATAACTGACATGGAAAACATGTTGGGACTGAATCAACCGTGAACTTGATGTAAAACAGGCCTAAAGATAGTTTGAGTGGATTTGACCATTAAGGTATGAATTGAATAGAGAAAACTGATCCGTTGTCAGTTTAGTGAAATAATTCTACTGGTAAGGTATGAATTGAATAGAGAAAACTGATCCGTTGTCAGTTTAGTGAAATAATTCTACTGGTAAGGTATGAATTGAATAGAGAAAACTGATCCGTTGTCAGTTTAGTGAAATAATTCTACTGGTAAGGTATGAATTGAATAGAGAAAACTGATCCGTTGTCAGTTTAGTGAAATAATTCTACTGGTAAGGTATGAATTGAATAGAGAAAACTGATCCGTTGTCAGTTTAGTGAAATAATTCTACTGGTAAGGTATGAATTGAATAGAGAAAACTGATCCGTTGTCAGTTTAGTGAAATAATTCTACTGGTAAGGTATGAATTGAATAGAGAAAACTGATCCGTTGTCAGTTTAGTGAAATAATTCTACTGGTAAGGTATGAATTGAATAGAGAAAACTGATCAGTTGTCAGTTTAGTGAAATAATTCTAATGGTAAGGTATGAATTGAATAGAGAAAACTGACCTGAGAGCAGCGCTCCCCTTTCTTTCCATCCTGTCAGTATCAACACTCCGCCTCAACGACACAATTAGTGAACGGTCTCTCAGTGTGGCGTTTTGGCTAAACACATGTTCGGCCGTTGACGGAAAGATTGCATCGTTGAAAAACCACTCAGAAGTCTTAAGTTTTCATCGCTGTCGAGAAACCGGGGCCCTGGTGAACTAATGCTGACAACAATAAAACAGATTATATAGGCACAATAATTGACCCAATCTGCGTACAGTATATACAAAGATACTAGTCTGTCCTTCTCTTAAGCTGGTTCGTGTACCCGGGGTCTGTCAACGCTGACTAATCAAAATAGTAAGAAAATCTCGGGTGTAATGCTCTGAAGATACCATAACGCTTCACCAACACAAGGTGGTGTCTTGGAGCAATGTTTTTACACACTAGCATATAGGAGCCCACCAGCTTGTGGTCCCTAAAACCCTGACATTAATACCTCTGTTTCTTTCAGCCATTCCTATGGGGAGACAATGGACAGAGGTTAACACAAGTTTTGTAGATCTGATACGTTTTGTTCTAGGAGATAATATCAGTCAGTTATCATAACCTTTATGAATTATGAAACCTTTATGTGCTTGTTTCGATTACGTAAAATGCTTCAAAATTCACAAAAAAAAAGTGACGCTAGCTGATGAATATTATCTTATAGAACAAAATGTATAAGAGCCCCTACCCCTGTGTTTACCACAGACCTTATTTTCAGTGTTTATCCAAAACCCCTACATCAACAATTACCCCATAGGCTTTGGCCAGCGAGTCAAGGCGGAGTTAGCCTCTGTTAGTGCCTAGAAAAAGACACCATTATTGTTGCTGTCTATACAAGATGTTGGTTGAAAACTGTCATAAAACCAGCCTTAAGGTAGTACTAAACTAGCCTCTCTAAAACCAGCCTTAAGGTAGTACTAAACTAGCCTCTCTAAGACCAGCCTTAAGGTAGTACTAAACTAGCCTCTCTAAGACCAGCCTTAAGGTAGTACTAAACTAGCCTCTCTAAAACCAGCCTTAAGGTAGTACTAAACTAGCCTCTCTAAAACCAGCCTTAAGGTAGTACTAAACTAGCCTCTCTAAAACCAGCCTTAAGGTAGTACTAAACTAGCCTCTAAGACCAGCCTTAAGGTAGTACTAAACTAGCCTCTCTAAGACCAGCCTTAAGGTAGTACTAAACTAGCCTCTCCAAGACCAGCCTTAAGGTAGTACTAAACTAGCCTCTCTAAAACCAGCCTTAAGGTAGTACTAAACTAGCCTCTCTAAAACCAGCCTTAAGGTAGTACTAAACTAGCCTCTCTAAGACCAGCCTTAAGGTAGTACTAAACTAGCCTCTCCAAGACCAGCCTTAAGGTAGTACTAAACTAGCCTCTCTAAGACCAGCCTTAAGGTAGTACTAAACTAGCCTCTCTAAAACCAGCCTTAAGGTAGTACTAAACTAGCCTCTCTAAAACCAGCCTTAAGGTAGTACTAAACTAGCCTCTCTAAGACCAGCCTTAAGGTAGTACTAAACTAGCCTCTCTAAGACCAGCCTTAAGGTAGTACTAAACTAGCCTCTAAGACCAGCCTTAAGGTAGTACTAAACTAGCCTCTCTAAGACCAGCCTTAAGGTAGTACTAAACTAGCCTCTCCAAGACCAGCCTTAAGGTAGTACTAAACTAGCCTCTCTAAAACCAGCCTTAAGGTAGTACTAAACTAGCCTCTCTAAAACCAGCCTTAAGGTAGTACTAAACTAGCCTCTCTAAGACCAGCCTTAAGGTAGTACTAAACTAGCCTCTCCAAGACCAGCCTTAAGGTAGTACTAAACTAGCCTCTCTAAGACCAGCCTTAAGGTAGTACTAAACTAGCCTCTCCAAGACCAGCCTTAAGGTAGTACTAAACTAGATCCCAACGATTGTTTTACTTTACTACATAATTGACACCCGAGTCCTGATCATATAACTATCGTCTATAATAACTGCCTAATAGAAGAGGTGACAGTCCTGTGATTGTAATGATTTAACCTTCTATGATAGATGAGTTGCAATTCAATTGATGGATTTTATTGGTTGATTGACTAGATTTCATGGATTGATTGGATCCTACCTTGATGTGTCCTGTGTGGTCAAGCAGTTAGTACTCAGGACCCTGGCCCATTTAAAAAAAGGCTACCAGAGTCATGATGGGGTTATGATGCGAACCACTGCCATTCTGACTCGCAAAGTCTCCTACTTTTCTTATTTCAATAAAATCTCTCTATATATTTAAACAAAATCCTACCTTGATGAAGGCGTATCCCGCCCCGTTGTCTGTGATGGTGAGTCCCAGGGCGTCCTCGGACTTAAACACCTCCACCTCCTTCTTAATCCCTTTAACGTGGGCGAATATAAAGTCCTCCAGGCCAATCTGACCACCGAGCAGCTTCTCCATGTCGATCTTATGGGTGTTCAAAGTACAGAACAGGATCTGGGGACACACAAAGAGAGAGAGAGAGAGACAAACACACACTTGATAAACCATGTGCCACAATAAAATCGGAAACATCAACCTGTAAGGCGCCGAGGTCAACATTTTGGTCCTCAAGTAAAACTGGTATATTTCGGACATTTTTTTTTTGTGCCAATTTTGGTCTTTAATGCAGGGAGGACAGACCAGTTCTCTACCTTCTCCCCCTTCCACTTGCCTCTTCCATTCTTCCAGTAGTGCTGCAATAAATGGGTTGTACATTTGGACCAGTAATTGAAAAAGTAGCTAAAAACTTATTTAGTTGTCAGTGATGAGATTCAAACACACGCAAACTTTGAGTTGCTAGACATTCGTTTATACACCCTACCCATCCACCCTCTACTTTTTGCCCTAAAACCTGTTAGGGGCCCGGGGCAGTGTTCGGAGGTTCGGAGAGTCTGGCGTGCCCAAAGTAAAATGCCTGTTACTCAGGTCCAGAAACTAGGATATGAACATAATTAGTAGTATTGGATAGAAAACACTCTGAAAACAAAAACTTTTAAAATAATGTCTGTGAGTATAACAGAACTGATTTGGCAGGCGAAAACCTGAGGAAAATCCATCCGGAAGATGGGATTTTGTGATGTCACAGTTTTTCATTCGACATGCTATTCAGTACTGAGGGATTTAGCTCCCAGATTGCAGTTCCTATGGCTTCCACTAGATGTCAACAGTCTTTAGACATGGTTTCAGGCTTGTTTTTTGAAAAACCAACGAGTAACAGCTGTTTTTCCCCAGTTGACTATGGAGTAGATTGTACTGTTTGGGCAGAACTGATTGAGTGTTTTACTTTTCTATTGAGCAGGTTATTTTCCGTCTGAAATATTATCATTTATTTACATATTAGGGTACCTGAGGATTGATTAGAAATGTTTTTTGGACGAAGTTTAGAGGGGTGTAATGTGATCTGTTTGAGGCCCGATTTAAAAAGGCCTTTAAACTGACCAAAAGGCCTTTAAACTGACCAGTCCACTCTGCGTCCCAAATGGAAGCCTCTTCCTTGCATAGAGAACTACTTTTGACCAGGGCCCGAAGGGAACAGGGTGCCATTCGGGACACAGCCAAAGCTACTGGGAGGACTCTACTGCTGGTCCCCCAAAGCTACTGGGAGGACTCTACTGCTGGTCCCCCAAAGCTACTGGGAGGACTCTACTGCTGGTCAATCATTTATTCCACTGCTCTTACATCACAGGGTGTGTCTGTGTGTTACTGACTTGCCTAGATAAATAAACACAGGGCTAATAATGACAGTACAATAGGTCAGATACCCATAGACCGGCGGTACCGTGTCAGATACCCATAGACCAACGGTACCGTGTCAGATACCCATAGACCGGCGGTACCGTGTCAGATACTTTAAAACTTTCTAACCTTGGTGTGATGAAAATGACAAACTGAGTTGCGGCAGTCTGATTGTTACGTACGCCTCTTGGAGGGAACGCAACACCCTGCTACGCTATTACTAATGTGGGGAAAAGGGGTTGAGTCCCCTCGCCTACCTTACCTGCCTACCCACTACTTACCTAACTAGCACCACCTGGTGCGCTAACCAAAATACAGGGGATGGTCCACCCAGGTCTTACCTAGTGTGCATAGACATAGTAAATACTACAGGTTATGTATGCCCGCAGGCCTCTGGCCTAAACACTCCCAATGTGCCTTCCCCTCTTGGGAACAAATGAAACAGAATAACTACTAACATACCGCAAACAATTTCAATAATCGAAAACACTGAGTCCTATTTGTATACACATACCTCAGAAGTAGCGGCTACAAAATACTTTCAACAAAACTGTCTCTGAACAACAGCCAACACAGGACATCGTAGAAGCTCTCTCTCCTCCTGACAAAGGAACACTGGGTTTTATCCAGCTGGAGAAGGAGTCGGTAATTGCAGACAGCTGTATCCCCTGACGAGAGGGCGGGGTCAGAGCGCCAATTAGTGATGGGCCGACCAATCAGTTGCTTTGGAATCCAGGAAGCCCTTTCCCGAAATAGACACATACAAACCCACAACACAGAAACTGGGGAAATTAACACTAGTTTCCTGACCCGCCTTGCTTCGGGGTTTCTGATATGATGCACTAGTTTCCTGACCCGCCTTGCTTCGGGGTTTCTGATATGATGCACTAGTTTCCTGACCCGCCTTGCTTCGGGGTTTCTGATATGATGCACTCGTTTCCTGACCCGCCTTGCTTCGGGGTTTCTGATATGATGCACTAGTTTCCTGACCCGCCTTGCTTCGGGGTTTCTGATATGATGCACTAGTTTCGTGACCCGCCTTGCTTCGGGGTTTCTGATATGATAGCAGCATCTATGGGTTTCTGATATGATAGCATCATCTATGGGTTTCTGATATGATAGCATCAACTATGGGTTTCTGATATGATAGCATCATCTATGGGTTTCTGATATGATAGCATCATCTATGGGTTTCTGATATGATAGCATCATCTATGGGTTTCTGATATGATAGCATCATCTATGGGTTTCTGATATGATAGCATTATCTATGGGTTTCTGATATGATGTACTAGTTTCCTGACCAGCCTTGCTTTTGTATAAAAGGCTCTATTAGTACGGGGTCATCAGATTGACCTCTGAGTGTTACATGGCTCTTATCTAGGTAGCGTACGAAAAAGGTACCCTATTCCCTTTATAGTGCACTAGGGCCCATTGGACTCTGGTCAAAAGTAGTGCACTATATATGGAATAGGGTGCCATTTGGGACACAAACTAGTTTGGGTGGCAGAGAAAAGACATTCCTTGTTAGTACACAATACAAGCAAAGAGGCCTAACAGACACAGAGCAATGCTCCACTTTGCACCACTCTGCACTGCACGCGCATCAGCTGACAATCACTGACACAAGCAAGGGTTGCCCCTGGTTACTAGAGTATAAATAATTGGATTAGGAAGGGGGGTCGAGAAGAGAGAGTGAGACCAAGAGAGAAAAAGAGAGGGTCAGGAAGAGAGCCATAGCGAGAATGAGAGAGTGTGAGAGAGACCAAGAGAGTGAGCGAGTGAGGGTCAGAGATAGAGGAGACGGACCCACTGGTTGCCCTCTAGGTTACAGAGAGCTGGAAGTCCCATCCTACCATCCTACCATGTGTTACACAGGGAAGACATTCAGGGGGTATGCTAATTTTGTATAGAGCAGACCTAATCCACTATTCAATTAATCAAAACAGGAGCATTTTACATTTGGTTAGAAATAAATAAGGAAATAATCTCAACAGAGAAAAATGTCCTCCTGTGTGCTACCTAGGGCAGCACTTTACAACATTCTAATATTACAGTCTGGTGAATCTCAGGCATATTTTTTTTTGGGGGATTGAAAATCAGAACAATGGGAGAGATGGACAAATACTGATTTCAAACATGACAATATAGTCCAAGACATGAGGTGAGTATCAAAATAGTTTTAAAGATTCCCTTGCCTTAAAGTTGAACCTCGGACAGATCTTTACTATAATAGCCTATAGCCAACTCAAAATAATGTATTCTGTTCTTTTTAAATAGCCTACAAATTTTTTCATATTATATTGAGACCAAATGACATGACAGACTGTTAAAATGTTGAGGGAAAGGCAGACATTTTTTGTTTTGTTTTTAAACATTGGATTTCTGTGGCTCGAATTTCATAATTCATTTTCGGACGTTTTCCTTTGGTAAGTCGACTCATGTGTCTCTCCTCACCGATGTCAAGTCCAAAGCTGATGATTCCAATTTAATCAAGTCACAATTATGTGAATAATGATGAAGGATGGTGAGAGTCCATTATAGCCTAAACCTTTAAATCATAGGCAATTGTTTAAAATTGTGTCTCTAAAAATCACAATGTTTTCAATTGATTAAAAAGTCAACGTGGCGGCTTTCTACCAGATTTTTGTTGTTGTTGCATGGAATGTTCTATTTAATAACTGGACAGGAATGTGGTCTGCTATAGCTCTCTATTCTGCTCAGCTATGCATGATTTAATGAAAAGCAACAGACAGACATTGTTTTCACATTCTTTAATACACAGACTGATAAACAGAAACAAGCAACAGGCTGTACAGCTGGCTTCACAGTTTCCCCACCAAATAGGCCTACAAGGAAACTCGACTTATCGACGTTGAGTGTGTGGGGGGTCTGTGTGCGGTGTAGTACCTTCCACAAAAAAGTTTTGCTTTACAAAAAGACACCTATCAGAACACAGCAAAATCACAGCTTACTTCAACAGAGAAATACTCATTAATGAGGCATCAAAGACAAACAAACTGCATACTATTGAGAGATGCTATAGCTGGAAGGAAAGTAGTGTAGAAACCCACCAAAAGACAATTGGGCAACAACAAATCCAATCCCTTCTAGACAACTTCCTAGCCCAAACATTTCACTGTAATATTTTAGGTGTAAACTTGGCAGTAGAAAGCCTAAACAGTATATTTCACGTTTGAGCTTCATTATCAAATCTAAAAATGTCAGCAGACAACCGAAGAAAATGAAAAATGGTTTGATGAAGAAATCAAACACCTAAGAAAGAAATTGAGAAACCTTTCCAACCAAAAACATAGAGACCCAGAAAACCTGAGTCTACGCCTTCACTATGAAGAATCACTAAAACAATACAGAAATACACTACGGGAAAAAGAACGAACAGCACGTCAGAAATCAGCTCAATGTAATTGAAGAATCCATAGAATTAAACCACTTCTGGGAAAATTGGAAAACACTAAACAAACACGAAGAGTTATCTATCCAAAACTGAGATGTATGGGTAAACCACTTCTCCAATCTTTTTGGCCCTATAACAAAGAAAAGCAAAAACATAAACATGATCAACTACAAATCTTAGAATCAACTATTAAAGACTACCAGAATCCACTGGATTTTCTACAACCCAAAAATGCCTGTGGTGTTGATGGTATCCTAAATGAAATGATAAAATATACAGATTCCAAATGGCTATACTAAAACTCTTTAACATCATCCTCAGCTCTGGCATCTTCCCCAATATTTGTAACCAAGGACTGATCACCCCATTCCACAAAAGTGGCGATAAATTTGACCCCAATAATTACAGTGGAATCTGTGGCAACCGCAATCTCTGAAACAATCAACAGCAGACTCCAATATTTCCTCAGTGAAAACAATGTACTGAGCAAATGTCAATTTGGCTTCTTACCAAAATACCATACGACAGACCACGTATTCACCCTGCACACCCTTATTGACCAAAACAAAGGCAAAGTCTTCATGCTTCGTTGATTTCAAAAAAGCTTTTGACTCAATTTGGCATGAGGGTCAGCTAAACAAATTGAAAGAAAGTGGTGTTTGGGGAAAAACATATGACAATATAAAATTAATGTACACAAACATGTGTGCAGTAAAAATTGGCAATAAACAGACAGATTTCTTTCCTCATGGCTGAGTATCAATTGTGTACAGATCCTTGTGACATGGGGCCGTGCATTATCATGCTGAAACATGAGGTGATGGCGGTGGATGAATGGCAGCGACAATGGGCCTCAGGATCTCGTCACGGTATCTCTGTGCATTCAAATTGCTATCAATAAAAAGCAATTGTGTTTGTTGTCCGTAACTTATGCCTGCCCATACCATAACCCCACCGCCACCATGGGGCACTCTGTTCACAACGTTGACATCAGCAAACCGCTCGCCAACACGACGCCATAAACACGCTGTCTGCCATCTGCCCAGTACAGTTGAAACCGGGATTCATTCGTGAAGAGCACATTTCTCCAGCGTGCCAGTGCCCATCGAAGGTGAACATTTGCCCACTGCTGTTGGTGACGACGCCAAACTGCAGTCAGGTCAAGAACCTGGTGAGGACCACGAGCACGCAGATGAGATTCCCTGAGACGGTTTCTGAAAGTTTGTGCAGAAATGTATTTGGTTGTGCAAACCCAGTTTCATCAGCTGCCTGGGAGGCTGGTCTCAGACGATCCCGCAAGTGAAGAAGCCGGATGTGGAGGTCCTGGGCTGCTGTGGTTACACGTGGTCTGTGGTTGTAAGGCCGGTGGGACGTACTGCCAAATTTGTAAAAAACTGTGTTGGAGGTGGCTTTTGGTAGAGAAATTAACATTTCATTTTCTGACATTCCTGCAGTCAACATGCCAATTGCATGCTCCCTCAACTTGAGACTGCGGCATTGTGTTGAGAGTTGCCTTTTATTGTCCCCTGCACAAGGTGCACCTGTGTAATGATCATTCTGTTTAATCAGCTTCCTTAAAATTGTCCACCTGATAGGTGTGGCATATCAAGAATGTTAAGGATTTAGGGCTCCCGAGTGGCGCAGCAGTCTAAAGCACTGCATCTCAGTGCTAGAGGAGTCACTACAGACCCTGGTTCGATTCCATTCTGTATCACAACCGGCTGTGATTGGGAGTCCCATAAGGGAGGCGCACAATTTGCCCAGCGTCGTCTGGGTAAGGGTTTGGCATGGGTCGGCCATCATTGTAAACATTAATGTGTTCTTAACTGATTGCCTAGTTAAATAAAGGATAAATAAAATAGATGTACAGACTCAGTGAGCATAGCCTTGCTATTGAGAGATTCCGCCTGTTTTCTCTAGAGAGCCAGGTCTGAAACTGAGCTGCACTTCCTGACCACATTAGAAATACATATTTCCCCACAGAGAATTAGAAAACAAATCAAACATTGATAAACTCCCATATCTGTTAGGTGAAGAGCAATCACAGCAGCAAGACTTGTGGCCCGTTGTCATGAGAAAAGGGCAACCAGTGGAACACAAACATTGTAAATACCACCAATATTAATCTGTTTATTTATCTCCGCCCCCACTATTTGCACGTTGCTAAAACACTGTACATAGCTGATTATACATAACTTGAAATGTACAGTTGAAGTCGGAATTTTACGTACACTTAGGTGTGAGTCATTAAAACTCGTTTTTCAACCACTCCACAAAGTTCTTGTTAACAATCTATAGTTTTGGCAAGTCGGTTAGGACATCTACTTTGTGTATGACAAGTCATTTTTCCAACAATTGTTTACAGACAGATTATTTCACTTATAATTCACTATATCACAATTCCAGTGGGTCAGAAGTTTACATACACTAAGTTGACTGTGCCTTTAAACAGCTTGGATAATTCCAGAAAATGTCATGGCTTTAGACGCTTCTGATTGGCTAATTGACATCATTTGAGTCAATTGGAGGTTTACTTGTGGATGTATTTCAAGTACAAAAGTATCTATATCCACAATAAAACGAGTCCTATATCGACATAACCTGAAAGGCCGCTCAGCAAGGAAGAAGCCACTGCTCCAAAACCGACATAAAAAATCTGGGTTTGCAATTGCACATGGGGACAAAGATCGTACTTTTTGGAGAAATGTCCTCTCGTCTGATGAAACAAAAATAGAACTGTTTGGCCATAATGACCATCGTTATCTTTTGAGGAAAAAGGGAGAGGCTTGCAAGCCGAAGAACACCATCCCAACCGTGAAGCACGGGGGTGGCAGCATCATGTTGTGGGGGTGCTTTGCTGCAGGAGGCACTGGTGCACTTCACAAAATAGATGGCATCATGAGGATGGAAAATTATGTGGATATATTGAAGCAACATCTCAAGACATCAGTCAGGAAGTTAAAGCTTGGTCTTCCAAATGAACAATGACCCCAAGCATACTTCCAAAGTTGTGGCAAAATGGCTTAAGGACAACAAAGTCAAGGTTGGAGTGGCTATCACAAAGCCCTGACCTCAATCCCATAGAAAATGTGTGGGCAGAACTGAAAAAGCATGTGCGAGGAGGCCTACAAACCTGACTCAGTTACACCAGCTCTGTCAGGAAGAATGGGCCAAAATTCACCCAACTTATTGTGGGAAGCTTGTGGAAGGCTACCCAAACGTTTGACCCAAGTTAAACAATTTAAAGGCAATGCTACCAAATACTAATTGAGTGTATGTAAACTTCTGACCCACTGGGAATGTGATGAAAGAAATAAAAGCTGAAATAAATCATTCTCTCTACTATTATTCTGATATTTCACATTCTTAAAATAAAGTTGTGATCCTAACTGACCTACGACAGGGAATTTACACTAGGATTAAATGTCAGGAATTGTGAAAAACTGAGTTTAAATGTATTTGGCTAAGGTGTATGTAAACTTCCGACTTCAACTGTAGATCTTTTTTAAACCTTTTGAATGTAATAGTTTTTCGTTTGTTGTTTTGTCTTCTCGCTTTTTTTTCTTCTTTTTTTCCACTTGCTTTGGCAATAAAGCCTCTCTGAATTGAATAGAGGCGAGGGGGTGGAGGAGGAGGAGGCGGCAAGGGAGGCTGGGTGGGAGGTGAAGTGGACGCTCTACTTGGCTAAACTCCCAGCTTTCACCAACACCACACAGTCAGAGCAGAGCAGAGCAGGACAGGACAAAGAAGAACAGGACAGAGGAGGGCAGAGCAGAACAGTTACAGGATAGAATGGAACTGAACAGAAGCCCTCTGGGAACACAGGGCAGGGGGAGGAGGAGGAGAGGCCAGGGCAGGGGGAGGAGGAGGAGAGGCCAGGGCAGGAGGAGGAGGAAGAGAGGCCAGGACAGGGGGAGGAGGAGGAAGAGAGACCAGGGCAGGAGGAGGAGAGACCAGGGCAGGAGGAGGAGAGACCAGGGCAGGAGGAGGAGAGACCAGGGCAGGAGGAGGAGAGACCAGGGCAGGAGGAGGAGGAGAGGCCAGGGAAGGAGGAGGAGGAGAGGCCAGGGAAGGAGGAGAGGCCAGGGCAGGGAGAGGCCAGGCCAGGGCAGGAGGGGAGGCCAGGCCAGGAGGGAAGGCCAGGCCAGGGCAGGAGGGGAGGCCAGGCCAGGCCAGGGCAGGGCAGGAGGGGAGGCCAGGCCAGGCCAGGGCAGGGCAGGGCAGGAGGGGAGGCCAGGCCAGGCCAGGGCAGGGCAGGGCAGGAGGGGAGGCCAGGCCAGGGCAGGGCAGGGCAGGAGGGGAGGCCAGGCCAGGGCAGGGCAGGAGGGGAGGCCAGGGCAGGGCAGGGCAGGTGGGGAGGCCAGGGCAGGGCAGGAGGGGAGGCCAGGCCAGGGCAGGGCAGGAGGGAAGGCCAGGCCAGGGCAGGATGCAGAAGGGAGGAGGGGAAGCCAGGCCAGGGCAGGGCAGGGTGGGAGGCCACAGGGCTCGCATTTGCAGTTCCGTTTTGGTTGCGTTTCAGATTATTTTGTGCCCGATAGAAATGAATGGTAAATACTGTAGTGTGTCATTTTGGAGTCACTTTTATTGTAAACAATAATATAATGTTCTCTAAACACTTCTACATTCATGTGGATGCTGCCATGATTATGGATAATCCTGAATGAATCATGAATAATGAAGAGTGAGAAAGTTACAGAGGGTCAAAGATCATAGCCACAAGTTACAGGGGGTCAAAGATCATAGCCACAAGTTACAGGGGGTCAAAGATCATAGCCACAAGTTACAGGGGGTCAAAGATCATAGCCACAAGTTACAGAGGGTCAAAGATCATAGCCACAAGTTACAGGGGGTCAAAGATCATAGCCACAAGTTACAGAGGGTCAAAGATCATACCCACAAGTTACAGGGGGTCAAAGATCATAGCCACAAGTTACAGAGGGTCAAAGATCATAGCCACAAGTTACAGAGGGTCAAAGATCATAGCCACAAGTTACAGAGGGTCAAAGATCATAGCCACAAGTTACAGAGGGTCAAAGATCATAGCCACAAGTTACAGAGGGTCAAAGATCATAGCCACAAGTTACAGAGGGTCAAAGATCATAGCCACAAGTTACAGAGGGTCAAAGATCATAGCCACAAGTTACAGAGGGTCAAAGATCATAGCCACAAGTTACAGAGGGTCAAAGATCATAGCCATTCTAACCTGTGTTATTGGTCATTGAGAGAGGTTAGCATGTCTCCGGACACCACTGTTCCTTCTCAGTCTTTACAATGGGTCTTTTACAGGTCAACAGAGGACCGGAGGACCATGTTCATGAACAACTATTAGAAGTGAAGACAGGTTCCTTCCATTTCAATCACTTTGTCACCACACCCCTTTTCATTTGAATGGCACTTTCTAGGATTGGGAGGTATACAGAGGGTGGTATACCGGGGGAGGTATATTGGGGGTGGTATACCGGGGTACTTAGAAATATGGTTTTCAATACCTTTGAAACTATTTATTTTAAGTTTATTTCTATTTTTTTAATTACACTAATAATTTGTAGCATTTTTTTTTTAAAGTAAATACCTGCAGTCAACTTGTGCAACGTGTTTATCTCACCGGTCAAGTTATTTGACATTATGAAGCGTGCCAGTCACTTGTTTGTAAATAGCACAACAGAACGTCAGTCGGAGAGCCGTCCGCCGGCAGAACGTCAGTCAGAGAGCCGTCCGCCGGCAGAACGTCAGTCAGAGAGCCGTCCGCCGGCAGAACGTCAGTCAGAGCCGTCCGCCGGCAGAACGTCAGTCAGAGCCGTCCGCCGGCAGAACGTCAGTCAGAGAGCCGCCCGCCGGCAGAACGTCAGTCAGAGAGCCGCCCGCCGGCAGAACGTCAGTCAGAGAGCCGTCCGCCGGCAGAACGTCAGTCAGAGAGCCGTCCGCCGGCAGAACGTCAGTCAGAGAGCAGTCCGCTGGTAGGACGCCCATTCATGAATTCTCATCAGTTTAGAAGCGCAACTGAAACACAAAATGAGTCTGACGAGCAGAAACTCAAAGAAGAAGCATTTTAGATCAGTTTACAAAACGCAGGAAGATATTTATTATTACGTGTTGGCAAGTTAAACTAGGGGTCGTGTTATCTAAGTAAGTGGCTGAATTAATACGGTGATGGGGCATCACGTTAGCTTTCTACCGTGTTGGAGAAGTCAAAGCCCTTGGGATGAGTTATTTCTACAACTGCCAATGCCATCTTGATTTCCTTGCCTCTTCTCCGAGCAGAGCAGGCAGGATCGTTGCCCTAGCGACTCCAGACCCCACACAGAATGTAGACCCGCTGCTAGAGAGCCAGTACTCCAGACCCCACACAGAATGTAGACCCGCTGCTAGAGAGCCAGTACTCCAGACCCCACACAGAATGTAGACCCGCTGCTAGAGAGCCAGTACTCCAGACCCCACACAGAATGTAGACCCGCTGCTAGAAAGCCAGTACCCCAGACCCCACACAGAATGTAGACCCGCTGCTAGAGAGCCAGTACCCCAGACCCCACACAGAATGTAGACCCGCTGCTAGAGAGCCAGTACCCCAGACCCCACACAGAATGTAGACCCGCTGCTAGAGAGCCAGTACCCCAGACCCCACACAGAATGTAGACCCGCTGCTAGAGAGCCAGTACCCCAGACCCCACACAGAATGTAGACCCGCTGCTAGAGAGCCAGTACTCCAGACCCCACACAGAATGTAGACCCGCTGCTAGAGAGCCAGTACTCCAGACCCCACACAGAATGTAGACCCGCTGCTAGAGAGCCAGTACTCCAGACCCCACACAGAATGTAGACCCGCTGCTAGAGAGCCAGTACTCCAGACCCCACACAGAATGTAGACCCGCTGCTAGAGAGCCAGTACTCCAGACCCCACACAGAATGTAGACCCGCTGCTAGAGAGCCAGTACTCCAGACCCCACACAGAATGTAGACCCGCTGCTAGAGAGCCAGTACTCCAGACCCCACACAAAATGTAGACCCGCTGCTAGAGAGCCAGTACTCCAGACCCCACACAGAATGTAGACCCGCTGCTAGAGAGCCAGTACTCCAGACCCCACACAGAATGTAGACCCGCTGCTAGAGAGCCAGTACTCCAGACCCCACACAGAATGTAGACCCGCTGCTAGAGAGCCAGTACTCCAGACCCCACACAGAATGTAGACCTGCTGATAGAGAGCCAGTACCCCACACAGAATGTAGACCCCGCTGCTAGAGCCAGTACTCCAGACCCCACACAGAATGTAGACCTGCTGATAGAGAGCCAGTACACCAAAAGCGACATTCGGTAGCTCCTACCTACATATGTATAACTTTATGAGCTGGATTGCCTGTCTTTGCAATTTGTTAAGTTTCATTTGCGCTCGTTAGCATATCTAGCTAGCAGCCTCCATGGAAATTCACTACAATGGCAGGTAAACATCTGTCGTTCTGCCTCTGAACAAGGCAGTTAACCCTACTGTTCCTAGGCCATCATTGAAAATAAGAATTTGTTCTTAACTGACTTGCCTAGTTAAATAAAAGGTTAAAAAAATTAAAAGGACACCCATTGGTCTTTTAGTTTTTTTTGCGCCCCCTTGTGTACTAAACGGGTAATAGCATATATACCGGTGTGAGAAAAGGACAATATGAACATAACACCCAAATAACACATTCCATACATATTTGGTAGAAGTGTCAGAAAGTGACTTTTTGGATCTGAACGCTAAAACATTTAGGAGATGTTGACCCATTGTGCATATCCCACCCTACCATGAAACGTCCATGTCTTCATCACTGGGAAAGACACACAGGTTGAGTTTGATATCATTTAAAAGCTTAGAAAAACAGGGTTGTCAAAACAATTATATTCTTGATTTTTCTTTTTAGGGTACATGTTTTATTCACCTTTAAACGTCAATTATCAATTTTTTGTATTATTCTAGCTATTTTACATCATCATCATCAGAGGAGGAGTTTGTGTTGTGCCCACAATCGGATGAGACAGCATTCTCTTGAATACAGGGTGGGTGTCATGTTTTGGCTGATAGACACCCCAAGGTAGACACCCCTTCAAATTAGTGGATTTTGACTAGGGCCCGTACTGAAGAGCACAGTGACTTTCAAACGTGGCACCGTCATAGGACGCCACCTGTCCAACAAGTCAGTTCGTAAAATTTCTGCCCTGCTAGAGCTGCCCCGGTCGACTGTAAGTGCTGATATTGTAGAGTAAGAACGTCTAGGAGCAACAACGGCTCAGCTGTGAAGTGGTAGGCCACAGAAGCTCACAGAATGAGGTCGCCAAGTGCTGAAGCGTGTAAAGATTGTCTGTCCTCGGTTGCAACACTCACTACAGAGTTCCAAACTGCCTCTGGAAGCAACGTCAGCACAATAACTGTTCGTTGGAAGCTTCATGAAATGAGTTTCCATGGCCAAGCAACAGACACAAGCCTAGGATCACCATGCGCAATGCCAGGCGTCGGCTGGAGTGGTGTAAAGCTCGCCGCCATTGGACTCTGGAGCAGTGGAAATGCATTTGGCAGTCCAACGGACAAATCTGGGTTTGGCAGATGCCAGGAGAATGCTACCTGCCCGAACGCATAGCGCCAACTGTCCAGTTTGTTGAAGGAGGAATAATGGTTTATTTCCAGTGAAGGGAAAGGTCCGTACAGAAATGGTTTGTCGAGATCGGTGTGGAAGAACTTGACTGGCCTGCAGAGAGTCCGGACCTCAACCCCATCAAACACGTTTGGGCTGAATTGGAACACAGACTGCGAGCCAGGCCAAAATCGCCCAACATCAGCACCGAATAAAACATTTATTTCAAATCAAAAGGAGGTGCGGTCAAAAAGTAATTGAAATCAAATGGAACGACCCTTTATCTTCACTGAACAAAAATAAAAGATTTTACTGAGTTACAGTTTATATAATGAAATCAGTCACAATGAAATAAATTAATTAGGACCTCATCTATGGATTTCACATGACTGGGAATGCAGATATGAATCTGTTGGTCACAGATACCTTAAAGAAAAAGGGGGTAGGGGCGTGGATCAGAAATCCAGTCATTTGCCTCATGCAGTGTGATACATCTCCTTCACATAGAGTTGATCGGGCTGTTGACTGTGGCCTGTGGAACGTTGTCCCCACTCCTCTTCAACGGCCGGATATTGGAACTGGAACACGCCGTCGTACACGTCGATCCAGAGCATCCCAAACATGCTCCATGGGTGTCTGGTGAATGATGGCGGTGGATAAATGGCACGGCAATGGGCCTCAGGATCTCGTCACGGCACCTCTGTGCATTCAAATTGCAATCAATAAAAAGCATTTCGTGTTCGTTGTCCATAGTTTATGCCTGCCCCATACCATAACCCCACCGCCACCATGGGGCACTCTGTTCATAACGCTGACATCAGCAACTCTCACCCACACAACACCATACACGCTGCTGTCTGCCATATACCTGTTTAACTAACGGAATATACACCGAAGAATTTTTAAAGAAGCTGTGTTGCTTCATACAAAATGAGAAAACCATGAAATTTTAATAAATGGCTAACCTAGAGAGATGTCCAATGAAACGCTGACCTCACAATATGCAGTGTTAATTATCCCAGCCTAGCATTAGATGGGGGGGGAAGTTCAGGAGAATCTGTTCATTCATTGACTGACTGACTGACTGCCAAATGACCAGGGGGCATGTAGGTCTGTTTGTCGACAGGGAATACAGCCTGTCAGCATAATGTCTTTAGGATCATTGACCTGGGTGGAGTGGCTTGCTTCACAACAAGTAATGAATACATGAGGATAATAAAAACTCCACTTCATGGAAAGGGATCAGTACTGTTTCCATTGGACTAAAGAAATAAAAACCATCACTGGATGGATAAACACTTTTATGAAGGGGACAGGAGTGTTTCCTTCTGACTATAGAAATTAGGGCTGACCCCAATTAGCCAACTGATCGATTGCTTGGTCGTTGGTCAACAGTGATTATTTTAGTTGAGCAGTAACAAAATAAATAAATATATATGGGAGCAAATATATACTGTGTGTGTGTACAGTATATATTTGCGCCCATATATTTATTTGTTTATTTGTTACTGCTCGACTAAAATAATCACTGTTGACCAACGGCCTGACGACCAAGCAATCGACCATTTGGATAATTGGGGTCAGGCCTAATTGTACACACACACACACACACACACACACACACACACACACACACACACACACACACACACACACACACACACACAGAGAGCCAGAGTATATATTTGTGTCATGCAATTGCAGAGCCTCCAGAGGCCAAATCCAGCTTTGTACCGTATCGCATTGTGCCTCCCAAATGTTGTAACAATGTGGAGGGCTCTGTATAGCATCACATGGACATGATTGGTTGACGGTAGGTTGGGGGCGGTACATCCTGTATAAACACCAACTCACTTCCTTGACAACAGCGCTGCTCTGCTCCCTGAAGCACAACAAGTGTGAGGTCGTGTCACAGTGAACGCTGCACAGCCAATGCAGACGCTGGATTGACCATGTAGCGCCCAGATCCACAATGTACTTCTCTCTCCACAATGCACTTCTCTCCCGCCAATTTGCGCACATTCATTGTTTCATAACTTTGTGTGAATTGTTTGTGTTTGATTGTTAGTGTCTATCAATTGCCCAATATATACAGCACCAGTAGTACATTTACCATTAAGGTCAGAGAATTTCTGCCTCCCGAGAGGTGCAGCGGTCTAAGGCACTGCATCGCAGTGTTGCGGCGTCACTACAGCCTGGGGTTCACCTCTACCGAGCCCGTTGGGGAGTTGCAGCGATGAGAAGACCGTAATCCCGAAATAGGAGAGAAATATATATATATATATATACACATACATACATACATATACACACACACACACATATACATACACACACACACACCCTATACATTTCTAATCTACAATGTTTGTTACTTTGGTTATGGTCGGTTCTCTTAATGCTTTCAATATTATTATTCCAGTCTTCCTGTTCTCATTGTCGGAGTGGACACATTGTTTGCAGAAAGCATAACCTATGTAACACTTGTGAGAAACTAGTTTTGGTTTATTTCATTCCATCTACAAATTCTGTCAATTTAGTCATTGTCTTTTGTTTGGAGCGCTCCTGTGAATGTTGAGTAAGGACTTGCGCGCATAGAAGTAGGCCTATCGGCTACCTGGCCTGCGCGCAAATGTAGGCATATAAATGTGCCCATTTGGGGATCTGATAGTATTTCTGATTAAGCTTTCGGCCGAACCAAAGCATCATCAGACAAGCTCAATGCATATAGTTGATTTTATTAAAACACATGGGGTGTGTCATTATATATATATATATATAAATAAGAGGAAGGAGAGAGAGAGAGATACACATTTAAAATAAGACAACTTTCAGTCTACCAATCTTCTTTTTTTTGTCGTCGTCGGGAATAGAAATAAAACATCACTAGATAAAGACATTTATGACAGGAGTTTTTCCTACAAGCGTCCAGACTTTCTCCACAGTCAGGTGTGTCACAAAGAGATTGTAATCCTAATTTAAAAATAAATCCTCAGGAGTGTCACAGCACAATGTGTTTTTCAAAAGTATCATTCAATCACATCGTACTTGTAAATGGTTGAGCAATGACTTGAGGTCACCACCTCTCTCACACACACACACCCACACACACCAACCTCTCAGCAGCCAATGAAAACTGTCGCAACCTTGTTTACGTTTTACCCGCAGTTTCAACCTCCTGTGACATCGATGCTGTGACCGTGGCAACCCTTCTATCCCCTTTGGCGGGTAAACAGCCACTTAATCAACTGAAGCCCTTTCACTGTAATCATGTCTCAGTTCTCACCTGAGCTCTGTCTGTCTGTTCTCCTGGGGAAACAGGTTATGGAGCCCATGTCAGTCCGTCCGTCTGTCTGTCTTTTACCGTAATCAAGTCTGTCTCACCTGAGCTCTGTCTCGGTCCGATCCAAACTGAACACATTCCATGTCGCTGTTCAGACACGTTGCATATTATAGACTTGAACACAGTGGTATCTGAGCCAAAGGTTGGCTGGACTTCGCTAAAGACGCTAGATCTCCACATTACTCCCTTTCTGTTTGCAAGGCCCTACTTCATAAACTTCCCTCTTATCTAACTTTGCTGTTGAAGTATAGACATCGGCGTTATCTCTCTCTCTCTCTCTCTCTCTCACTCACACTCATAGTGAAGACATCAAAACTATGAAATAACACATATGGAATAATGTAGTAACCAAAAAAAGTGTTAAATATATTTTATATTTGAGATTCTTCAAAGTACCCACCCTTTGCATTGATGACAGCTGTGCACACTTTTGACATTCTCTCAACCAGCTTCAAGTCACCTGGAATGCATTTCAATTAACAGGTGTGCCTTGTTAAAAGTTAATTTGTGGAATTTATTTCCTTCTGAATTCGTTTGAGCCAATCAGTTGTGTTGTGACAAATTAGGGGTGGTATACAGAAGATGGTATTTTACCAAATAGGGCTAAGTCCATATTATGGCAAGAACAGCTCAAATAAGCAAAGAGAAACGAAAGTCCATTATTACTTTAACACGAAGATCAGTCAATCCGGAAAATTTCAACAACTTTGAAAGGTTCTACAAGTGCAGTCACAAAAAGCATCAAGCAGCTATGATGAAACTGGCTCTCATGAGGACCGCCACAGGAAAGGAAGACCCAGAGTTACCTCTGCTGCAGAGGATAAGTTCATTAGAGTTACCAGCCTCAGAAATTGCAGCCCAAATAAATGCTTCACAGAGTTCAAGTAACAGACAAATCTTAACATCAACTGTTCAGAAGAGACTGCATGAATGGGGCCTTCATGGTCGAATTGCTGCAAAGAAACCACTACTAAATGACACCAATAAGAAGAAGAGACTTGCTTGGGCCAAGAAACACGAGCAATGGACATTAGACCGGTGGAAATCTGTCCTTTGGTCTGATGAGTCCAAATTTGCGATTTTTGGTTCCAACCGCTGTGTCTTTGTGAGACGCAGAGTAGGTGAACGAGGGGCCTCCACAGTGGTGCAGTGGTCTAAGCTAGCTGTGCCACTAGAGATTCTGGGTTCGAGTCCAGGCTCTGTCGCAGCTGGCCGCACAATTGGCCCAGCGTCGTCCCGGTTAGGGAAGGGTTTGGCCGGCAGGGATGTCCTTGTCCCATCGCGCTCTAGCGACTCCTGTGGCGGGCCGGGCGCAGTGCACGCTGACACGGTCGCCAGGTGTACGGTGTTTCCTCCGACACATTGGTGCGGCTGGCTTCCGGGTTAAGTGGGCAGTGTCAAGAAGCAGTGCGGCTCGGCGGGGTCGTGTTTCGGAGGACGCACGGCTCTAGACCTTCACCTCTCCTGAGTCCATACGGGAGTTGCAGCGATGAGACAAGACTAACTACCAATTGGATACCACGAAATTGGGGAGAAAAATAAAGAGTAGGTGACCGAATGATCTTCGCATGTGTGGTTCCCACCGTGAAGCATGGAGGAGGTGGTGTAATGGTGCTTTGCTGGTGACACTGTGAGTGATGTATTTATAATTCAAGGCACATTTAACCAGCCTGCCTACCACAGCATTCTGCAGCGATATGCCATCCCATCTGGTTTGCTCTTAGTGGGACTATCATTTGTTTTTCAACAGGACAATGACCCAACACACCTCCAGGCGGTGTAAGGGCTATTTGACCAAGAACGAGAGTGATGGAGTGCTGCATCAGATGACCTGGCCTCCACAATCACCTGACCTCAACCCAATTGACATGGTTTGGAATGAGTTGGACTGCAGAGTGAAGGAAAAGCAGCCCACAAGTGCTCAGCATATGTGGGAACTCCTTCAAGACCGTTGGGAAAAGCATTCCTCATGAATCTGGTTGAGAGAATGCCAAGAGAGTGCAAAGCTGTCAAGGCAAAGGGTGGCGACATAGAAGAATCTAAAATATAAAAACACTTTTTTGTTACTACATGATTCCATGTGTTATTTCATAGTTTGTGTTCACCATTATTCTACACTGTAGAAAAATAGTAAAAATAAAGAAAAACCCTGGAATGAGTCAGTGTATCCAAAAGTTTGACTGGTACTGTATATATAGTGTTTAATGTGTATTTTATATTGTATTCTACAGGACACATCTGGAAAAGAGAACTAGGTCTCAATATGTCTTCCCTGTTTTGTATTGTTACTAAGACGCATTATTTTACCCAGAGAAGGGAAGTAACATTTGAAATAATTTAAAATCAACAGGGAATGCCTTACCATTTCAAATAAGAAAGGTAAAAGGTGAAATCAAACTAGATAACACAGTAATAAAATTCTGCTGGTCAGTAAAATGTCAAGGAATATGATTAAGGGCATAAAGAAAATCAAATGAGCTAAGCTTCTCAATAACAACAAATGCGCTGACCCCTTAAAACTGCGACGTTATTACAGTAAGCTCCAGTAATCCCTGACTTGGAACGGAAATGTTTTCAGGTAAAGAAAATCCATTGTAACGAACACTAACAAAACAAATAAGGCAGAATAAATCAATGTAGTCCCGTCTCCCCCCCCAAAAAAACAACACAAAAATGTGACTCCAAACCGAGTGTTATTGTTTGGTGATGACGTGAGCTTGTATTAACCCAGTAAGCCTTGGATTAGAACAGTTATGTTGAGATGTCTCCATGTCAAGAAAGCCACACACACACACACACACACACACACACACACTTCTGCCCTAGCTTCCATCAGATGGGATTGTTTGTAACATTTAATCCCTTTGAGCAATTAGGAAAAATGTCAGGCTTGCTGTAAAACGTAAAATAACGTGACACTACCAGGGGTAGCGCAGTCTACTTTATAGTATTCTCATGTCTGTACACTGACAGCAAAGCAAAGCTTGAAATTAGCCAAACAAAAAAAGACTACTCAGACCTTGTTTACATGGACTGGCATAGAGTTGTTCTGCACTTGCTCAGCGGCCGACAGCACACTGTAGTTAGTACCAATAAAAGTAAGAGACAACAAGCGACACCTGGTCGGAGGAAGCTGAAGTATTCAAACTGTAACCAAATGACTTGGTGAGCCCAGCAGTACAGATGGGTACACAGAGAGCACAGCCCTACCCTAGCAAATAGTACAGATAGGTACAGCGCATTCAGGGAGTATTCAGACCCCTTGAATACTCAAGGGGTTTCATCAGACCAGAGAATCTTGTTTCTCATGGTCAGTCTTTAGGTGCCTTTAAGGCAAACTCCAAGTGGGCTGTCATGTGCCTTTTACTGAGGAGTGCCTTCCAGCTGGCTACTCTACTATAAAGGCCTAATTTGTGGAGTGCTGCAGAGATGGTTGTCCTTCTGGAAGGTTCTCCCATCTCCACAGAGGAGCTCTGTCAGAGTGACCATCGGGTTCTTGGTCACCTCCCTGACCAAAGGCCCTTCTCTCCCGATTGCTCAGTTTGGCCGGGCGACCAGTTCTAGGAAGAGTCTTGGTGGTTCCAAACTTCTTCCATGTAAGAATGATGGAGGCCACTGTGTTCTTGGGCACCTTCAATTTTGCAGACATTTTTTTCGTACCCTTCTCCAGATCGTAAGCTTCATAATGAAACATTATCTAAAAACAGGCTAAATTATGAATGTGATCTGCTTTATCTAACACCTAGTGAACAAGTTAAAATGCTGACGAGTACTAAGGAATCCCCATAGAGAATGCTAACCAAGTGCTAACGAGCGCATTGTGAAGATTTGTTTAGTTTCTGACCTATACAAGTATACAAGTATAAAACTCAAAAAAATGCTACACAGTTTGCTGCACGAACACAAAACGTATATTAGACAGCAAGGCTCTTGAATCCAGGAGGAGATTCTCCGCTGTTACCAAAGCGAATGCTTGATTTTGAAAGAAACGAACCACTTAGCGAGATAGCGACTAAATTAGCAAAAACCAAATTAGCAAAAACCAAATCCACAACTGCAGAGCACTTAACAGATTTTAGACAGTTAATAACGTAATAGTTATAAGATAGAGCTGGAAAAACTGTAGTGAATTCCATACTGCACTTAGATCGCCTGGCTCGTGCTGCACGACACCACACGGCTGAACTACATAATGTGACAGGTGAATTGAAGAACGCAATGTTCTTTATCTCCTAACGTATTGCACAAGTTCACTGCATTCTGACTCTGTTATAATCTGCACCCGGCACAGCCAGAAGAGGACTGGCCACCCCTCACAGCCTGGTTCCTCTCTAGGTTTCTTCCTAGGTTTTGGCCTTTCTAGGGAGTTTTTCCTAGCCACCGTGATTCTACACCTGCATTGCTTGCTGTTTGGGGTTTGAAGGCTGGGTTTCTGTACAGCACTCTGACATCAGCTGATGTAAGAAGGGCTTTATAAATAAATTTGATTTGATGATGACTGCAGGTATTTACTTAAAAACGGTTTAATATATATATATATATATATATATATTAAAATAAAATGTTAAATAGTTTAAAACAGTATTGAAAAACCATCCTGTGGCTGGTACACGATGTATACGAAATACCACCTAAGCCTAAGAGCAGACACTACTACAACAGGAGAATCAATGAACATCGATTCTGAAAAATGAATGCAACTAGCGACTGTTATAGAATTGTACAATAAGCATAAAAACACAAATTACACAAGGACTTGGCAAACTTGTTCTAACTAGAAATAAAGTAGGCCACTTGATTTCAACTTCTGAATAAAGCGGACAGGCTAGCGTGCGGTTCAAACAGTCAGGAGACGGACTGAAGGGGGCGTGTTTATAACAATTCAACTGTTTTGCCTCGGATCCATTTGCAAACAAGTTGGCTAAACTTGACATATAAAAAGATCAGCTGGCTACTCACTAGCACGTGGGCTTGTGCTTTAGAAAATGTGTTTGTGTTCATATTTTCTATCATGAAGAAGTTAGTCATTATTGGTGAATATGCATTAAGGTCAGGTTAAATTTGTAAAAGAAAAAGGGAATTTTCATAGGCTTGAAAGCCAGATCTGTGATTATTGCACAAAAGCAGGTTAAACTATTTTGATAAAAGGATGTAATGATTAGTGATTCTTATGGTTGTGTAAGGCTTATATTCAGCCTAGGTATAACTTCATAAGGCCTGAAATCATTAGACTATAGCGGACTGTTTGAATCGACCTTTAAATATGTACAACAAAACTTATTTGGAGAAAATAATTGAGATATCATGAATCGCCCATAAAAAGTTTGAAAGAAAATGTTGATGTGATTTTTTTTAGGCCATATCGCCCAGGTCCACAAAAACCACGGCCTAACCCTAGTAGCTAGCCAATAGTACAGCCAGATACATAGAGACGGCAGGTGGACAGACAGGTTGCAGGTCACGCTGCCTGCCAGAGAGCCACACCTGTAACGTGGTACTGGTAACTCACCTGTAGTAAAAAAAAACACTCTATTGCAGCAGACTTTGACCTGCAGACCCAGGTACAGTTCACCTGTGTGACTGGGAGTAAGCCTAGCTTCTATGCTGTAAAACGTCCACGTCCTCATGACGTAACAGAGCTCAGTGAGAGATGAGGACGACTGCTTTCTCCATGGCTCCTCTTCAGATTCATGACGTGATTGACGTGATATACAGGATCCGTGGTGATGAAGTGGAGTGAAGGTTTGCGTTTCAGGTAAGCCATGGTAACGGAGACCATGTTCACATGTTCAAGTCTGACTTGCACCATGAGTGTTCAGGTGATTTCGTAGACAAAGCCCTAGCTGACATACTAGCTGACGTTAAAGGTATACCAAACAATCAATCACAGCAGTCTTTTTTTTGTCTGGCAACTTACCTTAACCGGTCTCACCAAAATAATATTTGGGTCAATACTATATTACACTTCTGCTAAGTAGTTGACACAGTAGAGAGTTGTAGGGGTGTGTAAGGGAGTGGTTAGTTCTAACTAGTCTCCCTGAAGACCCATGGTCCAGGACAGAGCGGTTTAATCAGCATGGTCTTTAGGCTGTTCCCACCGGCAGGACGTAGGAGACTTCCTTTGGGAGAACCAACCACCACAACACCCCTCCCTGCCCCTCTCTGGGAGATACAACAGCTCTAGCTCCTCCCTCATCCACAGATCATGGATGTCCGTTTAAAATAAAACATCCCACAAAGACCAAAATGGGTGTCAAACAGCCCCTGCACTGTTACGAACATGTTTTCAACAACGTGCTCACAAACCAAGGAAGAGGAGTCATGTTCAAACACGTTGGGAGACGGGACTTGCCTGGGTTACTCTTTGCTACAACCAAACGCTACACCACGCCCCCCACTGACGTTAGTTTCTTCTCTACAATGAGTCTGGATCGGAGTACCTCCCCGACGATTCTAGAATGGAAATCCATTCTAGACCTTCCGATTGGTCGCTGAAACCGATGAGTTGTGCCAGAGCCAGGAGTGATAAAGCTGCGTTTTTTTTTTTTAATGTGTAATTGGCTTTAATACTCTTAAATGGTTAGAGATGATCCAATCGCTGATGATTGTTGTTTGGTACAACGGCCCTCATTTTGACGTCGCCACAAACGACTTCCACCACGGCAGCCTCAGACTGAAGTAATGCAGCGAGCGACAGAGCAGCGGAGGAATTCACTTTGAGTCGTCAGGCGAAGTCGGGACACGTTTAGAGAGAAATTATTATCGCAGAGGTGATGCAACAAACGCACTGTGAAATGGTGGAGTTTCTGTTCAGATCAGATAAAAGACAACATTATGTTTGTTCATTTTATGTTCCCCCCAGTTTGTCCATCGGTCTGGTTTGTCTGGTTCCCGAGAATCTCTCTCTCTCTCTGTCTCTCTCTCTCTCTCTCTCTCTCTCCTGTCACTGTGGAATCATCTACTCCTGATGGTGTGTGTGTGTGTGTGTATATAACGATGGCTCCAGCACAAACGTGTCCCTGTGTGATAGCAGAGGCGGGCTGGTCAGGCCAACCTATCAGGTCCAGCTCAGAAAGACAAAAGACAGACATGTCACTCACAGACTCCTTTAACAAAAGACAGACAGCACAATGACTGTGTACGAGTCCTAAATGGCACCCTATCCTCTTTTAGTGCACTACCTTGGGCCAGGGCCTATAGGGAATATGGCCCATAGGGAATAGGGTGCAATTTGGGATGTAAGGCCTCGGTAGCCTAGCCTGGCAGGCCCAGGGATGAGGGCAGACAGAGCGGGCTGTGAACATGCACTTGTTGTTTACGGAGCCATTGTCGTTTTTTTCTCCCTGATCATAGAGAAATACACCTTTTGCACCAAATGTCTGTCTGTGAGCCGAGGCCTTCATTCTCTTCAAGGAGGATGTTATTTAACCATGTAAACTAAGTCCAACTATCTCAAAGAGAATCGAGAAGGATTTTCTATGATCCCAAAACCTGTACAACTGTTCAATAGGATTCAATGACCATGTAAAAAACACATTTAGATTCCCATACAGCCCCATTTATTAAAATAATAATTTATTATATTTAAATTTTGATGCAATTATTATTCCCTATACTGAAAGAGGTCCAATAGTCTCAACAAATTGCTTCAGAAACTACAGTTAAATGGAACAGCTGTCAAATGATGTGAGGCCTCATGTAGCCTAGGATAAATAAGGCTTGGTTCTGACTCCCTTCCACCAGGTACTGCTTATCCTCCTCAGTCTAGTCAATGTCCAACGGAACCTCCGTGTGCGTAGCTAGGCTGCGAGGTCAGGGCGCACCTTGGCCAGCTCTGGCATTCAGAAAACCACGTTATCTGTCTAGAACTACAACAAGTTGTAAACACATACCTCTGGTGGACTTAAATTGAACGTATCGGCTATTTTCCCGTAGAGTTCTTTGACATTGGTAAAGCCCTCGATCCTTCCCGTGGGGCTGCCGTGGGCCAGCTGAGTGTGGAACACTAGTTTGGGCCGCAGGTTGGCAGGTGGCGGTGGGAGACCCGCTCCGTTTCCACTCGACTTCACCGAGCTACCAGCTGCGTGTCCACCGACCTCCTCATTCTCCACCAGGTTCGAGTTCTCCCTCGACTTGTTCTTCTTTCTCCTCAGTCCTAAAGGCATTGTGTTTTGGCGTCAATAAATCGGTTTTGGTCGGTTGATAAATCCGTTTTGGTCGGGTCCGTCCGGCTAGAACATTGGAGTGGTTACCAGTTGTACAAATCCTCCTTCCTTCCTTCCGCCTTTACCTCGACAAAACAACTCGACTGACTCTCCTTTTTCCAGGTTCGACTTTGTTCTTCGACAGTGAGTGACTCGTCAACCCAACCCCAAAGTGGCAAGTGAAACGGCGGTCCTATTCAACAGGTAGGTGGCGGACGCGATGCGGTCCTCCGTCTGACTGTCGCTCTCTGTCAGACCACTGTGCTGCCGCTGGGAACGCAGGCGCACTGGGGCCATATGCGCCTTCTACCTGTCCTCCTGCTGACTCAGGTGACCGTCTGACTCTTACCTCAAAACAACACGTTACAACAACATATATGTACACATTTTGTTATAAAGTAGAGTACTTCAAATGGTTACCCTTACAGTTGATTTATTTAGGTCTATAAAGGGGCTCGACTGAGACCGGTGACTGGGACCAGATATCGGCTTTGGCGTTTGAAACACATTGGACCATTTTTTCCTTTGAGCCCCCATTTACTAGCCAGATAATGTCTATTTAGCATAATTGTATGTTATTTATCTTTATTTTCTGCTGCAGCCATTCCGCCCAGCATCTATAATGTAAAGCTCCCCTCACCGGAGAAGTATTCTATAGATTTTCTTCTCCACTAACTTTATTTGCAGATCCTTGAAATCCTTGAAATTACACTAGATGAATTACACTGTACCTGCCTATGTAATTACCATATAAAAACATAGTTTTTTTTTGTAAATGCCTCTATGAGCCAAGTAGGCTAATGCCCTGATTCAAATTTAAGCCCTACATTTATCTCCACTTGCATCAGATTGGCATTGATGATTTTATTCAGATCCCCAGTAGTTGTTGGGGTCCACACAAAACATAGAACATGACAAAATACAGAACACTAATAGACAACAACAGCAACACAAATTTAAACTACAGTGTCAAGAAAAAGTATGTGAACTCTATGGAATGACCTGGATTTCTGCATAAATTAGGTCATCAGATTTGATCTGATCTTCATCTAAGTCACAACAATAGACAAACACAGTCTGAGCCATTTAATTTGGAGTGGTACAGTCAGAGTTCTGACCTCAAACCGATTTAAAAATGCTGTGGCATGACCTTGAGAGCGGTTCACACCAGACATCCTAAGAATATTGCGGAACTGAAACAGTTTTGTAAAGAGGAATGGTCCAAAATTCCTCCTGACCGTTGTGCAGGTCTGATCCGCAACTACAGAAAACGTTTGGTTGAGTTTTTTTCTTCCCGAAAGAGGGTCAACCAGTTATTAAATTTATGCAGAAATCAAGGGTTAGGGTTAGCCCTGACCTCAATCCTATAGAAAAGTTGTGGGCAGAACAAAAAAAGTGTTTGTGAGCAAGGAGGCCTACTAACCTGACTCAGTTACACCAGCTCTGTCAGGAGGAATGGGCCAAAATTCACCCAACTTAGTGGGAAGCTTGTGGAAGGCTACCCAAAACATTTGACCCAGGTTAAACAATTTAAAGGCAATGGTACCAAATACTAATTGAGTGTATGAAAACTTCTCACCCACTGGGAATGTGATGAAAGAAATAAAAGCTGAAATAAATCATTCTCTCTACTATTATTCTGACATTCCACATTCTTAAAATAAAGTGGTGATCCTAACTGACCCAAGACAGGGAATTTTTATTAGGATTAAATGTCAGGAATTGTGAAAAACTGAGTTTAAATGTATTTGGCTAAGGTGTATGTAAACTTCTGACTTCAACTGTATATGGTATCATGTAGTAACCAAAAAAGTGTTAAACAAATCAAAATATATTTTATATTTGAGATTCTTCAAAGTAGCCACCCTTTGCCTTGATGACAGTTTTGCATACTCTTGGCATTTTCTCAACCAGCTTCATGAGTTAGTCACCTGGAATGCATTTCAATTAACAGGTGTGCCATGTTAAAAGTTAATTTGTGGAATTTCTTAACTTTTTAATGCGTTTGAGCCAATCAGTTGTGTTGTGACAAGGTAGGGTTGGTATACAGAATATAGCCCTATTTGGTAAAAGACCAAGTCCATTTTATGGCAAGAACAGCTCAAATAAGCAAACAGAAACGACAGTCCATCATTACTTTAAGACATGAAGGTCAGTCAATCCAGAAAATGTCAAGAACTTTGAAAGTTTCCTCAAGTGCAGTCGCAAAAAACATAAAGTGATGAAACTGGCTCTAATGAGGACCGCCACAGGAAAGGAAGACCCAGAGTTACCTCTGCTGCAGAGGATAAGTTCATTAGAGTTACCAGCCTCAGAAATTACAGGCCTGACACATCTCAACATCAACTCTTCAGAGGAGACTGTGAAGCAGGCCTTCATAGTCAAATTACTGCAAAGAAACCACTTCTAAAGGACACCAATAATAAGAAGAGACTTGCTTGGACCAAGAAACACGAGCAATGGACATTTGTCCTTTGGCCTGGTGAGTCCAAATTTGAGATTTCTGGTTCCAACCGCCATGTCTTTGTGATACACAGAGTAATGGGTGTCTGAGGTATGCATGGGTGTCTGAGCTGTGTGCCAGTAGTTTAGACAGACAGCTCGGTGCATTCAACATGTCAATACCTCCCACAAATACAAGTAGTGATGAAGTCAATCGCTCTTCCACTTTGAGCCAGGAGAGATTGACATGCATACTATTAATATTAGCTCTCTGTGTACATCCAAGGGCCAGCCGTGCTGCCCTGTTCTGAACCAATTGCAATTTTCCTATGTCCTTTTTTGTGGCACCTGACCACACGACTGAACAGTAGTCCAGGTGCGACAAAACTAGGACCTGTAGGACCTGCCTTGTTGATAGTGTTGTTAAGAATGCAGAGCAGTGCTTTATTATGGACAGACTTCTCCCCATCTTAGCTACTGTTGTATCAATATGTTTTGACCAATCAGTTTCCAATCAGTTTCCAACTCCAAGCAGTTTAGTCATCTCAACTTGCTCAATTTCCACATTATTCATTACAAGATTTAGTTGAGGTTTATGGTTTAGTGAATGATTTGTCCCAAATACAATGCTTTTAGTTTTAGAAATATTTACGACTAACTTATTCCTTGCCACCCACTCTGAAACTACCTGCAGTTCTTTGTAGAGTGTTGCAGTCATTTCAGTCGCTGTAGTAGCTGACATGTATAGTGTTGTGTCATCCACATACATAGACACTCTGGCTTTACTCAAAGCCAGTGGTATGTCATTAGTAAAAATTGAAAAAAGTAAGGGGCCTAGACAGCTGCCCTGGGGAATTCCTGATTCTAACTGGATTATGTTGGTGAGGCTTCCATTAAAGAACACCCTCTGTGTTCTGTTAGATAGGTAACTCTTTATCCACAGTATAGCAGGGGGTGTAAAGCCATAATACATACGTTTTTCCAGTAGCAGACTTTGATCGATAATGTCAAAAGCTGCACTGAAGTCTAACAAAACGGCCCCCACAATCTTTTTATCATCATCATTTATCATTTCTCCCAGCCAATCATCAGTCATTTGTGTAAGTACTGCGCTTGTTGAATGTCCTTCTCTATAAGCATGCTGAAAGTTTGTCAATTTGTTTACTGTAAAATAGCTGTCACGATTCTCTTCCTTCGGGATAGACCAAGACGCAGCGATGTAGCCAGAATACATGATTTATTGATGAGACAGAACAAAACAATAAACAAGACGTGAGACCTAACGCTAAATACTAAACAGAACACAGAAATCTAAACCTAACCACGACTGGCGAAACCTAACCTAACCACGACTGGCGAAACCTAACCTAACCACGACTGGCGAAACCTGACTAAACACGAACGGAGAAACCTAACTAGACATGACTGGAGAACCTAACTAGACACGAAAGACAAGAACCCGACTGAACATGATGAACGTAACATAAACAATAACCCACAAAACTAAGGTGCAACTCCCAAACATATAAATGGTTCCCAATTAGAGACAACGAGACTCAGCTGCCTCTAATTGGGAACCATTATCCCAACATAGAAATAGACACCCTAGAACACACAAACCCTACACCAAAACGAAACCAAAACGCTCCAGCCTGTCATCTCGGGCCTGGGCGTTACAATAGCATTGTATCTGGTCAAACACAATTTTTTCAAAAACTTTACTAAGGGTTGGTAACAGGCTGATTGGTTGGCTATTTGAGCCAGTAAAGGGGGCTTTACTATTCTTGGGTAGCGGAATGACTTTAGCTTCCTTCCAAGCCTGAGGGCACACACTTTCCAGTGGCTTAAATTGAGGATGTGGAAAATAGGTGTGGCAATATCATCCGCTATTATCCTCAGTAATTTTCCATCCAAGTTGTCAGACCCCGGGTGGCTTATCATTGTTGATAGACTACAATAATTTTTTCACCTCTTCCACACTAACTTTACGGAATATAAAATTACAATGCTTGTCTTTCATAATTTTGTCAGATATATTTGGATGTGTAGTGTCAGCATTTGTTGCTGGAATGTTATGCCTAAGTTTACTAATCTTGCCAATGAAAAAATCGTTAAAGTAGCAATATCAGTTGGTTTTGTGATCTGTTTCAATGAATGATGGAGCTAAGTTTGCCTTTTTTCCAGAATTTAATTTAACGTGCTCCAAAGCTTTTTACTATCATTCTTTATTTCATTTACAGTGAGGGAAAAAAGTATTTGATCCCCTGCTGATTTTGTATGTTTGCCCACTGACAAAGAAATTATCGGTCTATAATTTTAATGGTAGGTATATTTGAACGGTGAGAGACAGAATAACAACAACAAAATCCAGAAAAACGCATGTGAAAAATGTTATAAATTGATTTGCATTTTTTAATGAGGGAAATAAGTATTGTAATGGAAAAAGTATTGGAACTTGTAATGAGATCCGTGAAGCTAAATCCTGTGCTGTTTGTAACTACCCTGGTAGGTTGACTGATAACCTGAACCAGGTTGCAGGCACTGGTTACAGTTTGAAGCTTTTTCTTGAGTGGGCAGCTTGACGAAAGCCAGTCAATATTTAAATCACCCAGAAAATATACCTCTCTGTTGATATCACATACACACATGTTATCCAGATACTGACTGTTAGCACTTGGTGGTCTATAGCAGCTTCCCACCAGAATGGGCTTTAGGTGAGGCAGATGAACCTGTAGCCATATTACTTCAACAGTATTTAACATGAGATCCTCTCTGAGCTTTACAGGAATGTGGTTCTGAATATAAACAGCAACACCTCCACCATTGGCATTTCTATCTATTCTGTAGATGTTATAACCATGTATTGCTACCACTGTATCATCAAAGGTATTATCTAAGTGAGATTCAGAGATAGTCAGAATATGAATGTCATCTGTTACTAGCAAATTATTGATTTCATGAACCTTGTTTCTTAAGCTACATATGTTAACGTGGGATATTCTGAGCACTTTTCTTCTGGGACGATCACTTGTTTTCATTGCTTTACTGGGAAGCTTAGCAGAAGTAGACATGCTCATGTTATTTATGTTAGTGCAGGGTGAGCTGCACACAGTGGACTTCCTACTAGGGCACACCGGCTTAGAGCTAACAGTATAAATCTGGTTCATAGGCACATCATTACTGCAGACAATAGATGTAGGATCAACAGAGGCATTCAGGGTTTTTTTTTAGAATTCAAGGCACATTTAACCAGCCTGCCTACCACAGCATTCTGCAGCAATATGCCATCCCATCTGCTTTGCGCTTAGTGGGACTATCATTTGTTTTTCAACAGGATAATGACCCAACACACCTCCAGGCTGTGTAAGGGCTATTTGACCAAGAACGAGAGTGATGGAGTGCTGCATCAGATGACCTGGCCTCCACAATCACCCAACCTCAACTAAATTGAGATTGTTTGGGATGAGTTGGAGCGCAGAGTGAAGGAAAAGCAGCCAACAAGTGCTCAGCATATGTGGGAAGCCCTTCAAGACTGTTGGAAAAGCATTCCAGGTGAAGCTGGTTGAGAGAGTGCCAAGGGTGTGCAAAGTTGTGATCCAGGCAAGGGTTGCTAGTTTGAAGAATCTCAAATATAAAATATATTTTGATTTGTTTAACACTTTTTTGGTTACTACATGATTCCATATGTGTTATTTCATAGTTTTGATGTCTTCACTATTATTCTACAATGTAGACAATAGTAAAAATAAAGAAAAACCCTGGAATGAGAAGGTGTGTCCAAACTTTTGACTGGTACTGTATATAATTTAACAGACACTCTTATCCGCAGCGACTTACAGTAGTGAGAGCTTACATTTTCCTACTTGTCCCCTGTGAGAATTGAACGCACAACTCCAGCATTACAAGGGCCATGCTGTACCAACTGAGCCGCATGGGAGTTCCCATTTAACAGTCACGCTAACACTGAGTATACAACACATTAAGAACATCTAGACTTTCCATTACATAGACTGACCAGGTGAATCCATGTGAAAGCTATGATCTCTTATTGATGTCAATTGTTGAATCCACTTCAATCAGTGTAGATCAGGCCTGGGCAAGTCCAGTCCTTAGGGCCTGATTGGTGTCCCAGCCAACACACCTGACTCCAATAATCAACTAATCATGATCTTCAGTTTAGAATGCAATTAGTTTAAATCAGGTGTGTTTGCTAGGGATGATGGGAAAAGGGTGACACCAATCAGGCCCAAGGGATGGGGGTGACACCAATCAGGCCCAAGGGATGGGGGTGACACCAATCAGGCCCAAGGGATGGGGTGACACCAATCAGGCCCAAGGGATGGGGGTGACACCAATCAGGCCCAAGGGATGGGGGGGTGACACCAATCAGGCCCAAGGGATGGGGGGTGACACCAATCAGGCCCAAGGGATGGGGGTGACACCAATCAGGCCCAAGGGATGGGGGTGACACCAATCAGGCCCAAGGGATGGGGGGTGACACCAATCAGGCCCAAGGGATGGGGTGGAAGGGTGACACCAATCAGTCCCCCGAGGACTGGAATTGCCCAGGCCTGGTGTAGATGAAGGGGAGGGGACAGGTAAAAAAATATATATTTGTAAGATAATTGAGACATGGATTGTGTATGTGTGCCATTCAGAGGGTGAATGGACAAGACAAAAGAGTGCCTTTGGAATATGGTAGTTGGTGACAGGCTCTCCGGGTTTAAGTGTGTCAAGAACTGCATCGCTGCTGGGTTTTTCACACTCAACAGTTTCCCCGTGTGTATCAAGAATGGTCCACCACCCCAAAAAGACATCCAGCCAACTTGACACAACTGTGGGGAGCATTGGTGTCAACATGGGCCAGAATCCCTGTGGAACGCTTAAGACACCTTGTAGAGTCCTGACTAACTGAGGCTGTTCTGAGGGGAAAAGGGGGGAGGAGGGGTGTTCCTAATGTTTGGTATACCCAGTATATATTCAGTACAGCATGAACGGCCATGACCCTAAGACGGATTGGACTGTACCAGAGTACGTGCCCATCTGCAAGGTACATTTACCCATTTGTATGTTAAGATTTATCCTTTCCTCAAAAGTCACTAGAAATTAGCATTTAAAAGCTGTTTTCCCTCCCAAATTTCCCAGAGCAAAATGTGTGTCCCTCCCCAATGTCAGACTTGCTCCTATGCCCCTGGAGCCCAGTAAACACAAACTAATAGAATGCATTCAGGCAGCTGTCCATCCATACTTTACTAAATACAGGCAGCTGTCCATCCATACTTTACTAAATACAGGCAGCTGTCCATCCATACTTTACTAAATACAGGCAGCTGTCCATCCATACTTTACTAAATACAGGCAGCTGTCCATCCATACTTTACTAAATACAGGCAGCTGTCCATCCATACTTTACTAAATACAGGCAGCTGTCCATCCATACTTTACTAAATTCAGTTAAAAAGCTCATCACGTCCCAGAAGGCACCCTTTTCCCTATAAAGTGTCCTAGTTTTGACCACATGGGCCCTGGTCAAAAGTACTGTGCTATTTAGGGAATAGGGTGCGCTATTTAGGGAATAGGGTGCACTATATATGGAATAGGGTGCACTATTTAGGGAATAGGGTGCACTATATATGGAATAGGGTGCAGTATATAGAGAATAGGGTGTACTTTTTAGGGAATAGGGTCCACTATATAGGGAATAGGGTGCGCTATTTAGGGAATAGGGTGCACTATATATGGAATAGGGTGCACTATATAGGGAATAGGGTGCACTATATATGGAATAGGGTGCACTATTTAGGGAATAGGGTGCACTATATATGGAATAGGGTGCACTATATAGGGAATAGGGTGCACTATATAGGGAATAGGGTGCACTATATATGGAATAGGGTGCACTATTTAGGGAATAGGGTGCACTATATAGGGAATAGGGTGCACTATATATGGAATAGGGTGTACTATTTAGGGAATAGGGTGCACTATATATGGAATAGGGGGGCATTTGGGACATTGCTCAGCACATGGCTCAGCTCCTTTAGATAGCAATGCTGTGGCGCCCCCTGGTGGAACAGTCGAAGGTCATCTGTGTTTTAGTTACACTGTTATGTGTTAGAAACAGACAGTAGTAGTTGATTACAGCAGCTGTAGACACACACACACACACACAGTGGTGTAAAGAAACTAAGTACAAATTATTTGAAGTACTACTTAAGTCTTTTTTGGGAGTATCTGTACTTTACATTACTATTTATATTTTTGACAACTTTTAACTTTGACTCCACTACATTCCTTACATTTCCCTCTGACACCCAAAAGTACTTGTTACATTTCGACAGCTTAGCCGGACAGGAAAATTGTCTAATTCACGCACTTATCAAGAGAACACGTAGTCATACCTACTGCCTCTGATCTGGCGGAATCACTAAACACAAATGCTTAGTTTGTGAATGATGTCTGAGTGTTGGAGCGTGCCCCTAGCCAGGGCCGTAACCAGGGAGTTTTAGGTCTGAGTGTTGGAGCGTGCCCCTAGCCAGGGCCGTAACCAGGGAGTTTTAGGTCAGGGAGGATATTTTTTGAAGGTGGAACTAATTTACTCAATTTCTATACAATTACAAAACGTTAAAATGCTGTTTGAAGAACAGCAACAAGCAAAAATGACCCCATCCATTATCACCTTGGCTGCTGTAGGTTCATTCACCTCAGTCGGTCTACAAGCACTTTCATTTTTAGAACTGTATTGTTTGCATTCTGATTATTTCATACAGTGGTTGTATTTTAATGTAGGCCTGTAGGGAACATAGGTTCTGTGGAGATGTTCATATTGAAACATACAGTGGTTGTTTTTTAATGTAGGCCTGTAGGGAAGATAGGTCCTGTGGAGATGTTCATATTGAAACATACAGTGGTTGTATTTAATGTAGGCCTGTAGGGAAGATAGGTCCTGTGGAGACGTTCATATTGAAACATACAGTGGTTGTATTTAATGTAGACCTGTAGGGAAGATAGGTCCTGTGGAGATGTTCATATTGAAACATACAGTAGTTGTATTTTAATGTAGGCCTGTAGGGAAGATAGGTCCTGTGGAGACGTTCATATTGAAACATACAGTGGTTGTATTTAATGTAGACCTGTAGGGAAGATAGGTCTTGTGGAGATGTTCATATTGAAACATACAGTGGTTGTATTTTAATGTAGGCCTGTAGGGAAGATAGGTCCTGTGGAGATGTTCATATTGAAACATACAGTAGTTGTATTTTAATGTAGGCCTGTAGGGAAGATAGGTCCGTTGGAGATGTTCATATTGAAACATACAGTGGTTGTATTTTAATCTAGGCCTGTAGGGAAGATAGGTCCTGTGGAGACGTTCATATTGAAACATACAGTGGTTGTATTTAATGTAGACCTGTAGGGAAGATAGGTCCGTTGGAGTTGTTATATTGAAACATACAGTGGTTGTATTTTAATCTAGGCCTGTAGGGAAGATAGGTCCTGTGGAGACGTTCATATTGAAACATACAGTGGTTGTATTTAATGTAGACCTGTAGGGAAGATAGGTCCGTTGGAGATGTTCATATTGAAACATACAGTGGTTGTATTTAATGTAGGCCTGTAGGGAAGATAGGTCCTGTGGAGATGTTCATATTGAAACATACAGTGGTTGTATTTTAATGTAGGCCTGTAGGGAAGATAGGTCCTGTGGAGATGTTCATATTGAAACATACAGTAGTTGTATTTTAATATAGGCCTGTAGGGAAGATAGGTCCTGTGGAGATGTTCATATTGAAACATACAGTGGTTGTATTTTAATGTAGGCCTGTAGGGAAGATAGGTCCGTTGGAGATGTTCATATTGAAACATACAGTGGTTGTATTTTAATCTAGGCCTGTAGGGAAGATAGGTCCTGTGGAGACGTTCATATTGAAACATACAGTGGTTGTATTTAATGTAGACCTGTAGGGAAGATAGGTCCGTTGGAGATGTTCATATTGAAACATACAGTGGTTGTATTTAATGTAGGCCTGTAGGGAAGATAGGTCCTGTGGAGATGTTCATATTGAAACATACAGTGGTTGTATTTTAATGTAGGCCTGTAGGGAAGATAGGTCCTGTGGAGATGTTCATATTGAAACATACAGTAGTTGTATTTTAATATAGGCCTGTAGGGAAGATAGGTCCTGTGGAGACGTTCATATTGAAACATACAGTAGTTGTATTTTAATGTAGACCTGTAGGGAAGATAGGTCCTGTGGAGACGTTCATATTGAAACATACAGTGGTTGTATTTAATGTAGACCTGTAGGGAAGATAGGTCCTGTGGAGATGTTCATATTGAAACATACAGTGGTTGTATTTTAATCTAGGCCTGTAGGGAAGATAGGTCCTGTGGAGACGTTCATATTGAAACATACAGTGGTTGTATTTAATGTAGACCTGTAGGGAAGATAGGTCCGTTGGAGATGTTCATATTGAAACATACAGTGGTTGTATTTAATGTAGGCCTGTAGGGAAGATAGGTCCTGTGGAGATGTTCATATTGAAACATACAGTGGTTGTATTTTAATGTAGGCCTGTAGGGAAGATAGGTCCTGTGGAGATGTTCATATTGAAACATACAGTAGTTGTATTTTAATATAGGCCTGTAGGGAAGATAGGTCCTGTGGAGATGATCATATTGAAACATACAGTAGTTGTATTTTAATGTAGGCCTGTAGGGAAGATAGGTCCTGTGGAGACGTTCATATTGAAACATACAGTGGTTGTATTTAATGTAGACCTGTAGGGAAGATAGGTCCTGTGGAGATGTTCATATTGAAACATACAGTGGTTGTATTTTAATGTAGACCTGTAGGGAAGATAGGTCCTGTGGAGATGTTCATATTGAAACATACAGTGGTTGTATTTTAATGTAGACCTGTAGGGGGAGATGTTCATATTAAAACATATCTTCTTTTTGTAAAGTTCCCTTTGATAAGATTAGTACAGAATGGTTCTCCACATCCTTCTAGCTGGCTATTACTAGCCAGAGCCCTTCAACTTTACTGCAATAGAAGTCTCTGCCAGCAGCTAGCCATCTGGCTATTTCCTACATGTGCAGTCATTCTCCGAGAGTCTTGATTTTTTGAGGGTCTGTAAAGACGGCAGGTTTTTAATATTGTCCGGCATCTCACCAACACTCTGTCAGGAGCGTCTCTAGTTGGCTACTTGAGCCGATTCCTAGCTGGGGTACTTCGTTTCACATGTGCCGCAAGAGGGGCGGAGTTAGCCGTTTGAGAGATTGGTGAATGTCCTGCTAAAAAAGGCAAATCAGGAGGATGTTGAACATAACGAACAAACCACCAGTGATTCCAGTCGTTCACGAGGAGGCTGGAACTCAGATCAAGAATATAAGCGTTCTGAACTTTGATCAAAGATGGGAGCAATATTTAGATGACCCGTAATTGATTTTCTTTATTGTCTACAAATATATATTTGTATTATTCTTATTTATTTATTTTTCAAATTGTGCGCGTGTGTATCCCAAATCGGTCTTCTCACGAAAATGTCTGTAGCTTCCGAATGGTTATGAACCCTCAATGGAAAGATGAGACTCTCACAAACAAGATGGTGTTCTCCGTTTTGCTCTACGACCCGCCTCCCAAAGCGTCTTGGGACCCGTCTGAAGTTGGTCCAGCCGATCTGCCAACTCCTGTCTGCACCGGCCGAACAGTTTGGGATACACACTAATATGCCCCTTTGTGGAAAGGTGTCGGTTGTTTTGCTCTAGGACACCCACGGGCCTTGTCTGAATGTCCCCGGTACCAGTTGAAAGAAATTAATGGAAGTATATATGGAGATAGTTTAGTGACAAAAAAATGAACATGTAAAAGAAATATATATATTGTTACAAATGTTTTCAATGTGTTTGTATGGGCTTATAGAAGCAAGGCCAAATAAAAAATGATATCAAATTATTTTTGGGGGCGATACTCTCAAATAGCTAAATTATCTTTGGTTTGAGCTTCTTAAAACAATTCCATGTAGCTTATTAAAAACCCCTCTTGCTAGACTGTATAGGGTTAATTTGAAAATACTTACATTTCTAAAATAAAAGTAAATGCTTTAAGTTTTTTTTAAACCAGATACTTCTAGACTTTTACTCTAGTAGTATTTTGGTGGGTGACATTCACTTTTACGTGAGTCATTTTCTATTACGGTATCTTTACTTTTACTGAAGTATGACAATAGGGTGCTTTTCCCAGCACACGCACACACACACACCCACAGGCTATATTTACTCACTCATCACCTCTCTACACTGGGCCGTTTTGTGTTGAAACGGTTGGGCCTTTTCCCATGGTGTAAACGACATATCCAAATCCCCCCCAATGTCTAGTACGTTTTCCCTCGGGTTACAAATGTTTATTATGAAAATATGTACAGTACTTTGTTTCCACGTTGTAGCTAGCTGACTTAATGGCTCAGCAAATGTAGTGTGAATGTTACCCAGAACAATGATGACATTATAAATGATTTCCATTATATACATTAAAAGGACAGAAATGTGCAGGTTGAAAAAGGGCCTAAACAAATCCCTCCACTCCCAGATCTCTACATGTTGTGTTATATAGTTCAGAGGTCGACCTCTAATACAGTATATAATGTTACTTTTTCCCAAATGGCCCCCTATTCCACCCTATAGGCCCTGGTCATAAGTAGCACACTATAAAGGGAATAGGCTGCCATTTGGGACTAAATAGGGAATCGGGTGCTATTTGAGACTAAATAGGGAATAGGGTGCCATTTGGGACTAAAATGGGAATAGGGTGCTATTTGGGGCCATAGGTTTTCACCATATCAAAGAAAACATAAGAGACGTGAATGTGGAAAGGATCCACACAATTAAGTCATGTTCAGATATCAACACATTCACCTGGACTGCATGCATGGTATATAGAAAAACATCAACATAGATCAATAATATAACTATTCATTTAGAAAGGGGCTTCATCTGTGAACATTCATCATTGTCCTGAGGAGAGAGGAGAGAGAGGACAGAGGGGAGAGAGGAGAGAGGAGGATGAGAGAGAGAGGAGAGAGGAGAGAGGAGGATGATAGAGAGAGGAGGATGAGAGAGAGGAGAGGGGAGAGAGGGGAGAGAGAGGAGGATGAGAGAGGAGAGAGAGGAGAGAGAGAGGAGAGAGAGAAAGATGAAAGAGAGAAGAGAGAGGAGAGTGTGAGAGCTGGCATGCTGATGTCACCCCTTCCTTTCTGTTGTCCAGGTGTGTGTCCGTGCCGATTTCTGTGCCTCTGTCTGTCTGTGTCCGTATCCATGTCTGTTCTTCTAGGATGCAGGTAAATGCCTCTTCAGGACATCCTTGGCGTTGCTGGGGAGGTTCTCTGGAAAGTTCACGTCAAACTCCACCACCAGGTCCCCTCTCTGCTCAGGGTTCTTGGGGAAGGGAAGGCCCTGTCCTGCTACAGTCTGTTTCATGCCTGGCTTTATCACATCAGTGATCTTCATGTTACACGTCTTCCCATCTATCGTAGACACCGTCACAGAGCAACCACACAACGACTGGAAGAGGAGAGAGAGAGAGAGAGAGAGAGAGAGAGAGAGAGAGAGAGAGAGAGAGAGAGAGAGAGAGGAGAAAGAGAGAGAGAGAGAGACAGAGGAGAGACAGAGGAGAGAGGAGAGACAGAGGAGAGAGGAGAAAGAGAGAGGGGAAAGAGAGAGGGAAGAGAGATGAGAGAGGGGAAGGGAGAGAGAGAGAAGAGAGGAGAGAGTCACACAGAGTGTAAAACACATAACAAATCACACAGTAACTAGCTAGTCATTAACAGAATGGCCTCTAGGTTTGTGGTTAGGTTTCTTTGACAGATTGAACATGTGTTCTTCTGGTTTGGTAGTTTTCTAAAACAGGACTTTGCTTTAAGCAGAAACGATGCTCCATTACTGATAATGTTTTCATTGTGTTTTCATTGTATGAATTCCGACAACATTTCCAGAACATTCACAAATGGCACCCTAGTACGTATTGTGCATTACTTTGACCAACGGGCCCTCGTCAAAAGTAGTGCACTAAATAGGGAATAGGGTGTCGTTTGGGATGCAAACACCATGACATCATACAGCATTACTGGCACTGTTGTTTTAATCAAAACACGACTGAGCTCAAGTCACGATAAGAGAGAAGAGGAGGAGTAGGCAAGAGGAGAGAGAGAGGAGAGAGAGGAGAGGAGGAGAGGGCAAGAGGAGAGAGAGAGAGAGAGCAGACCATATTAGTAGTCCTAACTCAGTCAGAATGCGTGGGCTACCAGCCTGCTGTCTCTTCTCACTGCTGAAGTGTCGCTGCCTCCTCTCCTGTTTCTCTCCTTCACAGTGGGAATTACATAACGTCCTCCTTATATCATAATGTTCTCTACCTGCACTGGTCTTAACCCTGTTCTCCCTCCCCCGTCTGCTGAACAATGACCAGGCTTGAGTTCCGTAGAACCAAAACAGGAGAAAGCGTTGTGAAATGAAGTGAAACCGGGGAGGTATTACATGAACTTGACCAACAAGATCGCAGATGTACATTTTCTGTTGCAAAATGTTTTGCTATGATGTGCCAACTGAACGTGATCCATTGTGAATGCCTGTTTCTATAGTATCTACACAGGCCAGACCAGGCTAGGTTATTCCACACTGAACCACTTTCTACTGGAAATGTTTCCCCTTACTCTTACTTTTTGAGGCGGGCCGCTAAGATCCACCAAGAAAAACACATCTCACCTGTCGTAGACTAACTTTCACCGGGTACACGATGTCCGACCCCTCCCTTCTAAAATGTGCATGTGGCTTGTCCTTGATGACAAACACGATATCAGCAGGGATGGTGTTGGCCGACTCGTCTCCTTCTCTGGGGAACGTGATCTTGGTTCCCTCCTTCCACCCTCTCTTAATCTCTATGGTGAGAATCTTATCCTCCGTCCTCATGGTCCTCCCGTCAGGGGTTCATCCTCTTCCTGCTGATCTTCATCCTCTTGGTGCAACCATGAAACACTTCCTCCAGCGATACCCGCAGCTCGTGATGGACGGCCGGGTCCTGCTTCCTCCTCTGCTGCCCGCCAATCCCCACGTGGCGGTCCCGAGGGAACCCGTTGAGATTAAACGAGGTGAACGAACCGAACGGGTCGTTGCTGTCCACCTCCATGTCCTCGTCGTCCCCGCCGCCTGGACCGCGTCCGTTGGGCTTGCGGCCGAAGAACATCTCGAAGGGGTTGGCGCCGCCGAAGAAGGTGGCGAAGGTGGCGTGGGGGTCGCCGTGGAACGTGTAAGATGTGAAGCTGTTGCCCTGTCCGTCTGGACCACTGCCGGGCCCACCACCTCCTTTGAGACCTGAGGGACAAAAGGGGGAACAAGGATACTGGAGTCATCAACAGTTCAGGTAATATAGACGACAACCTGATATGCACTGCATCAGACATGGGTCAAATATCCTTTGAAATCTTTGAGCTGTACTTGAGTTTCGCCCTGTATAATAGAACCAATTGAATACTCCCAAAAAAGCACAACGTCCTAAATCAAGTGGTCTGAAAGCATTGTGTACGTGATCCGTACAGTCACAGAAATAACCATGCAGACTGTACCCCATACAGGGAAAGGGTTGCAAATCCTACATTGATGCTGCTCTAGTCAAACAGTAAATTCACGAGTCCAACAGCCCCACCATGGCAAGACATCTGTCATATGGAACAGGTCCGTGGATTCCTCCCACCATGGCAAATCTGTTCTTTCCACCATCTGCTATTTGAAAGGGGGGCATGATGCCTTCAGCTAGTAACATTATCCATATTGACATGTTCAACGTTCAATTAATGTAATTGACAGTGGCGTGGCCTAAACATAATACAATCTGACATCTAGTGTATTACAATCTGACATCTAGTGTATTTCTGACCAACCAACAGCCGTGTCTACATATTACGCGCAGACCGACCTGCCACCCTGACAACAGGGGAAATGTCCGCTTCTTATTATCATAGATGATATGGATAAATAATAACGAGTGAAATGCTGTGGTCCCTTCTAGCCCGGTGTGGTTAAAATATCGGTCTGTATGACTTGTATAAATGCCCATTCTATTACAACATGTGCTGTGTTTGCTAAATAACAGAGTGGATGAAAGGACAAGAAACACGGGCATTTAATAAACCTCCGAATGTGTGATATTATCCTACCTTCCTCTCCGTACTGATCATATGTCTCCCTTTTCTTCGGATCACTGAGGACTTCGTACGCCTCGGCGATCTCCTTAAATTTCTCCTCGGCGTTGGCCGCCTTGTTTTTGTCCGGGTGCCATTTCAGAGCCTGCTTTCTGTACGCCTTTTTAATGTCCTCGTCGGCCGCTCCTTTCACTATACCCAGGATTTTATAATAATCTTTCCCCATCGTTTCCCCCTCAAGCGGCCCCTCGCAGGAGCTGAAGAGAAGCGGTTTGTCTGGAAATATATCCAGGAGAGGAGAGACCAGAGAGAAACCCCCCTCTGAGGAAGCTGATATGGAGGCAAGCGAACAAACCTAGCCGCTTCTCTCTGCCACTCTAGACAACAACAGCTAGACACGGAGACAGAGGCAGTGGAATCGGGAGAAGCAAGAGAAAGGGATGTGATGTAGCGATGTTTAGAGTGGTTCCTCAGCGCTGTGGATCCTGGGTTATTTATCCACCACCCTCCCCGGTCGATAGACCCCCTTTAAATAGCTATGGCTCTCTCTCCTGCGTTGCTCGCTGTAATCCAGGGGCTCTTTATAGAACCTAAATGCTGCTGAAACACTTCATGGCCCATATTCGGAAAAGATTCCCTTTTTTTTCATTTATTTCTGTTTAAACACCCATTCACGTGGAATTGACATCTCAACTTGAGTGAAAAGGACATGGTAGCCGACAGGAAAGAGTAACAGCCGTGACAGGTTATTATAGGTCATAAAGCAAAGGACTGTGGTTGGTTAGAGGAGGACAATTTGAACGGAGAAATAGCCTAAATTTGGTGCCTTCCCGTTCAAATTATCAGCTACAGCGAGGAGGGGATAGGAGGGAAGCCAGAGGATAGGCTTCCTGTCAAGGCTTATAGACCTCTGACCCATACCTCCTGAGACTGACACTAACCTCTGACCTGTAGGCCTCCTGAGACTGACACTAACCTCTGACCTGTAGGCCTCCTGAGACTGACACTAACCTCTGACCTGTACCTACTGAGACAGACACTAACCTCTGACCTGTACCTACTGAGACAGACACTAACCTCTGACCTGTAGGCCTCCTGAGACTGACACTAACCTCTGACCTGTAGGCCTCCTGAGACTGACACTAACCTCTGACCTGTACCTACTGAGACAGCCACTAACCTCTGACCCGTACCTACTGAGACAGACACTAACCTCTGACCTGTACCTACTGAGACAGACACTAACCTCTGACCTGTACCTACTGAGACAGACACTAACCTCTGACCTGTATCTACTGAGACAGACACTAACCTCTGACCTGTATCTACTGAGACAGACACTAACCTGTGACCTGTACCTACTGAGACAGACACTAACCTCTGACCTGTAGGCCTCCTGAGACTGACACTAACCTCTGACCTGTACCTACTGAGACAGACACTAACCTCTGACCTGTACCTACTGAGACAGACACTAACCTCTGACCTGTACCTACTGAGACATACACTAACCTCTGACCTGTATCTACTGAGACAGACACTAACCTCTGACCTGTACCTACTGAGACAGACACTAACCTCTGACCTGTAGGCCTCCTGAGACTGACACTAACCTCTGACCTGTACCTACTGAGACAGCCACTAACCTCTGACCTGTATCTACTGAGACAGACACTAACCTCTGACCTGTACCTACTGAGACAGACACTAACCTCTGACCTGTATCTACTGAGACAGACACTAACCTCTGACCTGTACCTACTGAGACTGACACTAACCTCTGACCCGTACCTACTGAGACAGACACTAACCTCTGACCTGTACCTACTGAGACAGACACTAACCTCTGACCTGTATCTACTGAGACAGACACTAACCTCTGACCTGTACCTACTGAGACAGACACTAACCTCTGACCTGTACCTACTGAGACAGACACTAACCTGTGACCTGTACCTACTGAGACAGACACTAACCTCTGACCTGTACCTACTGAGACAGACATTAACCTCTGACCCGTAGGCCTCCTGTCCAGGCTTATAGACAACACTTGAGACTGACACTAATCTCTGGCCCATAGGCCTCCTGAGACAGACACTAACCTCTGACCCGTAGGCCTCCTGTCCAGGCTTATAGACAACACTTGAGACTGACACTAATCTCTGGCCCATAGGCCTCCTGAGACAGACACTAATCTCTGGCCCGTATGCTTCCTGAGTATCATTACAAACAGTTTGGACCACCACCCAGGTCAATGGATCGGATCCCAGTAGGCGACCCAAAACAACGGAGCTGCAGAAGGGGTAGACGGAGCGGTCTTCTGGTCAGGCTCCGTAGACGTGCACATCGCCCACCGCTCCCGAGCATACTACTCGCAAATGTCCAGTCTCTTGACAACAAGGTAGATGAAATTAGAGCAAGGGTTGCCTTCCAGAGAGACATCAGAGATTGTAACATTCTCTGTTTCACGGAAACATGGCTCACTCGGGATATGTTATCAGAGTCGGTATAGCCACCCGGTTTCTTCACGCATCGCGCCGACAGAAACAAACATCTATCTGGTAAGAAGAAGGGCGGGGGTGTATGCCTTATGATTAACGAGTCGTGGTGTGATCATAACAACATACAGGAACTCAAGTCCTTTTGGTTCACCTGACATAGAATTCCTTACATTCAAATGCTGACCGCATTATCTACCAAGAGAATACCCTTTGATTATAATCACAGCCATGTATATCCCCCCACAAGCAGACACCTCGACGGCCCTAAAAGAACTTCATTCGACTCTATGTAAACTGGAAACCACATATCCTGAGGCTGCATTTATTGTAGCTGGGGATTTTAACAAGGCTAATCTGAAAACAAGGCTCCCTAAATTTTATCAGCATATCGAATGCGCGACTCAGGCTGGCAAAATTCTGGATCAATGCTACTCTAACTTCCGCGACACATACAAAGCCCTCCCTCGCCTCCTTTCGGCAAATCTGACCACGACTCCATTTTGTTGCTCCCAGCTTATAGACAGAAACTAAAACAGGAAACGCCCGTGCTCAGGTCTGTTCAACGCTGGTCCGACCAATCTGATTCCACGCTTCAAGATTGATTCGAGCACGTGGACTGGGATATGTTCCGGATAGCATCAGACAACAACATTGATGTATACGCTGATTCGGTGAGTGAGTTTATTAGCAAGTGCATCTGTGATGTTGTACCCACAGTGACTATTAAAACCTTCCCCAACCAGAAACCGTGGATTGATGGCAGCATTCGCGCAAAACTGAAAGCGCGAACCACTGCTTTTAATCAGGGCAAGGCGACCGGAAACATGACCGAATACAAAGAGTGTAGCTATTCCCTCAGCAAGGCAATCAAACAAGCTAAGCGTCAATATAGAGACAAAGTAGAGTCGCAATTCAACGGCTCAGACACGAGACGTATGTGGCAGGGTCTACAGTGAATCACGGATTACAAAAAGAAAACCAGCCCCGTCGCGGACACCGATGCCTTGCTCCCAGACCAACTAAACAACTACTTTGCTTCTTTACTTTGAGAGACTAGTCAAGGATCACATCACCTCCACCCTAACTGACACCCTAGACCCACTCTAATTTGTTTACCGCCCCAATAGGTCCACAGACGACGCAATCGCAATCACACTGCACACTGCCCTAACCCATCTGGACAAGAGGAATACCTATGTAAGAATGCTGTTCATCAATTATAGCTCAGCATTTAACACCATAGTACCCTCCAAACTCGTCATTAAGCTCGAGACCCTGGGTCTCGACCCCGCCCTGTGCAACTGGGTCCTGGACTTTCTGACGGGCCGTCCCTAGGTGGTGAGGGTAGGAAACAACATCTCCACCCCGCTGATCCTCAACACTGGGGCCCCACAAGGGTGCATTCTCAGCCCTCTCCTGTACTCCCTGTTCACCCATGACTGCGTGGCCAAGCACGCCTCCAACTCAATCATCAAGTCTGCCTACGACACTACAGTGGTAGGCTTGAATACCAACAATGATGAGACGGCCTACAGAGAGGAGTTGAGGGCCCTCGGAGTGTGGTGTCAGGAAAATAACCTCTCACTCAACGTCATCAAAACGAAGGAGATGATCGTGGACTTCAGGAAACAGCAGAGGGAGCACCCCCTATCCACATCGACGGGACAGTAGTGGAGAAGGTGGAAAGTTTTAAGTTCCTCGGCGTACACACCACGGACAAACTGAAATGGTCCACCCACACAGACAGCGTGGTGAAGAAGGCGCAACAGCGCCTCTTCAACCTCAGGAGGCTGAAGAGATTTGGCTTGTCACCAAAAACACTCTCAAACTTCTACAGATGCACAATACCGTTCAATAGTTTGGGGTCACTTAGAATTTTTTTGTTCCTTTTAAAATAACATCAAATTGATCAGAAATACAGTGTAGACATTGTTAATGTTGTAAATGATTATTGTAGCTGGAAACGGCAGATTTTTTATGGAATATCTACATAGGCGTACAGAGGCCCATTATCAGCAACTATCACTCCTGTGTTCCAATGGCACGTTGTGTTAGCTAATCCAAGTTTATCATTTTAAAAAGGCTAATTGATCATTAGAAAACCCTTTTGCAATTATGTTAGCACAGCTGAAAACTGTTGTTCTGATTAAAGAAGCAAGAAAACTGGCCTTCTTTAGACTAGTTGAGTATCTGGAGCATCAGCATTTGTGGGTTCGATTACAGGCTCAAAATGGCCAGAAACAAAGACCTTTTTTCTGAAACTCGTCAGTCTATTCTTGTTCTGAGAAATAAAGTCTGTTTCCAGCTACAATAGTAATTTACAACATTAACAATGTATACACTGTATTTTTGATCAATTTGATGTTATTTTAATGGACAAATTGTTTTGCTTTTCTTTCAAAAACAAGGACATTTCTAAATGACCCCAAACTTTTGAACGGTAGTGTAGAGACTGTATTCTATCCTATTCTACTGTATCTTAGTCTATGCCACTCTGACATTGCTCGTCCAAATATTTATATATCCTTAACTCCCATTCCTTTACTTTAGATTGTGTGTAATTATAGATATTACTTGTTAGATATTACTGCACTGTTGTAGCTAGAAACACAAGCATTTTCGCTACACCCGCAATAACATCTGCTAAACACGTGTATGTGACAAATAAAACGTGATTTGATTTGATTATAGCATCTGTTAAGGAATGGGAGGCACCATTGAGACACTCACTGCACATTCTGGACAGAAAGGATGTGTCAAATGTGGAGGGGAACATGATTACAGTGAAGGTGGGAGCAAAGTGAAGGTTAAGTGCTGTAATTGTGGGGGTGCAGAGGGCGAGAGAGAGAGGCTCTGAGAGGTTCACAGATATAAAATCAGTCATGATGTATCATATGCAGAGGCGGTATAAGACAGATTGTTGTAGTTTACAGTGTGAACTGACGGGAGCTTAGATGGATGTTCCTGTACTAAGTGGACCCTACTGTCGGGCTGGTGCTTTCTGCTGGTCCTGGTATGGTTTCGAGACCTGTTCAGAAATATTCAAGCTCAAGAACGTGAAGTGTCAAAGGAAACTTTGATAATGAAATCGATAAGTTGACTTCGTAGCTTTTATTGGTAAGGTTATCAATATGACTTGGGTTGTGGAAAGCAGAAATATCAGGTTGAAGGTTATTGTGGAGACAACAAAAGAGATATTGGGGTAGCGTTTTTTTTTTTGGGGGGGCGGGTGTGGTAGTTAGTAGGGATTTATTTTATTCATATTGTAGTATAGAATTGTGTAGATCATAATTAATCGTACATTCCAGCACAGTAGGTGGCGGCATCCACTTTAAATGTTTGTTTGCGGACCGCCATGATATCGTCCAAGATGTTCTACTGTGATATCATGGTAGCTGCAGCAGAAGAAGAATTCCGCCTTCTTCTTTAATGGGACGCATGACAGAGCCTATTTGGCGAGATTTATGTGGCCTTTTCTGCTGTGTCGCAGCACGCACAGCCACAGCAAATATAAATCAACCAAGACCACGGCCTGCCGTTTCCAACGGGAAACACATGAGTCCTTAGTGGGCAGAGCCAAGCAAGTGGGGTGGGCAGAGCCAAGCATAAGTTAACGAGATCCTATTGGCGCGTTCTAGCATTGATCTGCATATTTCCATTAGGGAACGCCTCCTCTGTGCAGTGCGCATGTGCATTAACTCAATTCGTCTTTGCACTCCTTCTAAACAAGGAGATTTAAAAAATATATATATATATTTTTAAAGGGTTAAAGTCTACAACACTTAATAGATTCTGTTCATAACATATTCAATTTTTTTGTGAAACAGAAAGCTTTTTATTGAGATGAGATGTTTAATCGATGAGAAAATGTGCAGAATATCGCACCTAAAAATCAATCTCGTTCCAATCTTCTACACGCTGCCGACCAATGGGGCTTCCTCTCACTACCATATTTGGGAGTGGAAACGTCAAGCGGATGCTTCACATTTATACATCCGGTGAAAGATTATCTGTGTCCTTTATTCTATCTTCTATGTGTCGTCAGGATCGTTTCCAGGGACAACGGCCATTTTCTCTCTCTCTCTCTGGACTTGACTATTTAGTAACAGATATATATATTTTTAAAACAATTTTTTTTTTTTAAATTATTATTTCATCTTTAGTTTAACCAGGTGGGCAAGTTGAGAACAAGTTCTCCTTTACAACTGCGACCCGGTGCCGAGATAGAGCAGCGATATGGCTGACTATTCCAACGTGGCTCCGCCGTCGGGTAATGGCGCAGGAATGAACGACGCGTTTAAAGACGCACTTCAGCGAGCTAGACAGGTAAAGTCAGATTTAATCATTTAACATTTGCTAGTTTAAGACGTCGACATTTTTAAAAAAATACAAAAAATCGTCAAGCAATCCAAACTCTGGACGACCCAGGTCGGGAAACTCGCCAACGAGCCGAGTTGAGGCCTTCGGGAAGTTGGCTGAATGGAGCTAACTCGGCTCTAGTCCCGCTAATTAACCTATTTTCGTTTCTTTTAAAAGCATTACTAACTAAATTAGCTATCTGGTTCATCGTGTTTTTTTTCTCTCTCCCCATTCGTCTGTGAATTGATCAACTACCTACTGTACACCTTGATTTTTGTATTTTCTCTATATAAAAAAGGGGGGTTGTAAAGACGAACGGAGCTGTAAACCCAGTTCGCGTTAGCTAACTGCGATAAGCATATGGCCTTTTCCCAAGTCCCTATTGTTCACAAACGCTGCTGGTTTCTGTACAGTTTGATGTGTGATTGTGTGTAAAACCAGTCACAAAACGCCCTCTTAACTCGGCCTAGTTATTTAGGGAGTTGCGCGGAGTTTTAAACAAGCTAGTTTTATGCCGTATAATTGCACGTTTAACCTAATTTGAAAAAAAAAACACATTTTGAAAGTAGTGAAGTAGAGAAGTTGTGGTGTTGTCGAGGAGCCTAGTTCAATGGGAAGATTTCACTGGGAACTGAGTGTTGTTTTTTTTTATTTTGTGTGTGTTTCAGATTGCGGCAAAGATTGGGGGGGACGGCGTACCCTCCGCGGCGCCCTCAGGCAGTGAGTTTGGATATGGAGGCCAGAAGCGACCCCTTGAAGATGCCGGTGAGTACGGTAGGCTACCCCCCCATTTCATACCTCCATATCTTCATTGATCCGTCACTTGCCCGTCTGATTGTACTTTTGCCTACTCTATTGTCAAGACAGTACGTGTGTAAAAGTACAACAAACCCATGGTTCAGTACCTATTGCTGTTTTGGGGTCACGGTTTGATTTCGCTACAGAGGGAACATACAAAGTGTTGGTAACTATTCCTTTTTTCATATGAGTCATATATATATATAATGCGTGATGAGAACACTATTCCTGAAAGACATACACAATGTATGAATGACTTCACACATGCACAAGGGTCATGACCGGATCATGAAAGTAACAAAACCACTAATATATTGATAGACAAGGATTGTCACACAAATTGGTCACGTACACATATTTAGTATACGTTGTTGCCGGTGTAGCGAAATGCTTGTGTTCCTAGCTCCTACTGTGCAGTAATATCTAACAATTCACAACAAGACACACCTCTAAAAGTAAAAGAATGAATAAATATTAGGACGAGCAATGTATGAGTGGCATTGACTAAATACAGTAGAATAGAATGTTTACATATGACAGCAGTATGCAAACATTAAGTGACTATTGTTCCATTATTGAAGTGGCCAGTGATCCTATGTATATAGGGCAGCAGCCTCTTAAGGTGCAGAGTTGACTATCCGGGTGGTGGCCAGCTAGTGATGGCTATTTAACAGTCTGTTGGCCTTGAGAGAGAAGCTGTTTTTCAGTCTCTCGTCCCAGCTTTTATTTACCTGTACTGACCCCACCTTTTGGATGATAGCGGACTGTGGCTCGGGTGGTTGTTGTCCTTGATGATCGTTTTGGCTTTCCTGTGAGATCGGTTGCCGGAGGTGTCCGGGAGGGCAGGTAGTTTGCCCCAGGTGATGCGTTGTGCAGTCCTCACTACCCTCTGGAGAGCCCTGCGGTTGCGGGTGGTGCGATTGCTGTTTCAGGCGGTGATACAGCCTGACAGGATACTCTGTTGTGCATCTGTAAAAGTTTGTCAGGGTTTTAGGTGACAAGCCGAATTTCTTCAGCCTCCTGAAGTCAACGATCAGCTTCATTTTGTTGAGGAAGAGGTTATTTTCCTGGCACCACTCTGCCAGGCCATCACCACCTCCCTGTAGGCTGTCTCGTCATTGTTGGTAATCAGGCCTACTACTGTTGTGTCGTCTGTGAGTTGCGTGATCACGCAGTCATGGGTGAACAGTGGGGCCCCTTTGTTGAGGATCAGCGACGTGGAGATGTTGTTTCCTACCTTGACCACCTGTGGACGGCCCGTCAGGAAGTCCGGGACCCAGTTGCAAAATGCCGGGTTCAGACCCAAGGCCAAGCTTAATGATGAGCTTGTAGGGTACTATGGTGTTGATTGCTGAGCTGTAGTCAATGAACCGCATTCTGACATAGGTATTCCTCTTGTCCAGATGGGATAGGGCAGTGCAATGTCCATTGCGTCGTCTGTGGACCTATTGGGGCGGTAAGCAAACTGAAGTGGGCCTAGGGTGGCAGGTAAGGTAGAGGTGATATGATCCTTGACTAGCCTCTCAAAGCACTTCATGATGCCAGAAGTGAGTGCTACAGGGCGATAGTCATTTAGTTTAGTTACTGTTTTGATTTCTTGGGTACAGGAACAATAGTGGACATCTGGAAGCATGTGGGCACAGCAGACTGGGATAGTGAGAGATTGAATATGTCCGTAAAATACTCCAGCCAGCTGGTCTGCGCATGCTCTGAGGACACGGCTAGGATTGCAGTCTGGGCCAGCAGCCTTGCGAGGGTTAACACGCTTAAATGTCTTACTCACGTTGGCCACGGAGAACGAGAACCCACAGTCCTTGGTAGCAGGCCGCGTTGGTGGCACTGTGTTATCCTCAAAGCGGCGTGTCCTGTTTTTGGTATTTTTTTTAATGGTTACCGTTGGAACAACATCCCCTAAACTCGTCCTGATGAACCTAGTGTCCGTGTAAGCGTCAATGTTATTCTCAGAGGCTACTCGGAACATATCCCAGTCCGCGTGATCGAAACAATCTGGAAGCATGGATTCCGATCGGTCTGACCAGCGTTGAATAGTAGTTAAACATGAAGCATACACACCCACCTTCTTCCTGGAGAGTTCTTTATTCCTGTCTGAGCGATGTACTGAGAACCCAGCTGGCTGAATGGACAGGGACCGTATATCCCAAGAGAGCCATGTTTCCGTTGAAACAGAGTATGTTACAGTCCCTGATGTCTCTCTGGAAGGAGATCCTCGCCCTGAGCTCGTCTACTTTATTATCCATAGACTGAACATTAGTGTAATATACAGAAGTGGTGGATGGTGTTCACGCCTCCTGAGTCGGACAAGAAGTCAACTCCGAATACCTCTTCTCCACCGATGGTGTTTTGGAGCAGCCTCTCAAATAAGTTCAATTGCCCTGGGAGGTACGAACAAAGGTTACAATTCGGTTAAGTCGTATTGCTGGTGAGTTACCGCCTCTCTAATATCCTGAAGTTATTTCTGGATGTATGTAAAAACACAATAGTTCTGGGCTAATAAAGAAATATCACTCAAAATAACAAATACTGCAAAGTTTCTTAGGAGCTAGGAGCAAAGCTGCCATGTCTGTCGGCGCCATCTTACCCAAAATCCAGAGACTTCGTAGTGTTCCATACACTGAAACTAGTTCAGTGGAGTTTGCCCACATCCGCTGCTGTGATAGTCGGCTATATCAAATACTAATCTAAAGGTTTTTTTTTTGCCTATGGGAAGGGATGAGCTCTGCTTTCTCAGTCCCTTTCTAGAAATAACCATTAGGCACTTAAGCCGACTGAATTGTTTAAACCTCGTGGTACTGTATTATATAGAATAGGTATTGTGTATAGTAGGACATGGGATAGAGATATATATATATATATATATATATATACACACACACACACTGATGATCAACAGAACGATATAGTCCTTAGTGGCGAGAGACAGTATGACGATATAGTCCTTAGTGGCGAGAGACAGTGTGACGATATAGTCCTTAGTGGCGAGAGACAGTGTGACGATATAGTCCTTAGTGGCGAGAGACAGTGTGACGATATAGTCCTTAGTGGCGAGAGACAGTGTGACGATATAGTCCTTAGTGGCGAGAGACAGTGTGGCGATATAGTCCTTAGTGGCGAGAGACAGTGTGACGATATAGTCCTTAGTGGCGAGAGACAGTGTGACGATATAGTCCTTAGTGGCGAGAGACAGTGTGACGATATAGTCCGCTTAGGGTGCTTGGTACAGTTAGAAAGGACTTAAAAAAACCTTTTTATAACTTTGTTATTCAGTGTTAACAGACTTGTCACAAAATGCATTCAGATATGGCCCGTTTTCTACAGCAATGATATGTCTTAATTCTATGGCTTGAATGCTTTGCAAATAGCAGGGGGATTGTCGCCTGTGTCATAAACCGGGAACCCTTGCTTTTGTCCTTTATTAAAAAAAAAATATATATATATATATATACACACACAGTAGTTACTAAGTTGTGTGATTCTAGACAATACTATGTCTCTACCACGTCGCACAGGTATTAATGTAATGTCAAAGGGCAATTTTTCTTTCCCAGAAGTATGTGCCCTCCCGAGCTCTGCCGAAACCTTGACAGGGCTTTAACTCTCTGTGTGTGCGTCTCTATAACGACGGTCTCTTCTTCTCTTTACAGACCAACCAGAGACCAAGAAGGTGGCACCTAATGACTGTGAGTATCTGTTAGGCCCAAGGGGTCCTCTGAGGACAATGTTATTTAGGTACCCCGATACGACATTTGGATTCAATTTCTCACAATTCTGTGTGTGTTGCGATTCGACGTTCCACACGTCTTGTTCACCATGTGTCTGCCGCAGAGGGACAAGATCGAGACGGGAGGAAACAAGCTTTGACCAGTCATAGAACTAAAAGTGCTGAAAACAAATTGGCTTCCTATTTATGTGTAAAAAGATAAAGCAAGGGAAAAAAATACTAGATTTTTCTGGTGCAGCAAACTAGCGACAAAATTTAAATTGTCAACGATTAGAATATATTGTCAAAAAAAGAATATCCTGTTAAGTGACTATTGATTGTTGTCCCTCGTTTTCTAGCTCGCTGTTAAAGGACAGGTGTGGGTCGTCCTGTCTAGACGAACCATTTAGGACCAGTGTATGGGTAAATAAGGACAGGTGTAGGTCGTCCTGTCTAGACGAACCATTTAGGACCAGTGTATGGGTAAATAAGGACAGGTGTAGGTCGTCCTGTCTAGACTAACCATTTAGGACCAGTGTATGGGTAAATAAGGACAGGTGTAGGTCGTCCTGTCTAGACGAACCATTTAGGACCAGTGTATGGGTAAATAAGGACAGGTGTAGGTCGTCCTGTCTAGACGAACCATTTAGGACCAGTGTATGGGTAAATAAGGACAGGTGTAGGTCGTCCTGTCTAGACTAACCATTTAGGACCAGTGTGTGGGTAAATAAGGACAGGTGTAGGTCAGTCCTGTCTGGACGAACCATTTAGGACCAGTGTATGGGTAAATAAGGACAGGCGTAGGTCGTCCTGTCTAGACGAACCATTTAGGACATGTGTATGGGTAAATAAGGACAGGTGTAGGTCGTCCTGTCTAGACTAACCATTTAGGACCAGTGTGGGTAAATAAGGTCAGGTGTGGGTCGTCCGTCTAGACGAACCATTTACGATCAGTCTCTCTGTTGAATAGAATATTCCACCACAAGTCCCAAAATGTGTTGCATGGCAGCAATAAACTTTTCAAGATTGGGTCTTTCAGAGAGTAACTTGCCCACTTCTGACACTTTGTAGTGCACTGAGTTTGACCAGGGCCATAAGGTCAAAGGCTTTAGTCTAAAGTAGTCCACTGTGTAGTAGTGATGTGGGGTGGGGATGATGTATAATTTGAACATGACAAAATTATTATGTGACAATATTATATTGGTTCTTTGACCCAGGGAGCGTTAGCTTGTGCTAGTCGGCTGTACCTGCGCCAAAAGGCCTGCATTTTTTTCATCCTATAGCTTGTTCACCATTTTAAATAAAGCAACTTGTCTTTGCTTTGTCATTTATGGGGTTGTGTGTGTGTGTGTGTGTAGATTGAGGATTTTGTTTTATCCATTTTAGAATAAGAATGTAGCAAAAATTTAGTTGAGGGGTCCGAATGCACTGTACAGTGAGCGATATGTTGGGCAACATCCCAGCCCTACTACATAGTGAATAGGGCTCATATTGGTACCCCTGAACCAGGGCCCTATTTTTTTCCCAGCTTTTCCTCCTGTTCTACTTCCCATCAGTTACGGTCATTTTATCAACAACATCGGGGTGTTTCTTCATCAGTGGTCCTCCTGTGTGATTATTTTTTTTTTGTCTTTGGTTTTCCTCACTGCAGCGTTCTCCGCGGCGATGGGAATGGGTGGAATGGGAGGTGGTGGGTCACGCTCGTCATCAGAGGAGTTCAAGGTCCCCGACGGCATGGTTGGATTCAGTAAGTACCCGCCCACCCACGCACGGATACACTAGAGTATTGGCTTTAATTTTATGTCCCGAGCCCTACTCATGCTCTGCTATGTTTTAAGTTCTACCCCCGGCCCCTGATTTGCTCCAGCTAAATGTCAGCTCCGAAACCTGAAATACTGGAATTTCCTCTCAAATCTGTGTAGCTGTTCCTCTCTGTCATTTTGCTCCCAGCTCGCTCTGGGTCTGAGTATCCATAGCAACGGCTCCGCTACTTTTCCTCATTCACAACTCAAGGACTTTTTTGGTGGGGGGGTTTTCTGTGAAAATAATCTCGTGTTTTGACCTGCCTGGCCTTAACCCAAATGTAATTTTAATATCAGGGCCTGTCAGCTAGCAGAGCTCAAACCCACACACACACACACACCCACACACACACACACACCGTGCAGATCGACGTTGGGGGTTGATTGACAAATCTTCTCTACCCCAGTTATTGGAAGAGGAGGAGAACAGATATCCCGCATGCAGCAAGAGTCGGGCTGCAAAATCCAGATCGCCCCCGGTAAGACTCCAGACATACTGATCTTATGTCCTATATATATATATATAATAATGTATCCCATTTTTAAGGTGCACTTTTCTCTGTTTAACCTTGTTTTTTTGTTTGATGCACAGACCTGTAACTAAGGCCCAGAGTGTTTCCAGGTCATGAGACTCGTGACCCCTTGTCATAATCGGTTCATTAACTGTCCTCTTTAATCTCTCTGTATTGCAGACAGTGGAGGAATGCCTGATAGGTCGGTGACTCTGACGGGATCCCCAGACTCCATACAGTACGTATAGTTCGTCTCTCTCGCTCAGGCCCCGTGTTCTCCTCCCCTCGGCCCCCCGTGTTCTCCTCCCCTCGGCCCCCCGTGTTCTCCTCCCCTCGGCCCCCCGTGTTCTCCTCCCCTCGGCCCCGTGTTCCCCTCCCCTCGGCCCCGTGTTCCCCTCCCTCGGCCCCCGTGTTCCCCTCCCGTGTTCCCCTCCCTCGGCCCCCGTGTTCCCTCCCCTCGGCCCCCGTGTTCCCCTCCCCTCGGCCCCCGTGTTCCCCTCCCGTGTTCCCCTCCCGTGTTCCCCTCCCTCGGCCCCCGTGTTCCTCCCCTCGGCCCCGTGTTCCCCTCCCGTGTTCCCCTCCCTCGGCCCCGTGTTCCCCTCCCCTCGGCCCCGTGTTCCCCTCCCCTCGGCCCCGTGTTCTCCTCCCCTCCCCTCGGCCCCCGTGTTCCACGGTGACATTACACTAGTTGATAGTTCCACTGCCCTAGTTGTGGCCCTCGTCAGACACCATAGCTGCCTGTCTTTGCCCCCGATGTGTGTTACCCGGCTGTGTCTAGGCAGTGGAGGACCCCCCCAGTCCCACTGTTCATGCAGATGTTCTTTGTCCCCAACCAGAGCTGCCAAGAGGCTGCTGACGGAGATCGTTGACAAGGGGCGTCCTGCTCCAGCCTTCCACCACAACGACGCCGGCGGCCCTGGGATGTCAGTTCAGGAGATGCTGGTCCCTGCCTCCAAGGCCGGCCTGGTCATCGGCAAGGGAGGAGAGACCATCAAACAGCTGCAGGAGAGAGCCGGGGTCAAGATGGTGATGATCCAGGAAGGGCCTCAGAACACGGGAGCAGACAAACCTCTACGCATCTCAGGGGAACCTTTTAAAGTCCAGGTGAGTGGAGTAGAGAGGACTGGTGTCACCTACAGCTGATATTAGAATTGGGAACTGAAATGATTGTTGCAGATGAGTTTAAACGTATCACTCAACTTTCCTAGTTGTACCAGAAGTATTAAATAGTAAATCGTTTGTAAATAGTTTGTTAGCAGCCTGGCATATGCCTGTATTCCAGTTTGTTAGCAGCCTGGCATATGCCTGTATTCCAGTTTGTTAGCAGCCTGGCATATGCCTGTATTCCAGTTTGTTAGCAGCCTGGCATATGCCTGTATACCAGTTTGTTAGCAGCCTGGCATATGCCTGTATTCCAGTTTGTTAGCAGCCTGGCATATGCCTGTATTCCAGTTTGTTAGCAGCCTGGCATATGCCTGTATTCCAGTTTGTTAGCAGCCTGGCATATGCCTGTATTCCAGTTTGTTAGCAGCCTGGCATATGCCTGTATTCCAGTTTGTTAGCAGCCTGGCATATGCCTGTATACCAGTTTGTTAGCAGCCTGGCATATGCCTGTATACCAGTTTGTTAGCAGCCTGGCATATGCCTGTATTCCAGTTTGTTAGCAGCCTGGCATATGCCTGTATTCCAGTTTGTTAGCAGCCTGGCATATGCCTGTATTCCAGTTTGTTAGCAGCCTGGCATATGCCTGTATACCAGTTTGTTAGCAGCCTGGCATATGCCTGTATTCCAGTTTGTTAGCAGCCTGGCATATGCCTGTATTCCAGTTTGTTAGCAGCCTGGCATATGCCTGTATTCCAGTTTGTTAGCAGCCTGGCATATGCCTGTATTCCAGTTTGTTAGCAGCCTGGCATATGCCTGTATACCAGTTTGTTAGCAGCCTGGCATATGCCTGTATTCCAGTTTGTTAGCAGCCTGGCATATGCCTGTATACCAGTTTGTTAGCAGCCTGGCATATGCCTGTATTCCAGTTTGTTAGCAGCCTGGCATATGCCTGTATTCCAGTTTGTTAGCAGCCTGGCATATGCCTGTATTCCAGTTTGTTAGCAGCCTGGCATATGCCTGTATTCCAGTTTGTTAGCAGCCTGGCATATGCCTGTATTCCAGTTTGTTAGCAGCCTGGCATATGCCTGTATTCCAGTTTGTTAGCAGCCTGGCATATGCCTGTATACCAGTTTGTTAGCAGCCTGGCATATGCCTGTATACCAGTTTGTTAGCAGCCTGGCATATGCCTGTATACCAGTTTGTTAGCAGCCTGGCATATGCCTGTATACCAGTTTGTTAGCAGCCTGGCATATGCCTGTATTCCAGTTTGTTAGCAGCCTGGCATATGCCTGTATACCAGTTTGTTAGCAGCCTGGCATATGCCTGTATTCCAGTTTGTTAGCAGCCTGGCATATGCCTGTATTCCAGTTTGTTAGCAGCCTGGCATATGCCTGTATACCAGTTTAACAGCCTGGCATATGCCTGTATGGCTGCTTCTACACAGGCAGCTCAATTCTAATCTTTTGCCACTAATTAGGCAAAGGCCGTTAGCCTGCCAATGACAACTGACTGGTGCTGGTCACCTGAACAAAGGCGCCAGTATACTGTCATGTTGACTGGTCTCGTCTCTGTCCTTCAGCAAGCCAAAGAGATGGTGATGGAGCTGATCAGAGAACAAGGCTTCAGGGAGCAGAGAGGAGAGTACGGCTCCAGGATGGGAGGTGGAGGAGGCGGCGGAGGAGGAGGAGGAGAGGGCTTGGATGTAAGTCTACAGTAACGTTCACGCGGTCCTCACTGCCGCACGATAGATTCAGTTAGACCCCGCGAACTCGACCAGCGGCACTGCAGTTATTGAGCAATGCTGCGTCTCGCCGTCTTTCAGTATGAACGTCAGGTTGTGAAGATTGGACCTGCCGTCTGGGTTTGGGAGGAGAGTAATGTAATGGCATGAATGTGTCAGTTTTCCCTGAAGACATTGGAGTTGACTTCTAGCCAGGGCCCCGGTTTCTCGACAGCGATGAAAACTTAAGACTTCTGAGTGGTTTTTCAACAACGGCCGAACTTGTGTTTAGCCAAAACACCACACTGAGAGACCGTTCACTAATTGTGTCGTTGAGGCGGAGTGTTGATACTGATAGGATGGAAAGAAAGGGGAGCGCTGCTCTCAGGTCAGTTTTCTCTATTCAATTCATACCTTACCATTAGAATTATTTCACTAAACTGACAACGGATCAGTTTTCTCTATTCAATTCATACCTTACCATTAGAATTATTTCACTAAACTGACAACGGATCAGTTTTCTCTATTCAATTCATACCTTACCAGTAGAATTATTTCACTAAACTGACAACGGATCAGTTTTCTCTATTCAATTCATACCTTACCAGTAGAATTATTTCACTAAACTGACAACGGATCAGTTTTCTCTATTCAATTCATACCTTACCAGTAGAATTATTTCACTAAACTGACAACGGATCAGTTTTCTCTATTCAATTCATACCTTACCAGTAGAATTATTTCACTAAACTGACAACGGATCATCTCCAAAAGAGAGCTTACCAGCTATGGCTGCAAATATTGAGACAAATTACAGACCGTAGCCTACAAGTAACAAAATAGAACTCAATTGAATGAACATGAAATGTATTTCGATATGATTGAAATAGGCATATAGCTTACTGTATTTTTTTTGCAGCCATCTCAGTTTTTTGATTTGAAGCATATATTTTTTTTTTTTTTATGTCTCTTGTTTGTATAAATTGAGAAGACATTGGCTACTGTGTACTGCTGTCATCGCTGGTCACAGACAGGTTGGTTCAGCCATGTTTTATCGGCCTGTCTTTTAACTATAAAGTGACACACGAGCTGCAAAAAGCATCTGACGACGCACTTAGTTGATCTGGAGTGGTCTGATGCAGGAGTTAGATTACGAGCGACGTTAACCATGGTTTTGGAAAACTGCTCGGGAGATTTAACAATGCCCCTACAAAGTTTAAAACCAGTGACTTAGCCTTAAGATGTTTTGGGGGAAACTGGGCCCTTCCTGTTCTCCTTCCTCAGGTTCCTGTCCCCAGGTTGGAGTTTAGTTCTAACCGGGTCTGTGTCCTCCCTCCTCAGGTTCCTGTCCCCAGGTTGGAGTTTAGTTCTAACCGTGTCTGTGTCCTCCCTCCTCAGGTTCCTGTCCCCAGGTTTGAGTTTAGTTCTAACCGGGTCTGTGTCCTCCCTCCTCAGGTTCCTGTCCCCAGGTTCGCGGTAGGAATCGTGATCGGGAGAAACGGAGAGATGATCAAGAAGATCCAGAGCGACACAGGAGTCCGGATCCAGTTCAAACCAGGTGAGGCGTCACTGACTTTGACAGTCTGTGCTTGTAAAAAGAAAGTTGGTTCAGTGCTGGTCTCCAGCCCTTTTCTTGGAGATCTACACTCCTGAAGGTCTTTAGCTCCAATCCCAGTTGTACCTTTACATGATTGTTTATCAACCTGCTAGTTATTAGAATAAGGTGTGCTAGTTTAGGGCTGGACTGAACCTACAGGACGGTAGCGCTCCAGGAACAGGGCTGGACTGAACCTACAGGACGGTAGCGCTCCAGGAACAGGGCTGGACTGATCCTACAGGACGGTAGCGCCCCTAACCAGCCGTTGGCCTACTCAGCTGTGATCTGCCAGCCGTTAGCCTACTCAGCTGTGAGCTGCCAGCCGTTAGCCTACTCAGCTGTGATCTGCCAGCAGCGTCACCTAACCAGCCGTTAGCCTACTCAGCTGTGATCTGCCAGCAGCGTCACCTAACCAGCCGTTAGCCTACTCAGCTGTGACCTGCCAGCCTCGTCCCCTAACCAGCCGTTAGCCTACTCAGCTGTGATCTGCCAGCAGCGTCACCTAACCAGCCGTTAGCCTACTCAGCTGTGATCTGCCAGCAGCGTCCCCTAACCAGCCGTTAGCCTACTCAGCTGTGACCTGCCAGCCTCGTCCCCTAACCAGCCGTTAGCCTACTCAGCTGTGATCTGCCAGCCGTTAGCCTACTCAGCTGTGATCTGCCAGCCGTTAGCCTACTCAGCTGTGATCTGCCAGCAGCGTCACCTAACCAGCCGTTAGCCTACTCAGCTGTGACCTGCCAGCAGCGTCACCTAACCAGCCGTTAGCCTACTCAGCTGTGATCTGCCAGCAGCGTCACCTAACCAGCCGTTAGCCTACTCAGCTGTGACCTGCCAGCCTCGTCCCCTAACCAGCCGTTAGCCTACTCAGCTGTGATCTGCCAGCCGTTAGCCTACTCAGCTGTGACCTGCCAGCCTCGTCCCCCCTAACCAGCCGTTAGCCTACTCAGCTGTGATCTGCCAGCCGTTAGCCTACTCAGCTGTGATCTGCCAGCAGCGTCCCCTAACCAGCCGTTAGCCTACTCAGCTGTGATCTGCCAGCCGTTAGCCTACTCAGCTGTGATCTGCCAGCCGTTAGCCTACTCAGCTGTGATCTGCCAGCCGTTAGCCTACTCAGCTGTGATCTGCCAGCCGTTAGCCTACTCAGCTGTGATCTGCCAGCCGTTAGCCTACTCAGCTGTGATCTGCCAGCCGTTAGCCTACTCAGCTGTGATCTGCCAGCAGCGTCACCTAACCAGCCGTTAGCCTACTCAGCTGTGATCTGCCAGCCGTTAGCCTACTCAGCTGTGAGCTGCCAGCCGTTAGCCTACTCAGCTGCACTGTGCTATCAGAATACTACTCGGTATTGTTAGCATGGTTTTTCATCGTTACTATTGACAACCACACTGCGAAAATAAGCACATTTTCTTGCCGTTTACAGATTGTCAGTGTGTTGATGTGCGAAAACGATCCAACTTTTATGGCCACCTGGGCGTTTATATTGTACTGTCAACCCATCAGAAGTTCTGCTGCTTTCATGACGACACACAGTTGATTTAGTCAGACCCGGTTTCAATGTACAGTTAAGTGTCTCACTAGAGGGTCAACTTTGACAATGCAGCTTACCAGGATTGCCTGTCCTTAGTCTGACAATGGAAATCACCAGAACCTAAACCCTTTAAGGCTGGGGGGGCTAAGGGAAATGCCAACATCATTTCTTAAGGTCCTTTTCTCTCCCTCCTTCCTCCACTTCTCCAGACGACGGCACTACCCCGGAGAGGATAGCCCAGATCATAGGTCCTCCAGACCAGTCCCAGCATGCAGCGGAGATCATCACCGACCTTCTGAGGAGTGTCCAGCAGGGGGGGCCGGGCGGCCCTAACGGAGGGGGCAGGGGGAGAGGCAGGGGGGGTGACGGGGGTGGTAACTGGAACATGGGTCCTCCTGGCGGACTGCAGGAGTTCACCTTCACCGTCCCGACCATGAAGACTGGACTCATCATCGGCAAAGGTAGATGAACTTAAGACCTGAGAGATGCCTGTGGGCTTTATAGAACCCCTGATTTAACAGGACATATCTGACACTTTCATACGGAAGGTAGACCCCTCAAAAAACACACAGCTAAAACACTGTACAACAGAGGTCTCAAACCAGGGTTGTAGTCACTAAACCTAGTCCTTAACTAGAGTATTACAACACTGCCAAAAGCTGATGCAGCCGTGTCCATTAGATACTTGTGAGGACCGGCGATGCATGTTTCCCGGTTGATTTGACCAACTTAGAGGAAAGATGGTTTGCCTGCCTCAGTGAGAATATTGTGACTACAATAGTTGTTAATTGTGGGCAGCTGTGCCTCCTCCCAGCTCTCTCTGTAGTAGAGGGTCTGTCACCACAGCTGCCCCAGAGCAAGGCAGAGGGTTTCTGTCCCGCCACCCAAAGAACCAGTGGTGGGTTCGTTCCCCTTCTCACACTCATCCCATGTCTAGGTCTTGATCTCCTTCTGGAATGGGATTTTTTTTCTTCAGATTTTTAATTGACTCCTCCATTCTTATAAATAATAGGAACTACCTCCCTAGCAAACGTTCAGGCTTTCTTAGATTTCCATGTTGTCCTGATCATTTCTCTGTAGTAGGACAGTGTTATAGTCGAGTCCTAAACCTCTTCCCTCCCTCTGTCCCTCTGCAGGAGGAGAGACCATCAAGGGTATCAGCCAGCAGTCTGGGGCGCGTATTGAGCTCCAGAGAAACCCTCCACCCAACTCAGACCCCAACATAAAGATGTTCACCGTCCGAGGATCACACCAACAGATAGACTACGCACGGCAGCTGGTGGAGGAGAAGATCGGGGTGAGTGGGGGTTTTCAGTGTTCATGTGTCTGTAGTAGAAATCCTACATATCAATGTGAAGCTCCGTCACTGGACGGTGGTGTAGAAGTCTAGTTTAACTAGTAGAAGTGGCTGATCGGTGAGCACTAAGCCTAGTTTAACTAGTGGAAGTGGCTGAGCAGTGAGCACTAAGCCTAGTTTAACTAGTGGAAGTGGCTGGTCGGTGAGCAGTGAGCACTAAGTCTAGTTTAACTAGTAGAAGTGGCTGGTCGGTGAGCAGTGAGCACTAAGTCTAGTTTAACTAGTAGAAGTGGCTGGTCGGTAAGCAGTGAGCACTAAGTCTAGTTTAACTAGTAGAAGTGGCTGGTCGGTGAGCAGTGAGCACTAAGTCTAGTTTAACTAGTAGAAGTGGCTGGTCGGTAAGCAGTGAGCACTAAGTCTAGTTTAACTAGTAGAAGTGGCTGGTCGGTAAGCAGTGAGCACTAAGCCTAGTTTAACTAGTAGAAGTGGCTGGTCGGTAAGCAGTGAGCACTAAGCCACTAATCAGCTGTCTAAAGCGTTGGATTTATCATGACTAGTTCTAGCGGTTCCAACTCATATCTAGTACGTTGTTTGACACCGCGGTCCTGTCCACCTCTCCAGGGTCCAGTCAGTCCAATGGGTGGTCCTCACGGCCCACCAGGTCCCCACGGAGGTCCCTCTCCCCACGGGCCCCCCGGCCCACCTGGACCCCCTGCTCAAATGGGTCCCTACAACCCCGGCCCCTACAACCAGGGGCCCCCTGGACCACAGTAAGATCACTTCTACTGACGGCTTTGTCTTTCTACCCATGGTTGATCTTAAGTTCATATTTAGATAATTTTCACATGATTCATTACGATAAAATCGGAGGGGAAAACAGTATTTAAAACAAATCTAAGTGAGTGAGTTAAACAGCCGGACACAGGCTTGTATGGTGTTGTAATGGTTCTCTATTTCTCTCAGTGGTCCTCCCGCTCCCTACCAGCCGCAGGGTTGGGGCAACGGATTCCCCCACTGGCAGCAGGGACAGCCTGATCCTGGTAAGATTATTTTTAATTTTATAGCCACCATCTGTTTATGACAGTGCTGGTTTGAGTACTTTGTACTCGTTGTTTTTTTGTTGTTGTACATATCTGCTGGTCAAAGTAGATGGTCCTTTCCTAGAGAAGACATTTTCTAGTGTGTTTTTAAGCATGTTGATTTGCACCCTTTTCTCTGTCTTGCAAGGCCAATAAGATGATAGCAGGTCTAACCTGTGTGTAGGTAAGGCAATCCGGGATATACCTTAACGTTTTGTATTGGTTGTAGGTAAAGCTGCAGCTGACGCCAACGCTGCGGCCTGGGCAGCGTATTATTCCCAGTACCAGCAGCAACCCCAGGCCCCCATGGCGCCCACCGGCGGAGCCCCCGGCAGCACACAGGCCAACGGGCAAGGTACCTACCTCCTATCCCCTCTCTACCACAGCCTCTGGTTGTTGTTTTTTTTTTTCTGCTTGGGGTGTGTCCACTAGGAACCAAATGAGTGAGGGACCTACCCTGAATTTGGACCTCGTCAACCTCGGATAGTGTCCGTGTCCCAAAATCTGTCAGGCTTACTAAAATGACATACTGTGTACTAATCATACAACATGCTGTTTAGAATGTAGTATTTAGTGGAACTATATGCAGTAAGCAACACAACATCAACATAGCACTCATTCGTACTGAGAAGGCGTCATTTGAGTACGCAATCGCACTTGTTCCTGGACATTCGTTCATTTTTTATTTTTTCTCGTAGATCTTGTCCCCTATTCTGATTTATCAGATGTTGTCTAGAACACACGTGGTGGGTGGCGCAAGTTATTTCTCATCTGATTACATAGCGACCGTCTTGACTGCATCAAACCGAGAGAGCTAGCCAGCGAGGCTAACTGTGAGACTACAGTTAATAACTACCTGTTGGCTCTTGGTGTTGTAGCCTGTCCTTCTCCGTTTTAACTTTAGTTCCGTCATTTTAATACCATCTTCCGTTGACTAGATATTAGGAGATAACTTAAGACACGGAGACTCTCGCTCTGTAACTGTAGCCTAGTGCCGGTTTGATGACACTGAGAACAAGGCTACCTGTACCACTCTCGTGGTAACGCAAGACCAGTGGTAGAGAGCATAAAATGTCTATCTCCTCGGGATGCACGGCGTAGTCCATCCACATTGTGGAATTGTACGTTTTTTGCTGTTTCTCACCCCCTAGTATTAACATTAAATCAATGTTTTGCTATAGTAAGCAGCAGTAGTTTGATCTTTTGTAGCAGGACTAACCAGGGATCAGTAGATACAGCCACAGTGCTTTGAAACTCTTCCGTTGGTTTTCAACCCTTTGCGTGTCTGGTGAAAGTGGTGTGATTAGCTGGCCGTGGCGAGCAGCTGTGGTTGCGGGTCTCACTACTCTTTTATGTTTCTAGGTCAGGCGTTTTAGACTGCTGTTTGTCTACCCATCAGTGTTTTCATTCCACAGACAGGGAATACAGAAGAGCTTTATTTCAACAGTAGACAACCAGCCATGTGGGTTTGTTAGGGTCCGTAGCGATTTCTGGGGGGGGTCAATGTAAGTAAGTTCTTATGACAATTTAGGAGACAGCGATGTATGCATCAATCAGTACATTTTGAATTTGTTTGTACCAAACTAATTACATAACATATTGTTAATGCTTGTATTTGAAAGGTAGATCTCTTGATAAACTGGGTAAATGAAGATGGCGTAGGCCTTCTCACAATACAGTTGAAGGAAATATTCAATAGGAGTGTGTTCATTGACTTATTGATCTTGTTTTTGGCTGATCTGTGGTGCTACAGATGACAATCTGTTTTCCTTCTATGTTGGTCTTCGATCAACAACGTTTACCCAGAAGCATCACTCCGGCAAGTCACGCCTCTATGGAAGGATGTCTTACGTGCACTGCTGTTAGTTTGACAATTTCTAAAAGAACATCTATTCGATGCGAATTCGTCCAACGTAACGTCATGATTTGTGATCAAGGATGCTTATGAAACTAGTGTATTTATATGAACAAAAGGACTTGAGTGTTGTCACAATCACACCCCAAGTAGTCAGTCATGAAACGCCACCACTTTTCTTCTTCCCGGAGAGTTCTTTATTCCTGTCTGCGCGATGTACTGAGAACCCAGCTGGCTGAATGGACAGGGGACAGTATATCACAAGAGAGCCGTTGAAACAGAGTATGTTACAGTCCCTGATGTCTCTCTGGAAGGAGATCCTCGCCCTGAGCTCGTCTACTTTATTATCCATAGACTGAACATTAGTGTAATATACTCAGAAGTGGTGGATGGTGTTGACACCTCCTGAGTCGGACAAGAAGTCAACTCCGAATACCTCTTCTCCACCGGCGGTGTTTTGGAGCAGCCTCTCAAATAAGTTAAATTGCCCTGGGAGGTACGACTAAAAATCAGATTTCGGTAAAGTCGTATTGCTGGTGAGTTACCGCTGCTCTGGTATCCAAAATGTATTTTCGGCAGGATGTAATAACACAACAAAAAAATTCCTGGCTAGTGTAAATCATAAAACACAAACAATACTGCTAAGTTGCTTAGGCAGAGCTGCCATATCTGTCGTTGCCATCGTTGATCTTACCGGAGGCTGCTGTTCTATCTTGCCGATGCACCGGGGGGGGAAACCTGCCAACTGTGTATTATCCATGTCGTCGTTCATTCACAACTCTGAAATAAGATCTTACAGTTTTTAATCTTCCGTTGGTAGGATAGTCTTGAACGGAGCTCATCCAGTTTGTCCAATGAGTGACGTTGGCAAATGGGACAAATGGTAGAGGCGGGTTACCCGCTTTGCCGACAAATTCTCACAGGGCACCACGACCCGTGTCCCATGTGTCGGCATCTTTTCATGCAAATCACTGTGCCTGGTTTGGTATCTGGAGTAAATCCTTCATGTCTAACTCGTTCAATGTAATTTTGTTTTGCACGGTTCGAGTTGCGTAATCGCTGTTCTGATATCCGGAACCTCTTTTCGGTCATAACCGACGGTGGCAGAAACATTATGTACAAAATAAGCTACAAACAAAATGGCACAGTTGGTTAGGAGCCTGTAAAACGGCAGCCATCTCCGTCGTCATTTGTATTTTTGAGTAGTCTACCCAGTGGCGCGTCTACCCAGTGGCGCGTCTACCCAGTGGCGCGTCTACCCAGTGGCACTGTAAATGAACATGCAATCACCGTAGTGACGAGGGCTGTGTTTACGCAGGCAGCTTTATCCTGAAGTTGGATTCAGAGGCTTGAATGTTGTTGATCCTGAACCAGTGTTTTTGTTCTAATTTCAGGTCAGCAACCACAGGACTACACGAAGGCCTGGGAAGAGTACTATAAGAAACAAGGTAAGAACCTACAAATGTCGGTTGAAACTTATGTTTATAATAGTTAAGGCCAGCTGTCATTGATCAGGTTGTGGGCAGCTGTGCCTCCTCCCAGCTCTCTCTGTAGTAGATGGTCTGTCACCACAGCTGCCCCAGAGCAAGGCAGAGGGTTTCTGTCCCGCCACCCAAAGAACCAGTGGTGGGTTCGTTCCCCTTCTCACACTCACAATATAAACGCAACAATTTCAAAAATGATTGTTACTGTTAATGTAAGGAAAGCATTCAATTAAAATAAACAATTCACTAATCTATGGATTTCACATGACGGAGTTCAGATATGCCTCTGTTGGTCACAGATGCCTTGAAAAAAGGGTTGGGGCTTGTATCAGAAAACCAGTCAGTGTCTGGTGTGACCAATATTTGCCTCATGCAGCGCGACAACGTCTCCTTCACATAGAGTTGATCAGGCTGATGATTGTGGCCTGTGGAATGTTGTCCCACTCCTCTTCAACGGCTGTGTGAAGTTGTTGGAAATTGGCAGGAACTGGAGCACGCTGTCGATCCAGAGCATCCCAAACATGCTCAATGGGTGACATGTCTGGTGAGTGCAGGCCATGGAAGAACTGGGACATTTTCAGCTTCCAGGAATTGTGTAACAGATCCTTGTGACATGGGGCCGTGCATTATCATGCTGAAACATGAGGTGATGGCGGTGGATGAAGGGCAACCACAATGGGCCTCAGGATCTCATCACAGTATCTCTGTGCATTCAAATTGCCATCGATAAAATGCAATTGTCTTTGTTGTCAATAGCTTATGCCTGCCCCATACCATAACCCCACCGCCACCATGGGGCACTCTGTTCACAACGTTTGACACCAGCAAACCGCTCACCCAAACGATGCCATACACGTCGTGTCGGGTTGTGAGGCCGGTTGGACGTACTGCCAAATTCTCTAAAATGACGGAGGCGGCTTTTGTTAGAGAAATGGCAACAGCTCTGGTGGACATTCCTGCAGTCAGCATGCCAATTGCACAATCCCTCAACTCGAGACATCTGTGGCGTTGTGTTGTGACAAAACTGCACATTTCAGTGGCATTTTATTGTCTCCAGCACAAGGTTTACCTGTGTAATGATCATGCTGTTTAATCAGCTTGTTGATATGCCACACCTGTCAGGTGCATAGATTATCTTGGCAAAGGAGAAATGCTCACTAACAGGGATGGAAACAAATTTGAGTCATTTTTTTTTTTTTTTGCTTATGGAAAATGTTGGTGTTATCTGTTATTTGGGCCCAACACTTTTCATGTTGTGTTTTTTTATATTTTTGTTCAGTGTTTCACACACCTCTCCTCCAGAACTAGTTTAGCTGCATGATCAGCTCCTCAACTATTCGTTAAATGATCTCATCTGGTCCGATTTGGTTGCCTTGGACACAGATTATAATCACAAAGCTTGACATTGACTATTAGAATAATAGCCACTCATTTGTCGCGGTTTTAATCCTTACGTGGACGACTATGCTGAGGCAACGTTAACCTTGTCATTCATGCCCCTTTTTTTAAATCATATTGAATTAGTGTTAATGCTGCTACCTTCTCCCCCAGGTCAAGCTGCCCCCCAGGCGGCAGCGGCAACAGCAGCCGGGCAGCCAGCCGGTCAGCCAGACTACAGTGCTGCCTGGGCAGAGTACTACCGCCAACAGGCTGCATACTACGGACAGGGAAGCCCACAGGCCATGGGAGCACAGCCACAAGCACCACAGGTACACCACCAATAAAACCTATGCCGTCCACCTGTACCCCGCCCCCCCACTTGCCCTGGTTCCCCCTCTTCTCACCCTCGTTTACGACTTCTCAACTATCGCTTTCTGTTAATTTGTCAGAGCTATTTTTGATGCTTGTGCTGTGACTATTAACCCTAATTTCTCCTGCTGTGTTTTTATCAAGCCTCTATCCATCTCATCTGTAGCGTTAACCCGTTCCCTTCCTCTAGGTGTTCTAGGGGAGAGTCGTCGTCGGTGTAGCCGACAAGAAACTAACGCTACTCTTCCCTCTTTTTTTTTAAACAGGATTAATGTTATATATATACACACACACACATATATATATACAGTCCAGTCAAATGTTTTGACACCTACTCATTCAAGCGTTGTTCTTTATTCCTTTTTTACAATTTTCTACATTGTAGAATAATAGTGAAGACTTCAAAACTATGAAATAACACATATGGAATCATGTAGTAACCATGAAATATATTTGATATTCTTCAAATTGGCCACCCGTTGACAGCTTTGCACATTCTTGGCATTCTCTCAACCAGCTTCACCTGGAATGCTTTTCCAACAGTCTTGAAGGAGTTCCCAACAATGCTGAGCATTTATTTGGGCTGCAATTTCTGAGGCTGGTAACTCTAATGAACTTATCCTCTGCAGCAGAGGTAACTCTGGGTCTTCCTTTCCTGTGGCGGTCCTCATGAGAGCCAGTTTCATCATAGCTGCTTGATGCTTTTTGCGACTGCACTTGAAGAAACTTTCAAAGTTCAAGGCAAAGGGTGGCTACTTTGAAGAATCTCAAATATTTTGATTTAACACTTTCTTTTTTGGTCACTACATGATTCCATATGTGTTATTTCATAGTTTTGAAGTCTTCACTATTAGAAAATAGTAAAAAATAAAGAATAACCCTTGAATGAGAAGGTGTGTCCAAACTTCTGACTGGTACTGTCTACAAAATGTGTGTGTGTGTGTGTATATATATATATACACACATAGGTATCTGGAGAGAGAAGCTGCGTCCATGTGTTCTGCTGTTAACATGGCCCGTATGTTCTATGTATTCTGCACAGGGCCAGTAATGTGAAGTGGAGATAAAGTAAATGCTACATTGTCGAAAAAACAAAACAAAAGCCCTTTTGTTTAAATGTGTTGGATGGTGCAGATGACGTCTTGATGAAGATCTTAATATCCCCTTTGGTTGGTTGGTTTAAAAAGTGTTTCACAATAGATGTGATGACCACGAAGTCTATCCCGGAGACACAACCACACGCCACGCCCTTTGCTATTTATCTTTTTTTTTTTTTTTTTTGGTTTTTCTTGTAAATGAACGGTTTTTTTTTCTCTTCTTGTTTTTACTGAGGTAATATGGTGATTCTATTCTGTCATGCTGTGTGGTTAGAGCTCCTGTTATCTCTAGTCGTCAACCATGTGGTATCAGCTCCATTTTTAAATAATATGCCTGTGTTTTGCAATAAACTAAAGTGAAACCTACTGTGTTGGTAAGTTGGGTTGGTAATAGATATGACTAAATATGAACTCAACTTAAAAATCATGTACCTTTTTTTAAAAAAATGTTTTCTTTGTTTTGACTAATGGCACAATGGAAAATTGATGGGGGATAAAATTTAATGCAGCCCCCCCTTCTCTCTCTCTCTACTCTCACTCTCCTTTGACTGTCAAAATGATTTTTCTGACTGCCTGAAAGTTGTTGTCCTGTCTCTCTCCAACGGTCTACACATCTCCTGGTAACACTACGGTGGTTTATTTAGATGTGCGTTCATTGCTCTGCCTGTTTTTTGACTGGGGTCCGGTTTCGGTGTTCCCCAAGGTTCTGTTCTAGGACACATTTTTTTGAATTATTACCCAGTCTTGACTCTTGTTTATAAGTTTTGTTGTTCTACCTCCACTGCTCTGCCTGTACTGTATAACCAAGCAGATGTCTCCTTATACCGTCATGTAGTACTAGTAGAGTTTGCTGGCTTAACGTTCTGATCTACATGTCTCATTACCTGCAGTGTTCTGGCATCTCTGTCGAACTCAACTGATGTAATCTGACTGTCTGCATCCCAAATGGCACCCTATTCCCCTTATAGTGCACTGGGCTCCCTATGGCTCTGGTCTAAAGTAGTACACTATATTGGGAATAGGGTGCCATTTGGGGACGCAGCCTGAACTTACTTAGGTAACTAAGGCTGTGTTTACACATGCAGCCCAATTCTGATTTATTGTTTCTTCTCACTAACTGATCTTTTGACCACTTTTGAATCACCACTGGAAGAAAAAAAAAGATCTGATGTGATTGGTCCAAAGACCAATTAGTGGGAAAAAAACATCGGAATTGGGCTGCCTGTGTAAACACAGCCTTCGTGTTCTTCACTGTTTTTATAATGCGAGCTACTTCCTCCCTCACAGCCAAGCTTAGCCAAGCGGTAAGCAAAGCAAGTATACGTTCTTTTAATGTTCCTCAGAAAATGTCTCTCACTTCAAAAAAAAAAACGTTGCGTTTTAGTGTATTTTGTTCTGTTCTCTCTGTCTTCCAGGACAGGAAACTGGTGTGTTATGCTGTATTGAAACATGCCCTGCATTCATACGCTTGTCCCCCCGCCCCTTAAAGTGTATACATTTGCTGGCATTTTCTAAGCTCTTTTTGATCCTATAAAAAAAAAAGGTAAAATGCATTTTAAATTTGCTCTGCCCTTGCAATGTTCTGTTAGTTGTTTAGTCAACGTAAGATCGTAGGTTGTTTGTAGGGCCGAGGGTTTGGCTGGTCTGAGCGATGCCAACAGTTCACCTCTTACTCTGTAAGTACAATACTGCTGTCTATATAACAACCCCAGGGACTGAGCACTACTGCTGTCTATATAACAACCCCAGGGACTGAGCACTACTGCTGTCTATATAACAACCCCAGGGACTGAGCACAACTGCTGTCTATATATAACAACCCCAGTGACTGATTACTACTGCTGTGACTATATAACAACCCCAGTGACTGAGCACTACTGCAATACTGCTGTGACTATATAACAACCCCAGGGACTGAGCACTACTGCTGTCTATATAACAACCCCAGGGACTGAGCACTACTGCAATACTGCTGTGACTATATAACAACCCCAGGGACTGAGCACTACTGCAATACTGCTGTGACTATATAACAACCCCAGTGACTGAGCACTACTGCAATACTGCTGTGACTATATAACAACCCCAGGGACTGAGCACTACTGCAATACTGCTGTGACTATATAACAACCCCAGGGACTGAGCACTACTGCAATACTGCTGTCTATATAACAACCCCAGTGACTGAGCACTACTGCAATACTGCTGTCTATATAACAACCCCAGGGACTGAGCACTACTGCTGTCTATATAACAACCCCAGGGACTGAGCACTACTGCTGTCTATATAACAACCCCAGGGACTGAGCACTACTGCAATACTGCTGTGACTATATAACAACCCCAGGGACTGAGCACTAGAGCACTACTGCTGTCTATATAACAACCCCAGGGACTGAGCACAACTGCTGTCTATATATAACAACCCCAGTGACTGATTACTACTGCTGTGACTATATAACAACCCCAGTGACTGAGCACTACTGCAATACTGCTGTGACTATATAACAACCCCAGGGACTGAGCACTACTGCTGTCTATATAACAACCCCAGGGACTGAGCACTACTGCAATACTGCTGTGACTATATAACAACCCCAGTGACTGAGCACTACTGCAATACTGCTGTGACTATATAACAACCCCAGTGACTGAGCACTACTGCAATACTGCTGTGACTATATAACAACCCCAGGGACTGAGCACTACTGCAATACTGCTGTGACTATATAACAACCCCAGGGACTGAGCACTACTGCAATACTGCTGTCTATATAACAACCCCAGTGACTGAGCACTACTGCAATACTGCTGTCTATATAACAACCCCAGGGACTGAGCACTACTGCTGTCTATATAACAACCCCAGGGACTGAGCACTACTGCTGTCTATATAACAACCCCAGGGACTGAGCACTACTGCTGTCTATATAACAACCCCAGGGACTGAGCACTACTGCTGTGACTATATAACAACCCCAGGGACTGAGCACTACTGCTGTGACTGTATAACAACCCCAGGGACTGAGCACTACTGCTGTCTGTATAACAACCCCAGGGACTGAGCACTACTGCAATACTGCTGTGACTATATAACAACCCCAGTGACTGAGCACTACTGCAATACTGCTGTGACTATATAACAACCCCAGGGACTGAGCACTACTGCAATACTGCTGTCTATATAACAAACCCAGTGACTGAGCACTACTGCTGTGACTATATAACAAACCCAGTGACTGAGCAATACTGCTGTGACTATATAACAACCCCAGTGACTGAGCACTACTGCAATACTGCTGTGACTATATAACAACCCCAGGGACTGAGCACTACTGCAATACTGCTGTCTATATAACAACCCCAGTGACTGAGCACTACTGCTGTGACTACATAACAACCCCAGGGACTGAGCACTACTGCTGTGACTACATAACAACCCCTGTGACTGAGCACTACTGCTGTGACTATATAACAAACCCCTGTGACTGAGCACTACTGCTGTGACTACATAACAACCCCAGTGACTGAGCAATACTGCTGTGACTATATAACAACCCCAGGGACTGAGCAATACTGCTGTGACTACATAACAAACCCAGGGACTGAGCACTACTGCTGTGACTACATAACAACCCCAGGGACTGAGCACTACTGCTGTGACTATATAACCCCAGTGACTGAGCACTACTGCTGTGACTATATAACAAACCCCTGTGACTGAGCACTACTGCTGTCAATGTATTTATTTGACTGATTGCAAAACATACGAAACTAGTGTTTCTGTCAAATTGCAAATGTTTTCCTTAAATACTGGGTAAGTATCAAGTTGTGTTAGAGAAAGTACAGTACTTTGGAGTTTTGTCATTCCTGAACTAGAACTTGCATTTGAACTGAACTTGCATTTGTTTTGACTATTTGTTTCTCCCCCTGCAATGACTGCATTTAGAGCACATTGAATTGTAGCTTGTGTTCTATCTGGACTCTACGTAGGAACGTGTTCATATCATAATACCAGTCGTACTGTTCTGTTTTGAACTCTGAACTGAAGCGTAAAGCATCGTTTCCTGTCCGCTTTAGCAAAAAAAAAATGTACCTGTTGACGGACTGCTTTGTGCAGCTCTTCATCGTGTAGGAATGTTAGAATTCCTTAGTTCTTGGCTATAATAAGATTTTTTTTCGCTTAGTCAGAATATAGAGATGGTAATTATTGAAGCATTATTTGACGAAAAAAAAAAAAAAAATGCAATTTTGATAGTCCAAAAATGCAATTAGCTATTAGAAATGCATAGTTTTTTTTCTCTGAAATGTTCTCGTTTTCCCCATAGTAGCCATGTCGGAAGTGGTTTTCAATGCTGTCTTATTGATGTCTCCTATCATCAGCATGTGGGTTGTTGTTGTTCAGTACAATGTTCTACAAGTGTTTCGGGATTCTTAAAGTGACACAGATATTCCATTTGATTATATCTCCGATGTGACATGCTGTTCTGTTTTTCTTTTGTTGATATTCAGCGCTGTAGAACTAAGGCTGTTTGAACCGAGTGAGTGTCTTTTTTTTATATATATATATATATCTATATATATGATTGCGTACCGTTGCAATATCATCTGTGTGATCGTTGCAGTGTCACTATCACCCCAGACCTTGACCCTTAGGTTCTGCTGCTGGCAGTGAGTCACACAGGTAAGGAAAAAAGACAACAAAAAAAACGCCCGACCTGTCATATACATTTTTGTATACACCCAGATATACGAAAGTACCTGATTTTTTTAAAGTCTTAATTAACTGCCTAGCATACCATGTTCAATCTAGCTATGCTAAGGACCTTTATTAAGAAGCTAGGTAGGATTTGTAGTGAGATCAACAGTCGTCGTTGTTTTTATATGAAGATGTGATGGTGATGACTGACTTCCATGGTACATGTTTGTTTAGGAGCAGCTCCGTTTTCCCTCTTAGGCCTAATGCAGTGTGCTTCACGATGGCTTTTCCCACCTGACTTATCCTAGTACAATTTGCAATTTCTTAACTAAATGTTGCTTTTAGTTGTAGTTTTTTTTTCTTCTCTCCTGATAATTTAGTTGTTTTAATTGACGGTAGCGTAGTCTCCCCATGGTAAAGCCCTGTTATAATGCATTACTGTCCCGGTAAGTCTGCAGTGTGACTGAAGCGTCGGTCTCTGGTCCTGGTACTTCTGGGTTGTTTTTTTTTAGCTATCATTCCACTCTTTGCCGCTCTCTTGGTATGACCCGGGGTGGCGAGGAGTGGAATGTTAGCACAAACATGACTATAATATAACAAACTGCTTTGTAGGGCTACTGTTAGAAAGCCAGAGCTAATATGCATAATGTCTACAAGTCATAAAAGTACACGATGCTGTCATCTTTATGATGCTCATGCTGTTCAACTGACTGATCATTGGGTGTGATGCAAACCTGTCATTATCTATAATGCCCCGTGATGCAGTGCTGTTACGGTGTTGTTGTTTTTTTTATATATAAACTCCTGCCTGCCTGCCTCCCTCCCACCTCTCACTCAGATGCTGTTGGAAGACTGAGGTTCCACATTCTAGATCTGGTTCTTCATCTAGTATGTTCTAGATTCAGGAAAAGGAACAGGCCCCAGCCAGGCTGGGCTAGTTGTCCTGTAGAGGAGACTACTGAGAGAGAGAGAGAGACGTCACACCTTTTTGAGTCTGTCTGGTGATCGAGGTGTAGGTGACGATTTGAGAGCGAGCTCCAGATAAGGTAAACGTAACTAAATAAAATGCAATGAAATGGGGGGGTATTCTGTGATTTTGCTAAATTTACCATGATGCTGTTTGTTAGGGATGTATTTTCCTTGTATAGCCATCTCTTTCTAAAACGTATATACAATTTTTTTTTTTTTTTAAATGACTTGTCATAGCATTTCTGATGACCGGACCTGGTGACGTGTTTTTCCCACATTTCTCATGACGATTCTCTGCCACTTCTTTACTGCTACCCAAATGGCACCTAATTCCCTAGATGTGTTACTTCTGCCCTGGTCCTTAGTGCACTATATAGGGAATAGGGTGCTTTTCAGGAGGTTACCATTATCATGAGCTAGGGCGTGTTGCTTAGTTGTGTTGAACCACCAACCCTTTAGAGAGAGTTGGATGAGAAATAACAAGGAAGTGCTGGGTTTTTGGGGGACTTTCAAATGTCAGTCTCGTTCAAACCTTTTTGGCAGTAAATTGGAGAGTTTCCTTCTAGTTCTGTTTGTCCTCTTCATTCATTAGAACTCTTTATGTTCTCTTGCTAGTCATTTTGCTCTAGCAATATTCTCTTAAGTTGCTGTGTATTCATTCTCCTATACGTGTGAGATGGTCTCTGAGAGCATCTTAGAGAATAAGTTTTGAGGGCAGGTTGGGTGGTGTAGAAGACTCAGAAGGGAGAAATATGGAGCATGCCTTCTAGGTAAACACATGAAAGGTTTAATGTGATGTTTATCGAATGCGATCTTTTTCTTTTGGCTGACTGTTCTGGATCTTTGTTGCCCTATCTAGTAATAAAGGTGGAACACAATTTAGCCATGGTGTTATCTGTTCCTTTTGAGTTTCTTCCAATGCCTCACTGTCTTGAGATCTGAGAAGGATAAAACCACAGTCTTTCTCTACAATATAACTGTAGTTAAAACTCTATGACAAGATACTCACTGACTGTCTAGCAATGTTTTGCTTGCTTAGGCTGCTGGGGGAGCTGTTTCACCTGTTTAGGAGTGTATAGCAGTCAGATGGTGAGGCCCTTGGCACAAACACTTTGGAAGTGAGATGTGTGTTTCTCACCCCTCCTCGTGGTCAGCTCCAACGCTGTACCCCCCCCCCCCACACAGTGTTCCAGGAAGACTCATCTCCTCTAACCTCTTTGGGCTCAGTCGACTTATCACTCACCTCCCGTTTAGAAAAAAAAAAAAAAGATCAGCCAAATCACACACCCCCGTTTAGACTTAACTACTTATCAACAGTCAACTTGTCTATTTACATAACCCCAGTGCTCTCATATTATGAGTGATACGGGAACATCCTGTTTCCTGTAAACTCTTAAGAATTAAATCACAAACGTCTGTTAGATTTTACTCATCGTCCTGTCCTCTTGCGAGGAAGGGATTGCGGTGAGTCGTCTCACCAAAATCAGTGATATATCTCATACTCCCGTATCGCAGGCACACTCCAACCAATAGTCTCCGGACTACGCCTCCGAGGCCCCCGACAAAACAGTATGAGCCTGGGAAGGGAAAGGGGGGGTACCTAGTCAGTTGTACAACTGAATGCATTCAACTGAAATGTGTCTTCCGCATTTAACCCAACCCCTCTGAATCCGAGAGGTACGGGGGGCTGCCTTAATCGACATCCACGTCTTCGGCGCCCGGGGAACAGTGGGTTAACTGCCTTGTTCAGGGGCAGAACAACAGATTTTTACCTTGTCAGCTCGGGGGATTCAATCTTGCAACCTTCCGGTTACTAGTCCAACACTAACCACTAGGCTACCTGCCTCTGACCACTAGGCTACCTGCCTCTGACCACTAGGCTACCTGCCTCTGACCACTAGGCTACCTAGTGACGTCCAGTCACCTCACAAAAGTTTGAGGGGATGCTTGATGCCGCATTACACATCTCCCGCAAAGAGATGCCTTTGAACAGTGCCCAAGAGGTAGCCATATCTCTGGTGGAGTGAGCCTTCAGGCTCCCCAGAGGCTGTAACCCCTTTTGCTATTAGAGGATAGTATAATAGCGTCCACTATCCAATGTGACAACCGTTGACGAGAGCGGTGCCTGGTCGCTCGTGTAAATTTCTCGTTCTATCCATGTAGTTGTGGGGAAGCTCTGGTTTTTTCTACCATGCTGATATAGGGGCCCACAGTGGAGGTGTCATAAAAACCCATAAAACCTAGCGGTCAAACAGGGAAATGGTTCCAGTAGTTTTTCCACCATTCATTTTTCCAAAGGGGATTTTAGAAACTCTTAAAATAAGGGCTGTGTTTCATGTAGCCTTACCCTGGCGTGACGTTTTGATAACCATGTAAATCTCTCGAGGACAAGGTGACTTTTTTTATCAATATATTCGACTCTGTTTACTCAGATTCAAAAATGCTAATTAGCGTCAAAGTAGACATGCACAAGACTACAAATCCCAGCATGCTCCTGCATGTCATCTCTGACCTTTTTATTGATGGGTGTTTAAAAAAAATGGAGACGTTACATAACGAAATATTATTTCGCAATAGTTTTCCGCTAGTTTGCTGTGCCTGCACCAGTCCTACTGACCTTAGGCATAAAGGTGGGTTTAGGCAATAGGGTTAACTTGATCAAAACCTGCCCTAGGAGAGCATAACCTGATATTGCCAAGAACAGCGGCCGTTGTACATTTTCTTGCTACGAGAAGAGATCTACTATGGATGCTTGTCCATATTTCTCCCAGACTCCCTCCACCACTAGGAGGTGGAGTTTTCAACTGGACGACAACAACACTTGAGCGTGCCCGTGGCATGGGCTTCCACTCTGCAGAATGAGCGTGCCCGTGGCATGGGCTTCCACTCCGCAGAATGAGCGTGCCCGTGGCATGGGCTTCCACTCTGCAGAATGAGCGTGCCCGTGGCATGGGCTTCCACTCCGCAGAATGAGCATGCCCGTGGCATGGGCTTCCACTCCGCAGAATGAGCATGCCCGTGGCATGGGCTTCCACTCCGCAGAATGAGAGCGTTGGCTAGGCTGTCGAGTTTAAGGAGCGCTTGGCCAACCCTGTCTGTCCTGACAAGGATGTGACCAGCCCGGAGGACCAGGACTTGTTTCAGAGAGATGTCAGTAGTTCGACGTAGTTGATATGGGAAAAGGCGGAGTTGTGGTTAGGGCTGTTGTCATGACCACGTTACCGCCACACCTGCAGTCATGACCGTTGAGTCATGGTGACTTTGGTCATAACACTTTTCTCCAATCGTCCTCTGTCCTTCTGGGCAGAGTTCCTCTGTCCAGTGTCTGTTCTTTTGCCCATCGTAATCTTTTATTTGTTTTATTGGCCAGTCCGAAATATGGCTTTTTCTTTGCAACTCTGCCTAGAAGACCAGCATCCCGGAGTCGCCTCTTCACTGTTGACGTTGAGACTGGTGTTCTGCGGGTACTATTTAATGAAGCTGCCAGTTGAGGACTTGTGAGGCGTCTGCTTCTCAAACTAGACACTCTAATGTACTTGTCCTCTTGCTCAGTTGTGCACCGGGGCCTCCCACTCTTTCTATTCTGGTTAGAGCCAGTTTGCGCTGTTCTGTGAAGGGAGTAGTACGCCGCGATGTACGAGATCTTCAGTTTCTTGTCAATTTCTCGCATGGAATAGCCTTCATTTCTCAGAACAAGAATAGACTGACGAGTTTCAGAAGAAAGGTCTTTGTTTCTGGCCATTTTGAGCCTGTAATTGAACCCACAAATGCTGATGCTCCAGATACTCAACTATTCTAAAGAAGGCCAGTTTTATTGCTTCAGGACAGTCAGGACAACAGTTTTCAGCTGTGCTGACATAATTGCAAAAGGGTTTTCTAATGATCAATTAGCCTTTTTAAAATGATAAACTTGGATTAGCTAACACGACGTGCCATTGGAACACAGGAGTGATGGTTGCTGATAACGGGCCTCTGTTCGCATTGCATAAAAAAACTGCTGTTTCCAGCTACAATAGTCATTTACAACATTAACAATGTCTACACTGTATTTCTGATCAATTTGATGTTATTTTAAATGGACAAAGGTGCTTCTCTTAGAAATGTCCATGTATTTTATTTATTTTCTAAGTGACCCCAAACGTTTGAACGGCAGTGTATATATTATTCAATCGTTGCGCCCACCCTGCTGGCGTGCGCCAACCAGCGTCTGCGTGTAAAAGCCGCTAAAATATACGTGGATTCTATTTGTGGCGCATAACGCTTCTGCCATCTCCTCAATGGTTATAACCAGGTGGGTGACTGAAAGATCCAACGGAGGTCGGTTGTGGTATAATACACATCATAATGAAAGTTAGTATAAACACCAAAGAAGAAAAAGCCTGGAAGGAGGAGAGATCGTTTTTTATTTATGTGTAGATGAATTGTTGGAGTAGAGGACCGTGTGCATTTCAGGTCCAACAACAACTCATTGTGTATATCCCAGGACAAATTAGCTAGCTAAATTGCCATACATGTTTAATGCTTTTCGACATGTAACCAAATTAATATAATTGGTTAATTTTTGGATGTTTCAACCTGCGTGTCGTGATCACTTTTGTTGTGGGGAGGACAAATCAATTTGCGAACCGTTGACGCACGGTCCGGGTTTCGGGAAACGGTATAGCTCGGTGGGTCCTCTCTAACCACTCTGAAGTCAGTGCAAATTAAATTAACAATCACACACTTAATCAAAACGGTATGTGCTTTTAAAACTCAACTCACTGATCATTTTGAAGAAAGTTCAACAGGTTGAAACTGAGTGGAAACGTGGCTGTTTCAAAGGGATTGTTAATTCAAAACACCCATATGCATATTGGAGATTATATATGAAGTTCGAGACCTGCTCCCTGCCTGTTTCATTACTGTGTGTGAGCTCAAGCCTGGAAAAAAATACCCTGATATTTTATATGAACGGCAGAAAAACATGAAACAGAAAAAACGTATTTCAAATCAAAGTTTATTTGTCACTTGCGCTGAATACAACAGGTGTAGACCTCACAGTGAAATGCTGAATACAACAGGTGTAGACCTCACAGTGAAATGCTGAATACAACAGGTGTAGACCTCACAGTGAAATGCTGAATACAACAGGTGTAGACCTCACAGTGAAATGCTGAATACAACAGGTGTAGACCTCACAGTGAAATGCTGAATACAACAGGTGTAGACCTCACAGTGAAATGCCCTGAATACAACAGGTGTAGACCTCACAGTGAAATGCCCTGAATACAACAGGTGTAGACCTCACAGTGAAATGCTGAATACAACAGGTGTAGACCTTACAGTGAAATGCTGAATACAACAGGTGTAGACCTTACAGTGAAATGATTACTTACAGGCTCTAACCAAGAGTGCAAAAAAAAAGGTGTGTGTTGGTAAACTAAAGAAATAAAGACAGTGAAAATAACAGTAGAGAGGCTACATACAGGCACCGGTTAGTCAGGCTGATTGAGGTAGTATGTACATGTAGATATGGTTAAAGTGACTATGCATGTTACGTACGCCTCTTGGAGGAGGGAACGCAACTCCCTGCTGCTCTAAATTCCCCGCGGAGTGAAAGAGGTATGGGACTGTAGGTGACTCCCTGCTGCTCTAAATTCCCCACGGAGTGAAAGAGGTATGGGACTGTAGGTGACTCCCTGCTGCTCTAAATTCCCCGCGGAGTGAAAGAGGTCTGGGACTGTAGGTGCGAGTAAGGATGACAAAAGCAGAGAGCGGTACCGTTAACAAGGAATTTATTCCGTCACACGGTAATTTTGGGGAAAAGGGGCTGAACGGAACCAAAGCAGAGAAAGTAAAAATCAAAGCCCCCTCTCCTATTTTACCTGCCTACCCACAACTTACCTAACTTAGCACCACCTGGTGCACTAACCAAAATACAGGGGGTGGTCCGTCCAGGTCTTACCTAGTGTGCATAGACAGTAAAATACTACGGGTTATGTATGCCCGCAGGCCTCTTGCCTAAGCACTCCCTAGGTGCCTTCCCTCCTGGGAACAAATGAAACAGAACAATACAAACTATTTCACAACCAACTTGAGAAAAAAAACGAACTCAGGATATGATAGAAGCTCTCTCTCTTTGAGGCAAACAAACTAACACAGAACATAATAATCAGCAACGACTAACTTAGAACATCCCACAATCTCTTTAACAACCATAAACTCAGGATGCACTGCACCCTCAGTCATCAGCCTCATCTTTCTTCTGATCAGCAGAACACTGGCTTATATAGCTGGAGGAGTCTAATGGGATACAGCTGTATCCTGACGAGGGGGCCGGGTCAGCTTCAATTAGTAATGCGGGGGGGGAATTCAGGAAGCCATCCTGAAACACACACATACAAGCAAAACCACAACACAGAAACTGGGGAACCTAACAATGCATATATGATGAACAGAGAGTAGCATTAGTGTAAAAGAGGGAGTGGTGGGACACAATGCAGATAGCCAGTGTGCTGGGGCACTGGTTTGGTCGGGCCAATTGAGGTAGTATGTACATGAATGTATAGTTAACGTACCTATGTATATATGATAAAAGAGAGTAGCAGCAGCCTAATGTCTTTGGAATGTAATTCGTCTAGCCTATATTCCAAAATTAAACAAATTCAGTTGGCCTGCAATTATAGTCAATTTATTTGGTTTTGTAAAAAATATTTTCATAACGGAAAGGCTAATAGGACCTTTTCAGCTACAGGATCACCACTGTGCGTTTCAATCACGAGTGCGCAGAGAGGGGCTGTGCAACAGTTAAATAAAATGTTAAAAATGGGAGAAACATGTTTCTCTCGATGTTCCCGAACACATTTCACTTTGTTTCCCAAATGTTAGAACTGCAAGAACAATGCCCATGGCACACAACGTTTGGGCGTAATATCAGCTGTCGGGCAGCGGAAGGCTGCGTGCTCCTCAGACAGTGGTTAACGCGTGGAGTGAAATAACTAGCCTACCCTGCATGAATGATAAACGAACCGGCAGGTGAGTGGCCTCCGTTCGATATTGGAGTGCCAATGGATTAAGTCATATTTTTCACTTGGCCATTTGAAAATCGGCCATTATAAATCTAAACACATTTGATACATATTAGTATATAATTACATTTAGAATAGTCTGTAGGGTGAGCACATTTCAAAATAGCCAAATGAGTGACAACAGGATGATTTTTGTGTGACCAGGAATAAAAACATTTTGCAGCATTTGCGTACCCGTTTTAAATCTGGATTGACTCTGTTGTCAGCAGATGGTGTTCAACTACACTCAACCCAAATATAAATGCAACCATTAACCTGTTTTACCGAGTTTACACTTCATGTAAGGTAATTGGTCAATTAGTAAATGTATCAGGCCCTAGTCTATGGATGAAACATGACAGAATAAAGCTGCATCTGTTGGTCACTGGCAACAGCTCTGGCGGACGTTCCTGCAGTCAGCATGCTAATTGCACGCTCCCTCAACTTGAGACATCTGTGCCATTGTGTTGTGGCAACTGCACATTTTAATGACCTTTTATTGTCCCCAGTACAAGGTGCACCTGTGTAATGATTATACTGTTTAATCAGCTTGTTGATATGCCACACCTGTCAGGTGGATGAATTATCTTGGCAAAGGAGAAATGCTCACTAACCGCTGTGTAAAACAAATTTGAAATATTTTGTTTGTGCTTATGGAACATTTCTGGGTTCTTTTATTTCAGCTCATGAAACATGGGACCAACACAGAGGTTCAGGCAGGTCCAAACTGCATTGTTGCGTTAATATTTTTGTTCAGTAGAGAAAAGAAACGTGAGAATGATAACACATTAGTGCAGGAAATTAAGAAATTGATTAAAATGCTAGGAATTAAACAACGGAACTATGCAAATGAAAAAACGTGTGCGTTAAGGAAATCGATGCCTGGCAGTATTCTGACCCTCTTCCCATTTTCTACATTATGTGACGTTAGAGCCTTATTCTGAAATAGATTCAATATAATTTTGTTCTCAGCCATGTACACACACAATACCCCATAATGACATCACAATATCCCATAATGACAGAAAAAAAAAGTTTTTAACATTTTTTAGCAAATGTATTAAAAATAAACAGATACCTTATTTACATAAGTATTCAGACCCTTTGCTATGAGACTTGAAATTGAGCCTAGGTGCATCCTGTTTCCATTGATCATCCTTGAGTTTAACTTGATACGATTGATTGGACATGATTTGGAAAGGCACACACCTGTCCTATATAAGGACCCACAGTTGACAGTGCATGTCGGAGCAAAACCCAAGCCATGCGGTCGACGGAATTGTCCGTAAGAGCGCCGAGACAAGGATTGTGTCGAGGCACTGATCTTGGAAAGGGTACCAAAACATGTCTGCAGTATTAAAGATCTCCAAGAACACAGTGGCAAGAAGTTTGGAACTACCAAGACTCTTCCTAGAGTTAGCCGCCCGGCCAAACTCAGCAATCAGGCGAGAAGTGCCTTGGTCAGGCAGGTAACCAAGAACCTGATGGTCACTCTGACAGAGCTCTAAAGTTCCTCTGTGGAGATGGGAGAACCTGCCAGAAGTACAACCATCTCTGCAGCACTCCACAAATTAGGCCTTTATTGTAGAGTGGCCAGATGGAAGCCACTCCTCTGTAAAAGGCACGACAGCCCGCTTGGAGTTTGCCAAAAGGCACCTAAAGAACTCAAGCTTCTCTGGTCTGATGAAACCAAGCGTCACATCTGGGAGAAACCTGGCACCATCCCTACGGTGAAGCATGGTAGTGGCAGCATCATGCTGTGGGGTTGTTTTTCAGCGGTAGGTACTGGGAGACTAGTCAGGATCAAGGGAAAGACGAATGGAGCAAAGTACAGAGAGATCCTTGATGAAAACCTGCTCCAGAGTGCTCAGGACCTTAAACCATTTTAGAATAAGGCTGTAACGTAACAATGTGGAAGAAGTCTGGGGTCTGAATACTTTCCGAAAGCACTGTAAGTCTGGCTGCATAACTGATTGGCAAACCTACTGCAAATTGAGAAATCGGGACTAAACAGAACAAAAAGAAGAAAATACACTATGAAACAAAGATGAAATTACATAAATAATGATAGTAAACATTTTGAAGCACCTTAAATGAAATTTTGGGCAAAAAGGCAAACTCCGCTCCATCCTTCATTGAATTAGATGGCTCATCCATCACAAAACCCACTGATATTGACAATTACTTTAATGATTATTTTCATTGGCAAGATTAGCAAATTTAGGCATGACAACAACAACATCCAAGCATCAAGTGCCTAACCTACATATCCAAGTATAACTGACCAAATTATTAAAGACCAAGCATTTTAATTTTGAATTCTGTGAAGTGAGTGTGGAAGAGGAACAAAATTATTGACAATTTTAATGATTAGCCATCTGGGTGTGACTACTTGGATGTAAAATGACTGAGGATGATAGTGGACAGTATTGGTTTTCCTATTTGCCATATTTTCAATCTATAAAGTCTGATTACCTCCAGGCCTGATGGCACAAAAGTGATTCCAGATAAAAACAGATAAAAATACACCTTATGGAACAACGGGGACTGTGAACACACATGCATACACACACACACACACACACATGTATGTTGTGTTGGAGATCTGCTGCCTTGGCAGGAACTAATGGGGATCCATAATAAACCCCAGGAAGAGTAGCTGCTGCCTTAGCAGGAACTAATGGGGATCCTATATAATATAGGAAGAGAAGCTGCTGCCTTGGAAGGAACTAATGGGGTGTCCATAATAAACCCCAGGAAGAGTAGCTGCTGCCTTGGCAGGAACTAATGGAGATCCATAATAAACCCCAGGAAGAGTAGCTGCTGCCTCTGCAAGAACTAATGGGGATCCATAATAGACCCCAGGAAGAGTAGCTGCTGCCTTGGTTCCTAACAAGGCAGCAGCTACTCTTCCTGTGGTTTATTATGGATCCCCATTAGTTCCTACCAATGGGGATCCATAATAAACCCCAGGAAGAGTAGCTGCTGCCTTAGCAGGAACTAATGGGGATCCTATATAATATAGGAAGAGAAGCTGCTGCCTTGGAAGGAACTAATGGGGTGTCCATAATAAACCCCAGGAAGAGTAGCTGCTGCCTTGGCAGGAACTAATGGGGATCCATAATAAACCCCAGGAAGAGTAGCTGCCGCCTTGGTAGGAACTAATGGGGTTCCATTATAAACCCCAGGAAGAGTAGCTGCTGCCTTGACAGGATGTATGATCCCTGAGCTGACAAGGTAAAAATCAGTCGTTCTGCCCATGAAGAAGGCAGTTAGTCCACTGTTCAAATTTAACTAGGCAAGTCAGTTAAGGACAAATTCTTAGTTAAATGGACCGACTTCTTACATTTTAATTGAACCTTTATTCGTAGGGTGGCCTAGTGGTTTGAGCGTTAGGCCAGTGACCGAACGGTTGCTAGACAGATCCCCGAGCTGACAAGGTAAAAATCTCTCATTCTGCCCCTGAACTAGATCCCCAGTTAACCCACTGTTCCTAGGACGTCATTGTAATTATGTTCACCGAAATTCACAAATTTACATGCTATAGAGACCTGATTATTCACTGTTAATTGTTTATACACATTTTCCATGACTTCTCCATGACTTAACCACATTTTCATGACTATTATTATAGCTTACATGAAAAAGTAGGCATTATTGACACTGGAAAGCTGCTGTCTGATCCCATGTAGACCTGCCACCACCTGCCATTGTGCCCTTGATCAAGGCTCTTAGCCCCCCCCCACATTGAACTTCACTGTTAGTCACATGTTGTCAACATGTGGTCAACTCTCCATCTAGACAGCTTCTGGGCATGCAGGCTTGGCTTTTTCTACATTACAACCAAATACCTTTGTCTTTTATAAAAGTATTCCCTCATTCAATAAATCATGGATCAAATTGATAAGGTAGGCAGGCTATTTCAAAGCAAGGTATCTAACTACATTTGTTTATATATATATATAGGCTAAAATAAATATTAATGTTTCGGGCTGAGGGTTATTTTTTAAATTGGGATTTAACATTTTTAATGCTGTCACAATTGCATGGCTACTGTTTAATTGAATGGAATCCCAGCTTTCCAACGGTGAAGATTTATTTAGGCTCTACAGTGCCGGTGGAAAGGCGACAAGGAAATGAATGTTTAGTTAGCTATAGTTAACTGGCGAGAACTGCAACAAGTTATGCTTTGAATTGGGGATCTGGTTAGTTTGTTATTATTTTATACCTGCTGGTGAAATGTCGTGCTCTCTCCTCCAATGGCGCCTAGTACAGGGACACACGCAGCACCACAGACATGCACTGAAGGGTCATTCCGGTAATATTTTTTTATTTTTATTGATTGATCAAATTTGTGTGCTTTCATGAACAACAATTAACAACAATTATGAAACTAATTTCCATGATTTATCATGACCTTACAAACCATCATTTGACAACTTGGAACAAATCAAATGTCTTGATAAAGCCCTTTTTACATCAGCCGATGTCACAAAGTGCTGTACAGAAACCCAGCCTAAAACCACAAACAGCGCATCATGCTTCAGGCTGGCACATTTTCAATCTGAGCAATCTGGAACAGCCTACTGTAACTCACAAATTCACAGACAAGCGGCAAATTAATCTGAACCAAGCAGAATCAGGACATGAATGCCCCCGTCTTCATTCCGTTTTGATCAAACATTTTTGCCTCGGTTTGTGAATCTGGACCAGCAATAGGCTACTTTGTTTTTATAGAGGAGCCGGTAAACAATTCCCCAAAAACTAGAAGTGCTGGTATGTCAGTTCCAGACAGCTTCCGCCAAAGTCAAGCACTGGTATTAGAAATTACTTCAGACATAGTTACTCGACCATTGGTGACTTGGACTCGACTCGGATTTAGCCATAGGGATTCGTGACTCGACTCGGACTCCCAACACAGGGGACATGGGACTTGACTCTAACTCCAACACAGGGGACATGGGACTTGACTCGGACTTCAACACAGGGGACATGGGACTTGACTCGGACTCCAACACAGGGGACATGGGACTCGACTCGGACTTCAACACAAGGGGACATGGGACTCGACTCGGACTTCAACACAGGGGACATGGGACTTGACTAGGACTTCAACACAGGGGACATGGGACTCGACTCGGACTCAAGGTTTAGTGACTTGACTACAGCACTGTCCTGAACATGTGAAAGTTGGATTGGTGTCTCTAACTTGAACGGTTACTGTTGGTTAGGAGCCTGAGAGATGCTGTTCCAGTGTCGCAAAGGGGTTGCTTTCAAAATAAAAGCCAGGTGGAGAGCTTGGAAATCTGGTTCTGAAATACAAGGTGAAAAATAAAAATCCACCTTTTTCTCATTTTGTTGTTTTTGGCATAAACAAAAAAAAAATCGAAACATGATTGTGACAGATAAAAAAATAAATAAAATAATAGTCATGATAATATCCAAGTAAATGTGTTTTATTGGTCAGTAGGGGACGCTTGGGCTGGGATTGTGCAGAATCAGATGTAGGTTATCCCACTGTTGACCGCCAGGTGGCGCAGCGACCCCCGTTTCCCCCACACGACCGGAAAACGGCCCGTTGTGTCAGAAGGCGGATACACAACCTGGAACCGATTCTCGTTCAACTGGGATTTTCTTAAAGCTTACTGTTTTAAAGAAAAATATATCTATATATAATGTCACAGATCCATATTTAAGTGGCGTGTTATAGGTTTTTTCAGGATACCAGGATCATCCGAACTGTAAGTTGATAGAGTGGCAGGTAAGAGATACGAAGAAAAAGCAGTTCGGACGCTTTTTTTGTTAGAAGAGTGACTAGCTAAACTCGCGTTAGCATGACAACCAACATCCATTCTGCCAATATGTCCCGTTCCCAATCAACACAGCTAATTGTTGACTAACACCGATTTGTGTTAATAATCGGGATTGAATTGAACCGAAAACATATTTCATTTCCCGACCCGGTTAGCCTCTTAGGCTAGTTAGCTAAGATCACCGTGTGGGGGGGTTGGGTTATCTGCCTTTGACCGTTTTACCGTTCAACTAGCTGCCGTTAGTTAGCCTCTTGTCGGTGAGTGACCTGTCACACCGACTGACCTGCATGTGATGTCCCACCCGGGTTGAAGAGTATAGCCTCACTAAGTCCATTGCATCCACATGGTTAGTACCTGTTCTTGACATGCTGCTTGTTGGTAGTGACCCCTTTCATAGAAGATAGACACTACAGTAGGTTTTACAACCCCTTTCATAGAAGATAGACACTACAGTAGGTTTTATAACCCCTTTCATAGAAGATAGACACTACAGTAGGTTTTACAACCCTGTGGATAGAAGATAGACACTACAGTAGGTTTTACAACCCCTTTCATAGAAGATAGACACTACAGTAGGTTTTATAACCCCTTTCATAGAAGATAGACACTACAGTAGGTTTTACAACCCCTTTCATAGAAGATAGACACTACAGTAGGTTTTACAACCCCTTTCATAGAAGATAGACACTACAGTAGGTTTTATAACCCCTTTCATAGAAGATAGACACTACAGTAGGTTTTACAACCCCTTTCATAGAAGATAGACACTACAGTAGGTTTTACAACCCCGTGGATAGAAGATAGACACTACAGTAGGTTTTACAACCCCTTTCATAGAAGATAGACACTACAGTAGGTTTTATAACCCCTTTCATAGAAGATAGACACTAAAGTAGGTTTTACAACCCCTTTCATAGAAGATAGACACTACAGTAGGTTTTACAACCCCTTTCATAGAAGATAGACACTACAGTAGGTTTTACAACCCCGTTGATAGAAGATAGACACTACAGTAGGTTTTACAACCCCGTTGATAGAAGATAGACACTACAGTAGGTTTTATAACCCCTTTCATAGAAGATAGACACTACAGTAGGGTTTACAACCCCTTTCATAGAAGATAGACACTACAGTAGGTTTTACAACCCCTTTCATAGAAGATAGACACTACAGTAGGTTTTATAACCCTTTCATAGAAGATAGACACTACAGTAGGTTTTACAACCCCTTTCATAGAAGATAGACACTACAGTAGGTTTTACAACCCCTTTCATAGAAGATAGACACTACAGTAGGTTTTATAACCCCTTTCATAGAAGATAGACACTACAGTAGGTTTTACAACCCCTTTCATAGAAGATAGACACTACAGTAGGTTTTACAACCCCTGGGTGGATAGAAGATAGACACTACAGTAGGTTTTACAACCCTTTCATAGAAGATAGACACTACAGTAGGTTTTATAACCCTTTCATAGAAGATAGACACTACAGTAGGTTTTACAACCCCGTGGATAGAAGATAGACACTACAGTAGGTTTTACAACCCCGTGGATAGAAGATAGACACTACAGTAGGTTTTACAACCCCTTTCATAGAAGATAGACACTACAGTAGGTTTTATAACCCCTTTCATAGAAGATAGACACTAAAGTAGGTTTTACAACCCCTTTCATAGAAGATAGACACTACAGTAGGTTTTACAACCCCTTTCATAGAAGATAGACACTACAGTAGGTTTTACAACCCCGTTGATAGAAGATAGACACTACAGTAGGTTTTACAACCCCGTTGATAGAAGATAGACACTACAGTAGGTTTTATAACCCCTTTCATAGAAGATAGACACTACAGTAGTGTTTACAACCCCTTTCATAGAAGATAGACACTACAGTAGGTTTTACAACCCCTTTCATAGAAGATAGACACTACAGTAGGTTTTATAACCCCTTTCATAGAAGATAGACACTACAGTAGGTTTTACAACCCCTTTCATAGAAGATAGACACTACAGTAGGTTTTACAACCCCTTTCATAGAAGATAGACACTACAGTAGGTTTTATAACCCCTTTCATAGAAGATAGACACTACAGTAGGTTTTACAACCCTTTCATAGAAGATAGACACTACAGTAGGTTTTACAACCCTGTGGATAGAAGATAGACACTACAGTAGGTTTTACAACCCTTTCATAGAAGATAGACACTACAGTAGGTTTTATAACCCCTTTCATAGAAGATAGACACTACAGTAGGTTTTACAACCCCTTTCATAGAAGATAGACACTACAGTAGGTTTTACAACCCCGTGGATAGAAGATAGACACTACAGTAGGTTTTACAACCCCGTTGATAGAAGATAGACACTACAGTAGGTTTTACAACCCCTTTCATAGAAGATAGACACTACAGTAGGTTTTACAACCCCTTTCATAGAAGATAGACACTACAGTAGGTTTTACAACCCCTTTCATAGAAGATAGACACTACAGTAGGTTTTACAACCCCGTTGATAGAAGATAGACACTACAGTAGGTTTTATAACCCCGTTGATAGAAGATAGACACTACAGTAGGTTTTACAACCCCTTTCATAGAAGATAGACACTACAGTAGGTTTTACAACCCCTTTCATAGAAGATAGACACTACAGTAGGTTTTACAACCCCTTTCATAGAAGATAGACACTACAGTAGGTTTTACAACCCCTTAGATGTGTCTTTGTCGTTCAGAACATTATTACAAGTCATTTGTAGACCTCAAGAAGCCCCAACAACAGATATTGTTTCTTATATGCTTTGGGTTGTAGTCAAGACGGACAGTAGTTAAATAGTTAAGTGAACTTTCCAATGGGTGTTGTCAACCATCGCGTCCACTACACGGAGACGGTAAGTAACGTTTGGTTTTCCGTTTCCTGTGTAACATCGATATTGTTACATGTTCACTTTGTATTTTTTTTTTTTTCTATATATACTTTAGTTTTTTTACTTCAAAGGCACCTAACTTTGGCTTGTAGTCCATGTCTGCAATACACTTGAATGTGAACGGAATGTTTGTTTAATGTCTCTGACTGTCCATTACATTATTATAAAAATAATTACAAATAAATAATTACATTCACACAAAAAAATAGTCTTTCAGGTGTATAGGTCTGCGGATGTCCCTACCAGACCTTGTGTGGGGAGTGTTTATTACATCAGGAGGTGCTTGACCTGAGATGTCTGGATCTCCTTGTTGAGGCGCAGCGTCCACCTCTAGGTTGTGTTCCCGCACCCTGCTGGGCGTCAGCTGGTGCTCCGTTTAATGGCTCTTGTGTGTGGGGAACAGTGAGGAAAATCCTCGTCTGTTTCTCTGCTCTTCGTCAGTTATCTCCTGTTCCTTCCCGTCTTGTCCTTGTTCTGTCTTCACCTCGTAGGACCTTTGCTCAACAGGTCTCTGACCACTGTGGTCCTCTGCCACCGCTGTTTCTGTCCTGTGAGTGTTTCTGTCCTGTGAGTGTTTCTGTCCTGTGAGTGTTTCTGTCCTGTGAGTGTTTCTGTCCTGTCAGCCTGTCATCTCGTTGCAGCGCTGTGAGATCCTAAGCAGAGGTGTCGTGGTACTTTGCCTGTCTTTGAACTTCTCCCGCTGACAGTCTGGTCCCAGCAGATTTTCACTCATTAGCAGTAGTGTCTTTGTACGTCCTTCCCATGAGCACCATCGCAGAGCTGCTGTCTGTCCCTTGTGACGGGGTATTTCTGTGATCCAGCATGGCCAGGTATGGGTCAGCACCTGCTCTCTTTGCTTTTGCCATCAGTCTTTTGGCTGTTTTCGCTGTCGATTCCACTTTCCCATGACTTTGCACGTATCCTGGAGACAACGTTTTGTGTGTCCCAAGCCTTGCTGAAACTTCAGAACTCGTCTGAAGAGCACTGGGGACCATTGTCTGAGTACAGGACGTCAGGTATCCCATAGCGTGCAAAGTGTGTCTTCAGTTTTTTGAGTGACCGTTTTCGACTGTGTGTTATCCAAATGGTCCTCTTCCCAGAAGTTGGAGAGATAATCAACTGTAATCAATGTAGTCTCTGTTGTTGAACTTGGACAGGTCAGTCCATATTGGTGCTTCGCGTGGCCTCAATGTCTCTTTCGTCCGTTTCACACTCCCATGCAGTGCAGGTGCCACGTTGTGTGCCATGTATGTTCTCAGCTGTGCATTCAATGCCCGGCTACTAGACACTCACGAGCTCTTCTCAGACATCCCTCTGTTTCTATGCGCGAGGAATAGATTCTCGGCATTATCTCTGACCTGAGGGTCGGCAGGCACAATGACTCTCTCATCTCTCCATTTTGCACATTCAGCTCATCTCTGTTGTAAAAAATACATGGCTACTTCCAAGGGTACATGTCCTCTCACTTCAGGCCACCCCTGCAGGATCACATTTTTCAGTGTCTGTAGCTCCCGGTCCAGCTCAGTGGCTCTCTGGATGTGCTTTAGTCTCTCGCTTGACACAGGGAGGTTGTGTATCATATTGATTGATTCCACCTCGACCTCCACAGGGCCTCTGTTGTCTTGTTCTGTGAGGTACGCCCTTCTCAGGGTGTCGGCCAGCACCGCATGTTTTCCCGGGAACGTATCGGAGACTGACCTCGGTAGTTTTGGTGTCTCATGAGCATGCGTTGTAGTCTTTTTTTGGTGCGATCTGATAGGGGGTGTCAGTGGACTGACTGTGAACGCTCTGAGAGAATCTGGGTTGATGTCCGTGATAATGTAGTCTACAGTACTACTGCCAAGAGATGAGCTGTAGGTCTACCTACCATAGGAGTCTCCTCAAAGCCTACCATTGACTATGTACAGACCCAGCGTGCTGCAGAGCTGACCCACTTTTGTTGGTTATGATGTCATAGTTGTGTCCAGGGGGGCATATGGGGAGGGAATGATGTCACCTCCAGGAAGGTGTCTGTCCC